>VZTJ01003846.1:1323254-1369254 GCA_013397795.1 Orthonyx spaldingii
AAGAAAGAAAGAAAGAAAGAAAGAAAGAAAGAAAGAAAGAAAGAAAGAAAGAAAGAAAATGCTAGGATCCTCCCATCCCATATTTTTACACTTCTAAGTTGATAGGCCATTGGTATTGAAACCAACTCTTAAATATTATGCTTGAAATTCAGGTTTACAGTGCTCCATGCAGGTGTGTGGGGCAAGAGAAATAACTCCTGAATTGTTGTGACTGACGAAAAGATAACAAGACTTAACAGTGATAGAGTTTAGGCTGAACACATGCTAGACATTTATCCAAGGGAGAGATTTTAAGCTTTTCAAAGAGTGCTTGAATTCTGTGTGTGAGATCATTTAATACAGAATTTCATGCCTGCGTTATTCATACACTGGGTATATTGATTCTTTTGTGCTTAGAAGTCATTAACTATATTTTGTTACTTATGGTTTATGAGCCAGTAGCTGCAAAAAGGAAAAAATCTACATGTAAAACTCAGGGGATACAACCTTAATTCCGCTTAAATGATTTTAACCTGTGGCATCAACACAGGTGTAGGTCATTGAATATTTTTAGGAAGCAGGTCAAAAGCATTCCAGCTTATCTACTGGGATGAAATTCAGGACTAACAGGAGCTGATGTGAAAACTCAAAATCAGGAAATAAAAGAAATACAAGCAACTGGGAAAGAAATAATAGCTTGTGAGCTGAGAGGCTATAGAGAGATTCTCTTCAGCTTCTGCTGAAACAGGCACCTCAAGTACAACTCTGGATATGACTTAAACCAAAACCAATTCCCCTAGCTAATCACAGTGGTTTGTAGCCCCACTAGTGGCTATGGTTAGTGTATAAGAGCTTTTGCATTAATCTGTTGTTGACAATATTAGGTGGGGGTTATATTGTAAGGATTCTTTGTTTGAAAAAAGCCTCACCCTTAGCTACAAAAAAGGATGCAGACTGGTTTTGGATTATACTTAACGAAGAGAAAAATCAGAGATAGAAGCAAAGTCAAGACCACTAATCTGGAAAACATTACCTCTTAAAGTAGCTGGTTAGGACACTTAAGAAACGAAGACAGAAATTAGGTGAGATAACATGTAAATTTTATTGACAGGACTGTACAACACCCTGTATAGACATTTCTGTTCCAGTATGCTAACAAGCCCAAGCTATACAAAACTTGTTTCCTTATATGCCTAAAATTAATCATACTTTAACATGTTTATATGACTTAATGTGTTTTTCAAGGAATATTTCAAGTTAGAAACTTCTAATTTTCTTTTTAATGGAGAATGAATCTATTCTTTTCTATATAATTTTGAGATTTAGCTTCAGCATCATAAAGAATATCTCCTTCCAATAACATCTTGCTGAAAAAAAACCAGTTTGAAAACTGTGGAATAATCAAATGCACATTCTGAGTCAGTGCATATTAACTGCATGGATAGTTCATGTCTCTTGTCAAATATTAAGGCATACCAATACTGATTGATCCTTGATTTTTGTTTCAAAACAATTCAAACTAAAAAGTAAAATATCACTGTCTTGCTCATTCGAAAAGTTTCTAAAGGAAGACAAAACAAACCCAGGCTGTTGGTTCTTTCAATCATTTACCTCTGATTTATGAACAGAAGGGAAAATAGCTATGTTAAGTAATAACCTAGCACATGCTTCCACTGAGACAGAGTTTTACAGCTGGCAAACAAACAAGCCCTTGCAACAGAGCTTTAGCAAAAAGCTCCTGTTCTGTCTATTTTGGCTGAGATATGGCATATTGAATGTGTCAGGCTTGGACTCAGCAACTTCCTGAAATCTCATCAAAACCTAGTGTCTGAACATCTTTGAGTCAGATGTCAGGAGTGACAAAAGGGCCTGCTAACCGCTTGCGGCTGCCCAGCTGGCAAGCAGTTGCTCTGCTGTCCGAGAGTAATCAATTTGATAGGTCTTGTCACACAGGGAAAGAAGCAATTTTGGAAAGAAAACCAACAAATAGTGCTAGACTTAGAGCAACATAGTTGGTGCCTCTATGGTTTTAAATTAGTGTCACATTTAGGCATCTCACCTTATTACTTGGATGGGATTACTAGCAGAGTGCACTTCCTCATACAGGCCTACACTCACAACATTTGTAAAGTGGTTTTGGGGTAGGAAATTCTAATATCAGCTCAGATATACCACTTGGTCCATTCTTTTGAAAGGTGCAGTGACACCATAGACATCTGATCCTCATTGATTTAAAAAGTCATTCTCACTCACCCAAATGAAGGAAACAGCAAAAGTGCAGATGGCAGCCCAACCAAAATACTTGCTCTTTGCTTCCACAGTGCACAGACAAGGACAGGCATAGGTTTAGTCCTGCTGGAACTGAAAATAGTAAAAGAGAGAAATTAGGAACACAGTGTGTTTATTCCCTCCTTTCTGCCAGGCAAACACACTGAGGAACTATTGAAAGATCTGTGTCACTGTATGCTTCCTTTCTCACTGACCTGCTTGAGGGAGGGGAACAGAAAACCTGCGGGATTTTCACCCTTTGAGGATAAAACATTGATCCAAACAAAGACATCCAAAGCAAATGTTGTTTACCAAGATCTATTAAACAGGGAGAATATGTTACTGAAAAAAATTCTAGGAATTAATGGCTGTTTTAATAACACTTACAATTTAATTCAGTGTTAGTAAAACAACTTGCAAGAAATTAAATATCAGTAAGCTTTTTCAGTAGGGAAATGGTTCAATCCAGATGATTTAGATGCACCTGGAATAGCACTAATGATCGATGGTGATTCTTATTTTCATGCCTAACTCTTAATGCTGAAGATTTCATGAATAGGGTTTTACAACCCTTCATTGAGCAGCCACCATCCTGGAGTGAGAAGACATGAATGTCTCCATCTTTCCACTACTTCCCAGCACATAGGTGGCAAACTTGTAGGTGTACTTATCACTGTAGAAAATGCCATTCTAGTTAATTAATTAACTGCTACCCCATATAACACCAGAAGAAAAAGAGGTTCAAGGGTCTCCTCAGCTTTTCCTTTATTTCACAGCTGTACCCTAAGTCATGCGACCAGGCTAGTTTAGCACTTGTTGAAGCACAGTTATTTTCTGAGGTGGCTGCCTAATGTCAATCCTTGGAGCTGGGACTGATGCTGCTCCTCCTGCCTTGTTCTGTTACTTCTTTCTAGAAATGAGTGAGAGTCTCCCTTTTTTCCCTCCCTTTCTTTCCCAGCCCAGTTTCTACATTTGTCCACAAAAATGAAAGGTGAATATTTATATCTTTTCAGACTGAGGTAAAAGAAACAAGAACTTAGGATACTTGGTTTGATCTCAGCTGAGTAAAATCATAATGAATTAGATCAGTTGCTCATAAATGCTCATTTCTCATAAATAGATAGGATTTACCATGTCCAAAGCTATGTTTCAATTTTCAACTTTACTACAGGTTTTATTAGGCTATTAAAAGGTATTATTAGTGCTCTGTGAGGTTTTTCAGAAGGAAAATCCCATATCAAAGTCTAAATGTAAGTTATGTGAAGGATGAAAGTAGGTGGTTTTCTGCTCAGTAACCCAGTGCTGAAACAAATAAGAGTGATGTAAAATCAAATACTTTATTAAAATTTTATTCTCTACCAGCTAGGAGGAAAATGTTTTCAAATGCATATATTGTCTGCATAATAAATTCTGGTGGACTTCATTAAAATAGGTATCTTCTAGAAAGAAATGTTAAATTTTTCTGTAATTCCAATCACAGAATTTCAATATTTATTAGACTCTGAAGCAGAATTAAAAGTAATCCGTCCTTGCCAAAAATATAAATAACATATTCTGAGGGAAACCTATTTCTCAAGTTTTAATCACATCCACCACTGGTTGCATTAAAGCTAATGAAAAAAGTCTTTTAATATATAACACTTAGGAAATCATATCTCATGTTCTTGCTATATGCCTTCTATAGACAAGTAACATTTTTAGTAATATTATATACTGATGCTAGGTGGAATTATTTCTTTAATTTAATGATTTAATTGGGGGTTTTTTTCCACATGTATGATCATGTGTTTACTAGCATGTAAAAATGCTGAAAGTGTTTTAATGATCCAAAGATCTCCATCTTTTAAACCAGTCAGGTTTTCAGGCTTCTTTTCAAATACAGATAAATAGTATTGCATTAATGAAAGCACCAATCATGGGAAAAATATTTGCATTTTCATTGACCTCATGTGAAGACAAATTGTTTAGTCTGTTGAAATTTTGTGAGCTACAGAGATTACTCAGGCTGTGAGATAACATACTTTAGCTTGTTTGTCCCAGGATTTTAATCTAAAGTTTTTCTCTGTAGTCAGTAGCTCATGTAACTTTTGGTGAAGGAAGAAAATGGTTTTATTTGGTCTCTGAATTGATGAATTGTATCCGATTTGATGGATGTCTCAGACAAATTTAAAGGGAGTTAGAGAAGGGAAGGGAGGAGGAACATTGGGTGATTGCATATCAGTTTTAACACAAACCACTTTATATAAAACTCCCTAATTCCAGGGAAATTATTGTTATTTGAAGCAACCTTAATATATAGTGGAATACAGTCCCCTGTTTTACTGTCTGAACTTTAAATGCAGTGTTACAAGACGTAGTAAAGGGCGAATAAGGACATTTCACGGAAAAAAATGCCATCTACTTCATTATCAAAGAGCATGCAGGCACCTGTAAGTCATGTAAGCAGAATAAAAGTATGTTTATAAAGTAAGGCATAAATATTCATAAAATATGCCAAAGCCTTTTTTAACAATGGAACTAAGTAACAACAAAATGATGATTGCTGGTTCTCAATCCATCACCCTGTCTCATTATGGGATACAAAATAGAGACACCTGTTTCCTTGCTCTTTGATGGCTGAACTATCTATCCTGGTTGTTCTGGGTTTTTTGGTCAGCAATCTCTTGGTACCATTTAACAGCAAAGACTATTTTGAATGCATGGCCTAGAACGGCAGTGATCTCCAGTTCATTTTTATACACTTATGGTATGGCAGAGAGAGCAAAATATGCCTAAAAGATCAATAATGTGACAAGATTTTAGTATTGATTCATTTTTCATCTGCATAACATTTTAAAATACTTCCACATTCAGCTGCTCCAGTTTTGAATACCTTATGATGGTCATAATGTTTTACTATAAGGGAAACATTGAATTTTACTTTCTCCTGAGTTTTTGAGGTTTGATGTTATCTTTGTTGACTCCATCGTCGGTACTCTTTGCTCTGCTTCATAACATGATATATGAGGTTTGAACTTAACGTTTTTCTTTCATTAGAATTCAGTGACATTTAGAGATATAATTATTCTCTTTTTCTTTGCTAAGCTTTGACTGAAATAATAGTAGCTGAAATACATTGAGTGTTACTCTTTAGATTTTCCTTTTTTCTTCTAAGTCTTATTAAAGTGGAGTTACGTTCCTAATGACCTTTTTGCTTATTTCAAATAATCTTTATTTATACTTCTCTCTATTTGATTTTAATAATAATGTTTTCTCCATGTTTATGTATCGGTAGAGGAAGCATCTGTTCCCAGTAATATGAATTTCTAGTAATATGGAGGGTTTGTGTTCCTAGACCCTGGATTTTACTATACTTATCTCAGTTTTTTAAATGACATAATTCACTTTAATATATAACTATGTACTTTTGAAAAGATTTATATTCCAGCATAAGCCTACATCCCTATGCACCCTAATTTTATTACTCTATTTTCTGCTGTCTTTTCTGCCTTATTTTCTTGTCTCCAGCTCTCCAATTAAAACTGTCTGTAGTTTGTTTCAGGAAAGAGTTACAACGGCAATCCAGGGAAAACCTCTTCATTTAGCTATTAGATTTATTAGGTAATCCTAGCACTTTTTATGGAAGAAGAGTTTACTATATTTTTTTGCACATTGGTCAAAACCGAAGTAATCAAAAATTCATCACCAGACTTGTTCCTGGTTTAGAAGAGCCTTAATGTTAAAACAAGTGGAAATATATTGCAGTTTGAGAACCTTCAAATCCCACCCCTGACACAAGGGGCATATTGATTCCTCAGATAGCATTTGTGCCCAGCGCCTTCCTGAACATGCCTTTTAAAGCCAGTGTTTCAGACAGACTCACTCTTGAGCCCATGCATCCTAATTAGTGCTCAGATGTGCTCATATGTTTTGAAGAAAGGTGCAACAAGAGACAGCTGCTAGTCTTCAGAGAAGCCAGATTTAAAAGTTTAACCCATATGAGGGCTTAAACACTGGAATTAATATGAAAGATGCTGACAGACCCTCTTTATCAGTCACCTTTTAAACTGTGTAATTGGGATCACCACAGGAGTATCATATTAATATGTAGAGGAGGTAACATTAAAGAGAATAGTGAGATGAGACCACAATGGAATTTGTGAAGCTTATTTTAGCTATGAGTACCAATATACTGAAGCATGAAGTGCCCCTGGAGTTATGTAGTATCACTAATCCATTTAAGTGGCAAGTGAGCTAAAATGTAAAAAAAACAAACTAACCTGTATCACCCAAAAGTTCTCATAAACTTAGAATACACAAATCAGCAGACAATGTAAGCAATGAGCTCTCATCTTCATCACTCACAGTGCTGGGTCCTTTCCCCAAAACAGGAAAGGGTCTAAAGACCTTCTGTACCATCTCTATATTCCTCTGGATACAGAACCATGCAGGGCTGCAGCACGGCATGGATTGAGTTGTTGAAAGACTGTTCTCAGCAGCTCTTCCATGACGTTCCAGGGAAAGGTAATAACACCAATGAAATTTTCATTGTGAAATGAATTTTGATTTCACAATGAAAACCGAATTTAAAATAAAGCCTTAACTTTTTTTTCTTTCTTTATGAATGGTAAGTTCAAATTGCGCTGTCTTATTTGTGTCTTTTGCGTGGACAAGAAAAAAAGGAGTCATGAAGAAACAGGAGAAAATAATAAGGAAAAAACCCCACTGTTTATTCAAAGAAATTATTTCAAAGAGATTTATTCAAAGAATCTAATTCAAACTTTATTAATCTCATTTATGGAACTCCCACTGGCATTGGTCATATTCAGGTCCAGCTCTTAAGTTAAGTAATTAATATTCTGAATCACACTTGGTCTAAGGACCATATAATTTATATTTTGGTATTCTTCTGACTTCCAGAGCATTAGGGAAAACTGTCATTAGCAAAAGTGTACAGTTCATCTGAGACACCATGCTGTTTTACTGCACAAATCTTGTTTTATTTGGCTGTCTCTAAACAAGTTGCCTCCAGATAATTAAATGGAACTGTATTTGAAGGCAAAGTGGTTCAACCTTCCATTCTCTTAAAAGAACATTTTAACCAAGAGGATTATATTTTCTGTCTTCTAGTATTATAGGCAGTATAGCCAGTTTATCCTGATATTGAGAATAGTTTGTTCAGATTCTCAGTAACAAATGTAACAGAGATAACATGTTATAAATCTTTAAGGCTGCGGGTGCCTCTGACAAAGTGTGGAAATTTCATTTCATGAAGTTTCATAACCCCCATCAGTGACAGGGACAATCTTGTATTCCCTTCTACCTGTCACCTTTCCCTCTCTGTGGAGATTTGTATGTAGCTTTCTAGTATAATTCCCCAACACTCCATGTATCTGGGAAGGAAGTTCTTCGATTCTACAAATATTTGGAATTTAAAATTTTCTGTTATTCCAGAAGAAAACTAATGGAAAACTTATGAGATGCTCTTCTACAGTCATTTGGGTTGAAGGTTTATAATGACATAAACACTATAGATAGAAAAAGAAGAGAGGCTGCATACTATGCTTTGTGATCAGGGAGTTGGCAGAATTAATCTCAAATATCTGTGTCAAAATATATTTAGGTTAGTATTACAGAAGATAATTAGTCCACAAAGAGAAGCTGAAAGAGGACATTTTCAGAGAAGCTGATAGACTAGACAGTGACGTGACATGAACTGCAGTACTCTGGTGTTTGTTTGAGATAATTGGCTGTACCAGAGATTTGTCTTCACTGCTTTTTACTGACTGAAAATATTTCCATTTAAAACTGTTTTAGGTTCCAGTGTTATTTGTCTTCCTATCGTTTATCCCTCCCAAAGGATAAGTGAAAAAAATAATCATAGTCTGTTCATGTTTGACACACAAATACTTTTCTGCAGATTGAAGTATTGAGCACAGCTTTTCTTGTAACTGTTTTCCTTGAGTTTGTTTATCATTCATAAACAGTAATTTGTGACTACTCAATCCACTGATAAAACACATTCTCAGAGATTTCAATAATTCTTAATGATCTTTTGAGGAAACACTAACAAAGGAGGTGTTCAGTTCCTCCCTAAAACTATTTCTCGGGCTACTCACTGGCCTTTGTGTAATGAGTTGAGTGGTGAAATGTCCTTTGACTGCATCATGAACTCTTACACAACTAAGGTGGAATGGCACCAGCCACATGAGGGACTCCTGTGTTGAAGAACAAGAACAGGGATAATCAGTCATTCCATGACAAATGTGTAATTTTCTCTACCTGAGCTGTAACCTGAGGAGAACCATATTGTTATTGCTGGAGTGTTGAAAAACAATTTTTCATGGTATTGGAAACAATTCCTTTGGAAGCTCCAGTAATTACTGACCTGAAAGTGTAAAAAACCACTGATGACTAAAGAAAATCGTCTTGAGACCCTATTAACAGCAGTCCTAAGTGAGATGCTTTGAGTTCTCCTGCACTGCAGTGACTGTGGCCAGTATCTGCCTGTGAGTGGGACAGCTCTCAGAGCTCACCAGCTCTCCAGTGTAGAATGCTCAGAGGACCATTGTCTGATGACAGGACCTGGGCTGATACCTCACTTCCTGATGTTCAACCTTTTGTCCACTGAGAAAGGCCAAAACATTTTGTATGAGTATTTCAATAACTCTTGAGGGGAATTTTCCACAGGTATACATTTTTACATGCTTCTATGTATGTATGGGTATTGATCCGAGTGCCTTACAGCAAGTATAGCATAAATATGAGGAATACCTAGCTAAGTGTCACTGTTATAATTGTAGTAAATTCTATTGAAACACTTTATAAATTGGTCAATAATAAATTGCTGCCATAATCCTTTAGACATAAACTGCTTTATGTCTAAAAAACAAGTTGTAAGTTTGGAACCAGACTAGAACTCTCTCTGACAAGGAGTTCAGGAGGCAAGGTGGTCCTTTCTGAACCTCATGACCTGAAAGGAGGGTCTCCCTTGCCCCTTGTTTTTCCCTATTAAATTCTTAGACATAAACCATTGACCAAATCTGGGACAAGGAATGGACTAAATCACACCTGAACTCTGTGAGGAATTAGAAAGCAAGGGGGTCCTCTCTAAACCTTTTGATTTAACCGTCTGCCTCTTAAAACTTTACTCCTTTTTTAACCCCAGTCTACACAGAAATCATTCTAAATAGATCCTAATTCCATGTTCTTGTGTACGTTACATCCATGTAGTAATTAGCAGAGTGAACATTGCAACCAGACTTTGTCATGTTTTTGCAAATGTATATACAACCTGCTTTTGCTGATACCTTTTTCAGTAATGTTTAAGCAGCCCAAACCACTCATTTTGCTATAGTATTGCTTCTTAATGTTTATTTCAAAGGTTTTATCATATTTCATAATGTTTTGTTAATGGCATCTAGTTTTCATGTTCTTCTGAACTAGGGGTCTCTGAATTTTTAGTGCTGTTGGGTACATTACTGGAAAGTATTTTCCCTTATCTATCTATGATCAGAAAACGTATTCCATGAAATCTGGAGAAAAGAAGTCAGGGATTCACTCATGTAACTGCAGAGCTCTCAATACTTGTCCTGCACCAATGTTCTCCCCCCAGCCATGGTTTGGACCACACATGTGACAGTCCAGTTTCAGGTGGTTTATGTCTTTTTTTCCAAATCCTTCTTGGACTTGGATGGCATTCTCTGACTGCTGAGAGACCCGATGCTGCAATAACTATGTTCTTTGTGATCAGTGGAAATGCCAGAGAATATATTGAGGCTCATCAGCATAAAGGGCATCTCTTGTCAACCAGGAAACCTCCATCATTCTGACAGCTGAATAAAAGGAGGCCTTCCTTTAGCTTAAATAAAAGAACAATATAGAAAAGGACCAAATTGCAGTTCTAGCAGTTTGCAGATGAGAAATTAGAGAAACACATTTGTCTTTTAAACTCCAGGCACAGTAAGGTGCCCAGCTCTCATGCTCTTATGTGTTTCTATCAATGACTTCTGACCTCTGGAGACCCCAGAAGACCAGAATACCAGTACATTAGTAACCACAGCTCTGTTATTACCCATTTTGGACCAACAAAGAAAATCTGATATTATCTGAATCTATTTTATTCCATGGTCTCCCATATCCTGTCATCTTTCAATGGCTTTTGTTTCTTCACTGGTTGTCTTTGTTTATGCTCATAGCTGCATCTTGTTTATTACCAATTCATGGCCAAGGCTGATTTTCTGTCTTTAGAGAACCAAGACTCTTAAGTGTAATTAGCATTTAAATAGGTCAATTATTTTATACTTGTGTAGCAATAAAGTTTTTCCAACCTTCAAAATTAACTAAATGCTTCAGGTCTCAGCTATAAGGCAAAAAGATTAGTGGTGGTGGTATTGTGAATGTAAAAATTAAATAGTCATTAGCACAGTTGAATCAATTATGTGTGCCCATGTGACAACTTTAGTATGCATATGTTATGCAAATATATAAATCATAACTTTCCTTCACTACCTAGAATTTACTAAAATAAAAATATTATGTTCTTGTGAGATTAAAATAGGAAATGTAAACAAATTCAGAGTACTGTGAATTGCTACTTAACTGATACTTTCTCCTGTAATCTTTTGTTCTTTAATTTTTAAACAAATAGATTGCATATTTAAGAAGCAGGAATTGATTAAGATGATCTACTTATATAAATTACGAAGAAGTCCTTTCTTGTCAGAAAATTTTTGGGTTTTTTCCTGAAAGATTTTTCGTGTGTTCTTTGCATGCAACATTCTTGAAGCACAGCTAATTCTGGAAAACAATCCAGCAACACTATCATATTCATGTTTTTGTTTTTCTGACTGCAAGTACCACACTGTCATTATACCCCATGCTCACAAATCAGAGAATTTATTTGCATTCTCAGTGTACCTTTGGGTATTATTTTTTCAATTCATGCATTTTAAGACTCTACCTTTTCAGAAAAAAATCTGTATTTGTAAAAACAATTTGAAATATTTTGCTAATATCTAAGGAATAATATTGAAGTCTGATAAAATTTTCTTTAAATGTCTTTCTCTAAACGTCTTTACCACTCATGCTTTTATATATTCCCTTTTTCCAGAATAGTATATTTTGTTTAGAATTTTTTTTAACTGATCATAATTTTTGCAAACAAAAAATCAACTTATCTAAAACTTCCATGCATAATGTTTAAAAATTTTAACACAACTACAAATATTAACTGTGCTGTGGAAAAATAAACTAATGTGAATGACTCCTTTCATGGTTATCATAGACAAGACACCTTATGATAAATGTTAATACATTTTGCAAACTGTAATTTTCAAAATTGTCTCAAAAGCACAAAACATTTGTAAAATATAACCTGAGGGGTTTTTTTGGTTGTTGTTTGGGTTTTGTTGTTTCTTATTTTAATTGGGGAATGTGTGTGTGTGTTTATTGGATGTTTTTCTGTGTGTTTTTTCTCCCCAGGGAAATGCAATCCAGCAATGTGAAAGAAGAAAGAAATATATAATTTCTATAAGACAGAAATTCTAATGCAAATTTTAGTTAAGAAGCAAATGACACATGCCTATACTTACCTGTTTAATCATTAAAATAACTGCATAAAAGAAAATCTGTGAAGTTAGATTTAAGGAAGGCTACTACTCTGCATATTTACCCTGTTAAACATACATATGTATGTACACATTATATTAGACTTAGTAAAAACATTGTACATACACTTGCACACGTTTGGGAAAACATTACTTAGAGAAGGGCTTCTTTATCAGAGATTGATGTGTTTGTTTTTTACAAACCATCACCCATTTAAAGCTTCAGTGATTTCCTGTACTATTAGTTATTCTATTTGCTTAGCAAAATACTATGTAATGTTCATGGGTCATAAATCTTTTCTCAAATGCTAACAAAGAAATTTATCAGTACTTTGTTTTCTTTTCCCATGTAACCCTGACTCAGTCAAGTTGTTTTGAAGACATGATTCTTAATGCACTGTAACATTAATCTTTACCATCTTGACATTAATTTGCGCTTCTGCTTTGGACGAATGTCTTGCTTTACTGTCTTGCATAAGCTTGACTATTGATTTACAAGTAAGAGTGCATTCTTCATAGAGGAGAAGAGCATATTTACAAGAAAGCTCTTAGCTGACTGTATCCACATCTATTGTAAATTTTCCCCAGTGTATGTCAGGAATCAAATGTTTTACATTTTATGGGTAGCTAAAACCTTTGAAATTGAACAGTGTACATAAAAGCAGAATTTAACACATTCTATTTTCCAGACTGGAAATTTAATGCTTAACTCAGAGCTTTCTTTTTATTTTCCCCTATGTCTGGACTAATGGACTTCAGTTGCCACTGTTCCTCAAGGAATCAAAAGGACAGCAGTTAACTCTGGATGTGCAAGTTGAGATGAATCAAAAGAATTGCTACACAAGTATTATGTTGTTAAATGTGTACAATGTATTCAACAGTGTAATTCAGCTATGAAAATAAAGTAGTAATAAATTAATTTCTGTAACACCTAAGGTAATTGGTTTATTTTTATTTAAACTGTTTTAATCCCTGAAAACCAGACAGGAAATGAGTACATCGATCCCTGAAAATAATAGTTTGCAGCACTAATAATGTTTTTGCATGTATCCTCTCAAATTAAAATAAGAAATAATTATTTGGCATAGCAGGGGGAATCTAGATTTTTTTAAAATATAAATAGTATAGTAAATGAAGAATAAAGGGGCCTCTCTTAGGCTTGATCTCAACTGTTTTTACAAATCAGTGTATTTTAAAGGCATTAGGTGTAATGCTACCTAACATACCTGAAAAGAAAGGACAAAATTAAAAAAAAAATCTAACAGATATTTAAAAATGACAAACAAAATTTGAAATATTTCCTCATTGAACCCAGGTTAATTTTTTATCCTGGAAATTTTATACCAAGGAATATGAAATTTCTAAGAAATTCTCTTGGCTCTTACAAACCACCAGTCCCATGTTACTCCATGACTACATCTAATAAACCTTTTATCACAAAATCGGATAAAAATAAATGGTTATCTTGTCACAAAATGGCACTTTGTAAGCTGCACTGCAGAGTTATTGAAGAACTTAATACTTGCATCTTCAGCTGGTTTATGAAACAATTATGTAGCTATTAACATTTGCGAAGTTGTTTCTTAATTTCACTCTAGTTTTGAAGATTTGATCTCCTTTGCTGTACTGCACATTTAAAAGTTAACTAGGTTTTGGTTGCCATGGACCTCTAAAATTGCTTCAGAAATGACAAATGTTGACATCATAGATGAGTTGCAATCATTGCAATCTACTGAAGAATGTATGAAAGAGGTTTTTTTTCCTAAGAAGAAAAGACTTCTCCCTAGCTTTAAGGTAGCCAAGTACAGCTGACAGTCTCAACAAAAAGCTTGAGTAGGAATCCATTTTAATTTGGAGATAAAGTAGGTACAAATGATTTAACTGTTGATATGCTAATGCTGACACTGATAAAGAAAAATGTTTTATTTAAAATATACAAATACAGGCATTCAAATAATACAAAAACACCTAAGACCTCACTGCTGCAGTTAGATTTCTAGGTTATTCCTAGCCTGAGATGTTGTTCTGCAAAGTTAAATACACCCCAAAGACATACTTTCAAGAAAAAAAATTTTAGCTTTACAATGAGAAAATAAAAAATAAAAAAGAACAGACTCCATTTATTACTGTCTTGACTCTGGATCTGAGACTCTGTGCTTTTGCCTGTTCAATTGCTGTGTTCTGAAATGAGAGAGGTAAAGGGACAGTCAGTTCATGTACAATGCAGTTCGCACCCAGGCATGAATTCATTAGCTAAAGCCCTCTTTAAATCCACACAGCCTGAGCAAAATTCAAACCTTTGCAACTCATTGCATTCTAAACTTCTTCCTTAGAAAGAAACAAACAGAGAATGTAAAGGAAATGATCCATTTTCACCAACATAATTAAATTACCCAGCTTAACTGTCCTTTGCTTTAAACTTATCCAAGCAGGATTTTTCTTTCAAACTTGATGAGACTCCTTTTAGTAATCAAATCAAGACTGAAGTATCCAAATGTTACATTGGCATTTAACAGATGGTTATATGGACCATGAAATAAATACTAGGTTTCAGAATAATTAACATTTTTTATCTCAGTAAGGACTAAACTATAGCACCTGGAATAACCTGACTTTGAATCAGTTTGTGGGTTTCTTGTACGTAGAAAAGCAAGTGTTAATCTTTTCAGATAGAATTTTTTTTTAAACCTGAAATATGGAATTGAAAAATTTCATCCAATAGGAATTACTTTCAGGAGCCCATGAACAATTATAGGAGTAGAAATAGGAAAGAGTTCTCAATTGTAATGCTATCAGTTCCTACTGTAATGCCATGCACTCACTTTTTGCTGCTACTGAAATTCTTATTACTTAAAATTCTGGAAAGCAATGCCTCTGCTGATGGATGATGTGCTGTCAAGATATCTGCTGTCCCTCTTGATTGCTATGGATATTATTCTTATGTGTTATGCTAATATGAGGGAAAATAATTACTTTTAAGAACCACTTGCATGTATTTCATTGTACTGCTTGCTTCAATGAATTCTTCTAGTTTATGTATCACCTATTAAAAGTTAGCCTTGCCTCTGAACTTGATATAATAGACTTTCTTGAAATTATTATTGACATAACCAATAAAAATGTTAATCTTTTTTAAAAGCTTTGAATGTACAGTATAAATATTCACAAGTTTGAACTTGATAGTCAATAAGAAAATGCATTATACTAATCATTTTTTCTGGAAAGCTTTTTATATAAAAACTTTTTATGAGCAGACTTGATCTTTTATGTGGATTTTCATTTACAGAAAAAAACATCTTGGGTTCCCCAAGCATAGAAATTATCTCCATGATTTGTGTCATGTAGTTCAGTTTCATGGCTCAAGGCAACTGGGTGAATTTTAGACATGACTTGAAAGGATGTAAGGTCCTAAAGCAGAGTTCTCACCAGCACAAGAGAATCCAGAGCTGAGCAGAAGCAGGAGCACCATGCTGAGACCCTCAGTCAGAGAGCTATTGCAAAAGCACAGCTGCCCAGAAGCAGCTGAATGGAAGGATAACCAGAAGACAGGCTGGACTGCTTCAGCTAAACACCCAGCTCCACTTCATTATTGGTGTGAACAAGTTGAGCTGGCCCTGCATTGTCCGGGTGTTTCAGACATTTCAGGTTCAGTCAAGGTGCGTAGTCACTTCCAGTTATGCATATTCTAGACAGTAAACTAGTAATTTATCACTTCCATGTTGAGACTCAGTCTTACAGTGCTATAAGATTTTGCTAGCCTGTGTTTTTTGCCTGACTGACACGCTGTTATGGGTGGACAGGCAGAAAAGCCTGAAAGCAACTGAGCCGTTCTCTTGCAGTGCAAAGTGGTGAAGCACTGCAAGGCCACTTTTCCTTTTGGGCTATGACACAAACCAGATATGCTACTCCTTCGAGCAGTTTCTCTTTAAAGAACATTGATCTGTCTGAGCTATGCTGTTCTGTGACCTCAGTCCTGACAGTGTCAGCTCCACAGTGTTAGCAGAATTAACTTTTCCAGGATTTTAAGATATGGGCACCTAAATTTTCAACCCCAAGTGGACTTCAGTGTAAGGTAAATATCCAATCAATTCCTAATAGTGCAATAAAAACAGTACCTGTGATCATTCACAAAAGCAACAACATAGGCACCTAACCCATATCTGGAAAACCTAACTGTTCCTAAATCTACAGAAATCCAACTAGTTAAGAACAGATTTTATGAACTTTTTTCCTAGACTTTTTACCACAAATTTTATCTCTGCCACACTTAAAGCCTGTATTATATGCATATTTATGTTGCATTTTGTTTAATTTTTACCTCTTAAATATTACAAGAATTTAACTTTTTCTCTTATCTCTTCTGTCTCTCCTATAACAAATTCACCTTAATTTTGACAACTATATTTTTGTATTATACTTCAAGTTATTATTTTCACAGAGAAGTACAAATTCTTTCTTTTGGGCTGATGTCAGTTATTCTTCAATTTACTGCTGTGCTACTTAGAGCTGTTGATCCCTCAAGCCCTTGGTCAGTACTTACAGGTCTGATGAAATTAGCACTATCTGTTACTTTCCCAGTAACAGGGTCTCAAATATCCGGTTGTGATTTCAGTTCTCTCTAGTCACCCATTTAGCTGTCATCAATCTATTCCCTGTACTACACTACTATCTCAGCTCCTTGACCCCTCCTAAAGCTTTCAGGCAGAAGGTAACAACCAGGCAGGAGAGGAAAGTGAGAAAACTTTCTAAAACTCAAACAAATTAAAGACAGGTTTTCAGGCATTCTCAGCTAGGTGCTGGTGTTGTGCCCAATTGCATGGCTTCCTGTGAGAATACAGACTACTGAAGTGACCCTTTGTGTACCAATGTGAGCTGGAGGTGTTGCTGGACTTGCACAGCGTGGGGAGAAAATAGCTACAGCCGTGGCTTTCCCTTACTATCTATCCTGCTGTGGTTGGACCAGAGAAAAACCTCTGCAAAATAAAATCTTCAGTGAATTAAGGTATAAATCATAATATATATCTTTCCTTAGCACAGAAGGAAGTGGTTTTTTCTTGCATCTGTGCTTTGCAGAAGCCTCTGCAGACAGACATATCCTCAGTGCAAATCTTCTGGGTTGATACTAGCTTTTGTTCTACACACCTATCTTTTTCTTAAAGACATTCTGACTGCAGAATGAATATTAAAATCTAGAAGTCTCTCACTTTATTTTAGCCCTCAGTTAAAAGGTAGCCTGGAAAAAAAATTTGGTTTGGTTGCAAGCAAGACTATGAGAAAACAAAGATATATTATCTAGTAGGAAGGCATGGAATTTTTTCACTTTCACCAATGATAAGTTCATTTATCTGTTGAAGCTACAGAGACAGCTAGGTATCCTCTGTGTTAAATTATTACTGTGAGATAAAGAAATATGTTCTGGCTGCAATGTCTTTTCTGCTTTCTTGGTAGGTGAATGACAAGATTCATATGAAATAAGCATCATTCAGTAAAAATGTAACCATCTGAGTCAAAAAGAGAACCGATTAGGCTATCAAATATTGTCATTAAAAAAAGATCTTCCATAAGTATTAATCTAAATATTATAAATCACTTGGTTGTCAAATGAGACTTGGAGAAAGAGATACAAAGATGACAAAGAATGACTGTCAACATCTCTAATTTGTTTATTGCTGTGGTAAAATATCGCATTCAGAAAAAGGACTGGAGAGGGATAGTCTCCATTACAATAAAAAATAAATGTTAATTTGGGAGGATGGATGATTCTTTCTAGATGATTCTTATTTGTTATAGGTTAAGATTTCTGTAGTGTTCGCTGAAGTATTATTTATCCAAATGAAGAAGATAGGCACAGGAAGACAAAAAGAAGACAGAAACCGTAGCTTTCTCTGCCTATACACATGTACACATATGCACACAGGCATACACATGTATATGTATATCTATGAATATGCTCTATAATTTCTGAAGACAGAAGGTATAGTCCTTACACATTAACCACACCAAAGTGTAGTCCTCACTTTGGGTGCTCCTACCCTGTCCTGTACATTTTGATCTGAATCAAATTGATCTGATTTCTCCATCATCTGATAAACTTTTTAAAATTTTTCCTCATGTATTTTGTCCAGCCAAAGACTTTGTCAGAACTCCTTTCAATGTCAAAATTAAATTTTCCCAGACCAAAAAAACAAAAAAATTAAAGAAATAGCAGGCTGTGTTACCCAAACAGTATGTAGTTTCCAACCACACCTGAACTTATAGGGGTGGTTCAATGAGAAAAAGATGGTTTTTCTTTCTTCATCTGACAGGATTAAACTTGTTGCAATGTGGAGGGCACAGCACAGGTACCTGACTACCTAGCTAGTGTCTCCTGTGCCATCTTGGAGGCCAGGGCCAGGCAGAGGCCAGGCATGGCTGGGCATCTCCTTGGGATGCAGGGAGCCTAGCCATGGTGGCTGATGGAGGTCTGCCAGCACCCGGGGATGCTGGGCCGATGCTGCTGGGCCTCAGCTCAGCAGGAGCTCATTCTTCCTGTCCCTCCTGTGGCCAAATCCCCAGTGCGTGAGGGCGGCTGCCTTAACAGCCACAGTGGAGAAGCACAAGGGATGTGAGTGCCAGCAGGCTCTGCAAAGAGAACTTCAGGAGCAGCAGCACTGTTTAATTAACTTAAACAACTTGAATTGGCTTTTTTTTTGGTGTTTGGCAACATTTACGTTAATTAAGGATGTGTTACAAGGAAACTGGTCTCGCAGCAGAAGTTTCATCAAATCTTAATACCCGATTACATCCTCCAGGATTAATTCTTTTTTCCCAATCCTGTGTGCCAGAAATTATGTTAATTAAATCGACACTTACTTCTCTTGTTTACAAGAAGTAGTATAACACAGAGTAAATTAGGAATTAAATGAAGGCTTTGCTTTTTTCTCCAATTAATTTTTCTCTTTTTTCAATAACATTGTGTGATCAGTTATAACTGAAATCAATAGAAAAGGTTGAGCTACTAAATTTCTGTAGAAGAAATAGGGGGCTCAGCTCTGGTTTCCTCATGGAAATGCATGGAATGTCAGACATCAAGAAACACACTCATTATTTTTCTGCTGTAAGGGTATCTTAGACCACTATTCTTGGATTAATCAACTCCAAGATGTGGAGAATCATAACAAATGATGTGGTCCCACAGGAATGTTTTGTTGGTCAAAACTAAATAAATTTTTAATATATATTTTTATTTTTTTTAATTTTTTTAGGGGTAATGGCAGGACAGGTCCTCTCTGCCCCTAAAGGGATTATTTGCTGGTTTGTAGGTTTGTATTTGCTGGGCTTTTTAAAATAAGTAAGTTGGCAAGAAGCATGAAGGAAGAATTATACTCATGGTTCATTAGGAAATGTGGTGATCTATTCACCACGTTTCACCTCTTTGTGTCAGATGTGTTAGGGAATGTTTTGAAACTCTAATTGAAAACCATTTGTGCAGGAAAAAAAAAGGAGAAAAGACTGTACCTACAGCCATGACACAGTTCAGGGAAATGACAGTGCATAAAAGAGCTGAGATTTTCCAAGCAGTTATTCCATGATCAAAAGTATTGTCAAGTTTTTTATTACTTCCTTAAAGTTTTTAAAGTTCCTTGAGCATATGTGTGTGTGTGGGTGTGCGTGTGTATAATGTTCACAAACACACACTGAAGCTCATTAATTTTGATCCATGCATCTCATATACATATACACATAGTTATTCACACACATGTATATACATACATTAACAAAATTTACTCTAGCCAACAAAAAAAGAAGATAGAAAATCATATGCAGCCATCTTAGGGTAAAATATATAAAATAGGACATAACTGTATTTGCTCTGCTCTGTTATTCATCATCCTAGTTTATTCTCATGGAGGATATGAATTATTCATTTTTTAAGCACAATAGGAAAACATTAGTACTGTTTAATGGCCAAGTGGGATTTTCTAATGAAAGACTTGTGAGTGATTCATTGTAATGAGGAGTGTTTTTATAAGAACAGGTATTAAGTATGAGAACTAGTCATAACTTCTTTTTCAGACTGGGTCATGAAAACAATTGCATTTTGGTTATTGATAGAGAAAATGAGAAGTGAGTGACGGTGTTTTCTTTTTCTAAAATACAAATCACTGTATGAATTAGTTTGCAAATAGTAAACCATACTGGTTGTATTTCTTAATACCAGAGGAAAAAAAGAAATGGATTGGCAAGCAATTCCACCAGCACCCCCAAGGAGGGAGCTGGTGGAAGCCCTCACCAAGTCACTTTCAATCATTTACCAGCAGTCCTAGTCACCAGGGATGTCGCAGTGGACTGAAAGATAGCCAATGTGACACCCATCTACAAGAAGAGCCAGAAGGAGAATTCGGGGATCTATAGGCCTATCAGTCTGACCTCAGTGCCAGGGAAAGTCATGGAGCAAATAATCTTGAGTGCCATGATGTGGCATGTGCGGAACAATCAGGGATCAGGCCCAAACAACAAGGATTTATGAAAGGCAGGTTCTGCTCATCTACTCCTATGGCAGGTGACCTGCTTAGTGGATGAGGGAAAGTATGTGGATGTTGTCTAGACATTGGTAAAACTTTTAACACCATTTCCCACAGCACTCCCATGGAGAAACTGGCTGTGCACTGTTTTTATCAGTGATCTGGATGAAAAGATCCAGTGCACCCTCCATCAGTTGGCAGACAACACCAAGTTGAGTAAGACTGTTGACTTAAGAGTAGAAAGGTACTGCAGAGGGATCTGGACCAGCAGGATCCATGGGCCAAGGCCAGTGGCATGAGGTTCAACAAGGCCAAGTGCTGGGTCCTACACTTGGGTTCAACAACCCCTGATAGCACCAAAGGCTGGGGAAAGAGTGCCTGGAAATTACCCAGCAGAAAAAGACCTGTGAGTGCTGGTCGACAGTGGCTGAACATGAGCCAGCATGTGCCCAGGAGGGCAAGGCCAATGGCATCCTGGCCTGTATCAGCAATAGTGTGGCCAGCAGGACCAGGGCAGTGATTGTCCCCCTGTACTCGGCACTGGAGAGACAGTACCCAGAATCTTCTGTTCAGTTTTGAGCTGCTCATTACAAGAACTACCTTGAGATGCTGGAGTTTGTCCAAAGAGGGACAATGGAGCTGGTGGAGGGTCTAGAGCACAAATCTCACTCTAATTATGTCTTCATAATATTAAAAGTTAAGAAATTTAAAATTCTATTATCAATAGTAGAAATAATAACTATTAATAATGGAAACTTTTAAACAAAATCTAATCCTGTTCTTTTTATATACCAGAAAAGAAAAATGGCCTTAGTTTAATTCTCATTATTCTTTCTTATAATCTGGAAAAATAATTTTCTCTTCCACTCAAGGCAGTGTTATTTCAGATCAGAACCAATCTTGTACGGTTTGCTTTACTTACTGCTTTACATGATCTCTAATTCTAATGACCAGGTATCATAATAATTAAGTACAATACTAATCTATGCATTGAGCTGATCTGATTAATGAAGGGAAGTCATCTGCTATATGGTTTTAAATTCCTAGTCTACCCTTATTCAGAACTATGTAAGCCTAAGAGGTAATAGATTCAGAGGTATGCTCTATTCAAAGGCAAATGAAATGCAGCTCCATTTTCAGAAGCAATTGTGTAAACAGACTTTCTTGTCCTGTTCTATTGCTTCTTTTGCCATAATTTTATCACGCTCTTTTATATAAACTGTGTTTTCGCTGTGACTGCAACCAGCTAAAGGATCAGACAAGGTAAGTCTTACTGACATAACTTTTGTGTACAATGTAGAGATGGTTATTCCAAAGAGGCCAGGGGGCTTGTTGTATGTTTCCTACACAAAACGTCTAGGTTTGTTTCTTTTTGATTAAAATCTCTGCGGCTATTGCTGCAAAGTCAAGGATTTACCTGGCTCAGGTGATTATTAGGGTTTCGTCAAATTAAAACATAGAAGGTATAAAAGAAATATAAGAGAGCAAAAGTATTTAAGTAGGTATTTCTGAACCAGCAACTGCTTGTCTTCTCTGGTAAATACTAAGGCTTATCAGTGAGCTGGGAAAACTTTGTGATACACATAACTGAACAAGTTAAGCCTGGTCTTTAGAAAAAAAACCAAAAACCTGAAATAATTTAAAAATTATTTTACTTGCCCCAATGCTCCCCAATTTTCTAAATTAGATGAAAGTCCTTAAAAACTTGTACATGCTGAAGTTTGATAAAACGTGCATATCACCATATAGCTTCAGGCATTCAGTAAGTTTGAAAATCATTGAACCATTTGTTTTATCCAAGTCATAAAATGAAATCTGCCACAAAATGCCCTGTAGTAATTATACATCTGATTATGAGACTTGATTCTTTCTAATTATGCTTGCTGTGATTACTATTTCCTTGTCACATTTTGAAGTATTTCTCAATGGATTTTAAAGATATAAATTTACTTTTATCATATCATTAGATGCTTACTGGAAAGCATCAGTCAAAATGTATCCAGAATTCTTTTATTGTCATTGTACTGTCTGTATTTCTTAAGTACATTCAGAGGTATGCTTGTGAGAATGAGATGGATCTACATGGAACTCTGCTTATCAATTTCCTTTGATCGCTGTGAGTAAGAAGGGACATGTAGACATGTAGACATGCAAACTTGTCCTGTGTACTTAAGAGCTTTGTGAATTCAAAGTCTGAGACAGAAAAATGTATAAAGAGTAATACAAAATAGCTGCTGAATCATAACATGCAGTATTGCAACCTACAATTCAAGCTCTTCTGAAAGACACCAGCCATCTCCATTCCTGCACAGTTTCCTTGTCCATTTTCAGTGAAGTTATTCGTGTCCATCTAGAACTTGCCCCTATTGATGTGAAACAGTCCTAATGCTTTGGATGTTACATAGATAATGCTACTGTCTGCACAGGCCATCTTTGCCATCTATATGGGTGAAAAAAACATTGTTTACCATTATATGTCATTCTGTCAAACTGCATTTAAATAAGTGCTTTCTATTTTGAAAAGAGTTATAAAATACAATAAAATAAAAGGGAAAAGTTTATATATTTCTTTAAAAAACTTGTGTTAACATGGCCTCAGATTAATTTTCTGCTTTGGGCAATTTTAACGTGTTCTCTGTGTTTCGGGCAATGCTTCTATACTTCATATAACAATGAAAAAGTTTTACTTTGACCAAGAATTATTTGGATGTACAAGTACAGACTGTAAAGTAGATTTAGCAATAAATCTGACTTGGAGAATTTCCTTTCAATAGCTCATGAAAACTGAGTTCTTGCACTGTCTCTACTGTGATGGATATGCTAAATAAGGATTATTTTTTATTTGTTTAATTATATTTTCCCATTAGAATGTTACATGTTTGCTTTTCCTTTCAACAGGCAATGTTATTTGACTAAACTTGTAGTTCTCATAATGATTGTACTCATTACACACACCAATAATCACATGCCTTTCTCAGAAATCTCTTGGTTACAAGAAAATTAGTATCAACCCCAAGTGGTTTAAAGTTGTGACAGCACAGAAATCTCTTTCTCGTGAAAAAGAATCTATTTGTTTGTGTAAACAAAGATAAAAGTGCTTGGCATTCTCATGGATCCAGGTGGCCAATCAGCTGCAAGAGGCGTACAGCTATTGGCCAATCATGTGAGAGTCCATTTTGTATATAAAAGCTGAATTTAATACATAAATTAACCTCTTTTACCATTTGATCTTGACCTCTTCTTGTTTTGACATTGGCTCAACAGTGACATAAAGTCACCTATCGAGGCATGGAATTTCCCCACAGTTTGGTGGTAATTTGTGCTCAAGAGGGAAGTTCTAACACAGAAATTTACCAGATCATTTTTCCAATACAAGAAGAAGACACATTTTCTAACCCTTTTTTGCTGAAGGCCTTATTTTTCCTTCTGGTTTATTGACAATGACTAGAACATCTAAACTTTCAAATACAACAAAAATTATTCTAAATGAAAAACAACTTTAAAAATACCACTAAAGGAAAAAGACTCTCTTCATGCAGCAGTTTCAGAATGCTGCCCAATAATTGCTGTAGCTGTGTGAACACAATCCTTGTGCTGCTCATCTGTCCTGTAAAACAGGATAATTCTACTCAGTCACCTTAAGCTTAGTAAAACACCTGAATAGAAATGTCATGGCTTTTTTCGTCTTCTTTCTATTTTTCTGATTAGAAAAACAATGCATACTAAATAAACAAGCAAACTGTAATAGATGAAAAAGAAAACAACAACAAAGAGCTGATAGATAGAAAGCCAATACTGAAAGTCTTTGAATTTAACTTCCCCTGACAACCTATCTTGAAGTTCATTGTAAAAATGTAGGAGACCTGTAAAGAAAGGAAATCAGCTGTCAAAACTAATGCCACAGGAATCTGAGTGCAAAACCAGGCATGGAAGGCTGAATCATTCTTTGAAAAGTGTTTTCCTCAACTATAAGAATTCTTGACTTAAAATAGCCAGGTGTTTTATGCACGTGAGCAGTGTGTGTATAGCTAAATCACCATAGACAGATACATAGATTTTGACAATTGTCCAGATTACTCATATAACAGAAATTATATGAGCAAAATGAAGAAGCTAAAACTGGAAATTCCTTTTTCTACTATTTCAAAGGAGTGTATGAATCATTATTAAAAATCTTTGAAAATATTGCCTTCAGTGTCCTTTTTCAATATTAAGGAGAAGTAAAAAATGTGGGTTTTGTCTTAACAATTTTACATATCTCTATCATATTGAAAAGGATCCCATGTTATACAATAGCTTTATTTGCGCTATTCCTTATGTAAAAGATTTATAAACTTTATGTTTCTGACCTTTCTAAAGAACTCCTCAAAAAAGAGAAAAGGTCATACACATTCCCAAGCTCTAGTCAGAATTTACCTAAGGGTTTGGTTGCACCTGGAACTACAGATTTTAATATTGTTTCATTCCTAAGGCTTATCTCCTCATCTCATTTTATGTTAATTCCATTACCCGAAAGAAACTAAATGAAAGATTAAGCCATGATGCATGATTACATAAGCTTCCAATAAAAATGTAATCATTTTTTATTTCTCAGATAATTAGCAACCATAACGTATCACCTGTTATAGAAAGAGGTTGTACTTTAAAAGAGGTTAAATGTATTAACTGGTCCCAGTAAAAAATGCAAACGGGAGTTTGAAGAAGCTTTCAAATAATGATAATGATCACTTTTGCAGAAACATTTCAGAGAGAGTGAGAAGGGAGGGAAACATGTCTTGTTTTAAGACAAAGCTTGATCACCACTGAGGAATTAAAAAAAAATAAGTGCTTAAAATAATAGGGAAATTACATCTGTGGCCCAAAAGGCACCTTGCAATTGAGTGGATTGGCAAGAAGAACTGCATCACATATATACATATTTAAATGTATTGTTTGCTTCTGATGGGGTCTTACCACAAAGTTAGAGAAGTGTGAACACTTAACCAGAAGCCCAAAATGGTGGGAAAAAGAAGAAAGAGAACAGGTGAGAACTCAGAATAGTTGTCTGCAGTTGTCTTAAATGCTCTCAGAGCTGGGATCTGAGACTATGAAAAGTAAAGAATAAAAGGAGTCAAATTATATCAAAGCATGTGTGTATTTTTTACCTCATCAATAATTTATGTATCCGTACAGGACAGATACTGGGTAATACACAAAGAGAGAGTATCTAACTCCTCTGCTTCAGGACACTGCAGTATTTCTCAGTGGAAGTTAATGTGCCTCTCCAGTTGATTTGTTCTGCCAGACTGGCCCAAGGAGAGGTGAGGATCTGGTCATTGTTCTCTGTTTTCAAAAGCAAAATTTTGGGATCTTTAACAGAGTGAAAATTGGAATTAATTAGAAAACCAATGAGGCAGTGCAAGGTATTAAACATTTACCTCCGAGGATCTGATGCCCGTTTCAGAAAAGACTAGGGAGATCTAATCTTGAATTATTATAGTCCAATGGGTTTTAAAAATATGTGGTAAGCACCACTGCTATGCATTCCTGTCAGGCCATATGACACAAGCTTTCCAACTGTGTGGATGCTATTGATCAGGGGCACTAACCTGTCCCACCTGCTCTACCAAATGTGCTGCCAAAGACTTGGGGAATCATGTCTGCTTGTCACTCAGCCTAACCTAGTCTCTGGTTTGGGATAGGGATGTAGGCTTTGTTTTGGAAAGGAGGGAAATACTTGAAATTGATGTAGACCTATTGATTTGCAAAAATGTGGGGGCCAACAGTCACTTCCACACCACTCAGGTGGAATGCTGTGCCTCACATCTACTTCTTGCCCTGGCCCCCTCTCATGTCAAGGATTTTGTGACTAAATGTCAGGGGAAGTTGCTCAAACTCCAAGCATTTTATAACAAACCATGATGTATAGGCAGATGAATCAAAAAGTTATTTAATTCTTACAATCTTCAGGCTATTTTCCTCAAAGTCACTGCACTGAATAATTTTGGCAATAAGTAATTAATTTTTGATACCTTAAAATTTGAGTATAAAACTGTAGACACATATTGTACCATGAGGTATAAAACTTTAATGCTGGAAGAATAGTTTGATGAAGCTTTTCATATCCCTTACTTCAAATACAGCATCTCTTGAAGCCTTTTCTCATCCACAAGCTGCATATTTTAAATCCAGTGGTACACTATCAACATTAGCCACATTCCTTGAAACTAATAAAGGAAAGAGTGCCTCTGAATCATAACTCTGAGCTGCAGTTGTTTAATTTAACAAATGGAAATCAATTATTTCAGAAATATCAGATGTTACATAACATTTGTTTAAATGTATTAATTTCCATTAAACTTCGTTGACTTCAGATCATTTTAATGATTCTTCCCCTCTGGGCAGACTGTCATTTCAATCACTTGGAGATAGAGTTTTGTCAATTAATTTGAAGACAGTTTTAAAAAATTTCTCTCAAAAGAAAGGGTATGAAAAAGGCTGAGAGATGAAAAAGTATTTGGATTAAAGCCTTGATTTTGAGCAACAGGTGTTATACCTACTACAGAATTCCAATCAATTTGCCTTTTGGCCTGTATGCATTTGCTTGTATGTCCTTTCTGGAGAAAAAAAGAGCTAAAATTATGGCAAAACTCTCACTTCTTGCATGTATTTATTTCACTGTATTATATAGACACTAGTCACACAGGAATGACAGCCAGACATGCTTTATGTGGTATAGTTCCTTGAGAATTCACATGCATTAACATGTATGTTTTTAAGGATTGTAAATTACCAAGGTGTAGTTGATATTTTAAAGACTTTTTTTTCTCCTGTTGAAGCCTTAGGACTGCCTTTCATCCTTCCAGACTCTGTTTTTCATTGATCACTTGCTTCTCTGGGAGCCTCATAAAGATTTGCTTGCAGTCAGTAACAGTGCTGGTCTTCTAGGCCATGTAGCCAGTCCTCCACCTTTGTGAACAACAGAATACTGTAAACATAGGATCACATTACTTTTAATGAATACCATTCACTGCTATTCTTATTACACACAAAATGAAATATAATCAAAGGTCTTTTTTCCCTTTGTTAACAGGGGAACAGAATTTCAGCCTTGCCCTTTCCTATATAAAAGCCTGCTTCTATTTTACTCATGAGTACCTTTCTCTCAAGCTTGGGCAGTCCACAGCTGGAGGTTTAGGTCATGAGTACCGTGCAGCACTGTCCACTCTGCTCTACAAAATCTGCCTCTGATATACTGAAGTTACCCACACCTGCTCTCCTTCCAACTTTCTTGCTGAACCACTACACTTCTCTTGAAGTTGGAAGAAATATTTTTACTCTAACTGAATAACTAGTTTGCCACCTGTCTTCTTTAGCTGCTGCACATTTTCACCCTTCACCTCTCATAAACAGTATAACCCTAGTCTGAGTTTAGAATGCATCTAATATTTGTTCCCATAGGACCCACTGCATGAGGCTTTCCTCATGTATCTCAAGGACATCCCATGGATGATCTACTGTTTTATCTCCAGTCTTCTTTGAGGAAGAAAAAAAAAAAAGCCCTTGAAAAATGTCACATAGCCTTGAATTATACTGTCTTTCTTTATCCCGGCTATACTAGTTTGGCCTGAGCAGCAGCACCTTCCAGAACTGTCCAGACTTTGACACCAGAAATGAATCAGAATGCTTTGCCAGGCATGTCTGCCAAGCAAAGCTTTCAAATAAAGCAACAAAACCTTCCCAGAGTGGACCATAAGGACACTCAGTCATTCACCACTCTTTTCAGTGAGCTCAAAATTCCCAGCAGAGCACTGCTTTTAACTTCATTTTTCCTGTTCACTCTCCTGTCAAGAGGAGCTGTTCTAAACCTCCAGAATGGTCTGGGAAAAGGAAGCAGCTGGTTGCCTGCAGGAAAGGGCCAAATTAGGGAATTTTCCAAAGGATAGAAATCATATCCATCCTGTAGTGTGAGCGTTTTTGGTGAGTAAGCTCTGAAGATCTGTATCGTGGGTATCAAAGTTCACATGGTCCATAGGCTTTAATTCCCTCACACTATAAAAACCTTGTGACTATATATATTCAGAGGGAAAACCACTGGAATTGTTTACTTCCATGATTAATCACTTTGCAATGCTGCTGTTCCATATTAGACCAGTTACCACCCAAGAAAGCAAGAAGTATTTAGTTTTATTTATTTAATTTCTAAGCTGAAGGACAAAGAACGTGTCTGTTTACATGAACAGAGCATGGTATGCTGTCTTCCCAGTAACAGGTGTTCAAGCCTGTCCAGACAAGTAGGTTTCCTTTATTTTCACCAGCAAATTATTTATGCAGACAAAACGGACACAGAAATGAAAATGTGCATATACCACTTCAATATGCCTTCTTTCACTTCTGCCCTGAAGCCATTGAAGTAATTAATACAGAATTTGTTGCTTTTTGCTATTCCACATATTCTTGATAAAAGGAATGGCAATTAAAGTAAGTACTGGTATAAAGGAAGGAAGAACAACTAATACTAAGACAGGGAAAAATGTTGCTTAATGTTTATGAGGTATTTAACACTGGTCTCAGTAACACAATACAATTATTTCTGTGTAAAACCGACACTAAGTAATTTAATGTCCATTATATTGCTTGAAAATTATCTTAATCTAATAATGGCAAATGAAAATTGCACCATGGTGTCTGCACTTAGTAGTCCAGAGTATTCACACATGTTTTATGCTTGATGGGTTTTAATTATGACTCAGAAATGGACCTTAGAGTAATAAAATGTTATTCTTCTGAATGGGAAATTGTTCTTTTCCCTCTGTCTTTTAAATGTCTTCCTCTTCCTTTTTTTAAAATTGATTTTTTATTCTCATCATCCAAATGATAAGTGACAGAAACTTTTCCTATCTCTGAAAAAAATGACTTTTAATAAGACTTAAATGGTTTAAGAGTCCTGGGCTACACCTTTCTCCCATTCAGGCTTATCACTGTGTAAGCTTATTAAAGGCTGAATAAAAGACTTACCAGCTTGAATTAATATCCCTTTGTGAGATGGTTGAGTTTCTTTTCTCTCCCTTTTCCACAATATACTCTGTTTCTTCTACTGGGGCAATGGTTTCAGTGAATCCATTGTATATCACAATAACAGGATATTTTTTGCCTTTAATGAATGCAACTGCCTTCCTAATGAAGTAGTGTGTATTGCAGTATATTAATTTACAGCACTATGTGGGGAAGACGAAGGGGGAAAAGAGCCAGTGATTTTTCTACAGGCTTTTTGTATTAAAACCCTACATTAAGAGAAACCTAGGTCATTAAAAGCCGAATCCTATAAAGGTCATCAGTGCTAAAATAGCTTCCAGAGGGAAATTCAGACCATGGTGTTTGATACCCCAGCTTCTAATGCTGCATTGGACAGAATTCACAGCAGTGTGAAGAAAACATCCCAACTACTTGTCAATAGAGTCTCTTTGGTACTATTCCTGGCCCAACAGTTTTGTACAACTTCTACAAAAGACCAGCTGGTTTTTTTCCTCTGAGACTAGTCTGTAGCACTACTCAGACATTTGTTCATAAGAAGAAATTTTTAGGTCCTCCGTAGATCCTGTTGCTTTTTATGAATTTTACACCAAGTCATAACAGTCAGCAATTCTAAGCAAAAATATAGAGAACTGTCACAGAAGTGAGAAGATGAAACATGGAGCTCCTGGATTCGTGGAGGTGACAATTTTGACACTGCCCTCTGAACTGCTACCTGAATTGATAAATATATTTTTATAGGTATAAAGTCTGGAAGTCTGGTCTATCCTTACTTTTAAATACTCAGTAAGTCTCAAAATAAGGAGTCACTGCAACATGTTCTTCATTTTAAATTTGAGCCACTAGAAGTAAGTGCCTTCTGTATAAAATGAAAAGTTACATCTTTCAGCAAAAATCTCATTTGAAATATACAAATTTAATGATAAAATTAATTCTCTGATGAGATAAAAAGACAATTATATATGTATATTTTCTGTAACATGATTTTCTTTCCCCTAATAATTAATGTGATTTTCATGAACCACAATTTCCTACATATCAATGTCTACAGCTTAGTAGGAAATATTTGGAGTACAAGGGCTCATTCAAACAGTCTTTTCAAGTCAAATAAACTTACCCATTCAGTACTTCATTGCTCTATAACACTTATTTATCACCTGCCCATCTGAATTTCTCAGATATTTCTGTCTAGGTTAATTCATAGTAGGTAATTAACTTAAGACCTGTCAAAGGACCATTTTCTCTGGTTTTCCTTAGCATCTTCCAGCCATATTTACATATAGGGACACTTCCTCAGCATGTGCTGAACGATCAGCCTCTTTACAAAGTTGTTTTGATTTTTTTTTTTTTCTTTTCCATGTGACTACTCCCAATCTTTTACTAATATATTCATTTATTACTGAGCTAGACTTTTAGAAAGTGAACCAATCCTTCTATGCTCTGACCCTCCTTGTACCTCTCCCTGACTGGGGACTTAACTCAAATTCCACCAGGAAGGGATGGCTGCAAGCTGTGCTCTCACTGCAGCTGTATTCCACCTTAATAGCCATAGCCATAGCTGAAATCTTCTGTAATTCAAAAGTCATTGGTGAACTTCCCAAATAACACAAGTGCATGTTGTTCATTTACCTTTATCTGTTATCCAGAAATTCTAATTAATTCTAATTCTAATTTCTAGCTGGATACTAGCCTGGTGCTGAGTTTATCTTATTACAAGAGTTATTCATTATTGTATATAAAACTTCTTTTCCTGTTGGTTCCACCTTATACATTAATTTAGCTGCTTTCAGTCCTGAATTTCCATTCATTCATCACTTTTTACTTTTCATTGCCTCTTTATGTTGGTTGTTCTCAATAGGCCCAGGATTTTGTTTCTGTTCCCTGTATGGATGACTAATCACGTACTCCTGACATTTTTGCCTTCAGATTCAGGGTGTATCATCAGTGTGTGTTCAGTCAAGTGACTTCAACATTGTCTTTACATAAACGTCATGTTTATAAAATTCAGCTACAGGACGATAGGAAAACAAACACAATAGATTCACGAGAAGGATTGGAATACATTTATTTTTAAATGAATATTCATAGGTACTTATTTTTCACTGTTTACTGGTAACTCTAGACAAAAAAAAAAAAAAAAAATAGGATGAGTAGGAACCAGACTGAAAAAATTAAAATATTACAGTCCCAAAGTGAAAATTTATCAGCATTAAATGCCACATAGCATAAAATTGACCTTTTACTGGAAAAACAATACTTTGAGGCACTCACTTTGAGGAACTCAAAACAAAAACATGACAACATTGACAATATTGCTGTGCACCTCGAACATATCCTGGTTTTCACTGCATTTGATTCTGCAGTTATATGATTGTGTTTCATATGATTGTACCCAGGTAAATATAAACTTAAGAACAACTTCAACAAATCCTTATTGCAGCTTCAAAAGATATTTTAAAGGGAGTGTTGTTTGCATTGAAACAACACCAGCTGCTCAGTTGTAAAAACAAGTGTGAGCTGCGTAAAGGATATTTCTCACAAGGCATCCTCATTCAAGCAAGATCAGAGGCACCCAGACCTGTTAAACCTTAGTAAAATGTTAAGTTTTATTAGACCTTGTACAGTAAGGGGCTGGCAAATACTTGTTAGATTCACATGGCTGCTAAAAATCTCCACTCTGAAGAGATTCAAATGTTTAAACTCAAAAATAAGCCTCTCCTGTGAAGGAATGTTCACAGGGAGAAGTATTCTATTTTATTGGAGCAACTAATATAGCTAGAGAATGACAAGTTTTCCGGCATACAACACTTTCCTCTGTCAACTTCTGCATGCTTTCTCTGCGAAGCTGTAGGAACTTCTTTATATCAGATAAAAATTATGTTTAAGCATCTCATACATTTTTAAAGGTTGGTGAAAATAAAATGAAAATGACAAGACTGCCGCATGGCAGTAAAATGCTAAAAAAATTTAAATTAAGGGAAAATTTTGAAAAGCGTGTGTGTGTGTGTGTGTGTGTGTGTGTGTTTATATGAATTGATTCAACCTGAAAATTTGACAACAAACCAGCACGCTATGCCTTAATGACAGACATCTTCCAAAGAACAAGAGATGAGGAACACCAGTTCAGTTCTAGGGAGAGCAGCAGAAAACATTGAGTCATTTTTCTCTGCCACACACATTTAGTAAGTTGATGTCTGTTCCCTCCATATGAAAAAGACTAAATGCCCTATAGAAATTCTCTTTCTTAAAAGATAATTGTGTTAGATCTGAAAAGTACACTTGTAACTTTTAATATCTGTCTGCTGTTGAATGAGCTTTTCCTAGCAGTAGAAAGGTTGCTAAAGTCACAAGAATGAACATCTTTGCAGAACTTAGGAAGAACTGTGGAAATCCCAAATTATTCCTCTATCTGGATATGTCATATTGTATCAAAAGCTGGAAAATACAATAATAAAGGATTAGTCAAGAAATCTCCAAAACTGAAAGTCAGCATGTAAGCAATTGGATTTTTAGCCATTTTTTCTTGATCAAGTCAGATTAAAGAGGTTGAGTTTGTAATCTGCCACAAGAGTGCACAACAGGCTGTCTGGATGGCAAGATGGTTTCTCCTGCTGGATGAAATGCTCTTGGTACCTCTCTGGGTTATTCCACCTTTGTATCTCTACAGGGTAAGCCAATTACTTTCCCAAGAGTTTAAATAAGGCTGTTTCCCTTTACAGGTACACAGGAGTGTTTGAATTTACTCCCTGCTTAGGATTCATTTGGAAATTCAATTAATATGTTATTCATAACTCTTCCATGTCCCCTGATATTAAAACTAACCTTAACATTAACCCTTGTCATATTTTTCTGCCCATTCACACAAGTTCTGTGGTTATGAACTGTTGTTACTCTTTTGTTTCCATATAATGAAAACTATAGCATGCCTGTTGAAGCCTCACAAAGAGGTAAAAGTTTTTGTGAGGCTACTGACTTTAAGATTCAAATGGATGGAGTAAATGCCCTCTTACCCACCCAGCTGCTATTTAAATGCCTTTCTAATGCTATCACAGAAGGCAAGTCATCCTATTCTTTCTATGCATGCTCCAAACCAGAGTGGAAAGAAAAGCCAAGCAGCAGCTGAATGGAAAGGGAACTGTGCTGTGGGAGCAGAGCATGTCATTCAGGCAGCAATGGTTGCCTGATGGAGAGACACCAGGGAAGGCTCCTGGTTCCCACAGTTTCAACACCTTGCATTGGGAAAGGAAATTTGGCTCTGCTAGAGGGTCATTGCTCTTCCCTAAATGTTAGTGCTAGCACAATTCATGCTCAGCAGCAACTCATCTGATTTCCTCATTTCCCTCTCTGCAAACAGGCTGGGTTACTTTGGCTCTTATCGCTGAAACCTCTGACACTGAGTACTCTCACTGAATATTAAAAAAAAAGATGCAATCTTTTTACAGGCAGTGAAAGTTTCTTGAGGCCTTCCAGAGGTCCCCAAGAGACTGGTGCTTCAAGCAGACTGCTCTAAGCTGCTTCCCACAAAAACTCGGATTCCAAATTGTTCTCATCACTGTCCAAAGTAGCATTTAACACCTGCCTTTGGCATTTTCATATGAACTCTTAACTTGGGTGTAGCACTATGCTCATGAGGTGTCAGATAGCTAGGGGTTTCTAAGAGTTTTTGAATTTGGAGAAATTATAACCTTAAAGATTAGTTACATTAAAAAAAAATCTTGGTAGTTTTTAGTTTTGCAATGAAAAAAGGGAGTATAAATTTATTGAATTAACACATAATACTATTATATACAGATATATCCATATCTGTTAAGACTTGCTGTTGTATTGACCACAAATGGAGCAATTCAGATCATGAAATCATCTCATGCTGGTGTTGCTAAGCATTTGATGGTTTTACACTGATCACCATAATTTCAAATAAAATAGTTTCACAGTCATTGAAAGCAAGAAAATAATTTTTAGGTGAGAAAGAGTAACAGATGCACTGCTACATTAACTGCTACACTCAAATGACATATAAACCTATTTAGTTTAAGAAAGAGCTTTGGACACATTTCAGGGATCAAAGTTTCTGTGATACTGAATAGAATTTTTTTTTTTTATTATTCTGCTGTCTGTTAGATACACATTAGCAGATTATTTTCTATTCCAATAGGCAAATTATAAAATATTTGGGTGGCCAAAATCTATAGATCAATTTTTGCAGCATTTATATGTTGTACCATGCCCCATTATCTAAAAATATTTTAAAATATGTAGTCAGATGTAAATATCCTAAATTTTCCAGTTATTTCTGTTGGACATTACCCCTGTTTCACTGGTGAAGTGCAAAAGTGCTTTCAAGGATAAATAACTGAACTATAAGCACAGATTTGGCCAAATACACAGAGTAAAAACTGTTGGTACCGACCATAAGCAAAACAGCATGGAAGATTTGACTTTTGACTCATAAAAAAATATGACTGCTTTGTTCTAATATAATTGTTATTATGGTCACCATATTAAACCTGCATATGAGTCCAGGCTGAAAGAAAGATGGTCTTCAATTTGGGACATATCCTTTTTTATTTTTAATGGAAGAAACTATTCATGCAAACTAAGCATTTCATTAAGTCTTGTTTTGGAAATGTAGGAGTACATTTGTGAAAGTGTAATTGATTTGATAGTTTGAGAATTTTTGTCTGTTGTTTTAAAATACTGGCTGCAATTCTGAGAAGTAATAAACTATGAGAATTTTATCTTTGATGTCATAAATTAAATCTGTGTTTATGGAAATCAATAGTTAAAACAGTCACATCTACACAACTGTGTGTAGAAAAGAAACATACCTTGCTTCTGATATAAGATAAATGTTTGAGAAATCAGTTCTACTATTTTGAGGCACTATCTTTTCCTTTTGGGACATAATGTTCTGGCTATTGATTTTGGTTATCACTGTGCACTGACAATTCATAGCTGAAACAAATTTTCAGGAATTTTTTGGCTTTGATCAGTCTCAAGTAATAACTTATGTACGATTAAAAGGACACTTTTGTATATCTGGTCTCTTTTACATTCAGTTACACAAGGCATTTGGAGATTAGCACTGATTATATAAACCTGACAACTTTGGACTTTTATGCCCTCTTCTTAGTAAGTAAGTGTCATTTAAGTCTTGTAAGCAATGATGTTTCTGCTGGCTTACTAGGGGCCTCATGGGTCTTTGCCACTTTGATGCACAATTCAAATGCTCATCACACTCCACTGTTTTACTTAAAGTTTTGTGGGAAAAATGGAAATAGTGTTGCTGAGATTATTCCTAAAGCAGTTAATTTAAATCAAAAACCTTCAATTTACCTAACTCAAGGTTAGCCCCCTCATGTAAAGAAGGATTAATGACTTAATGTGTGCTAGCTCTGAACAATTCTGGATTTTTCTGGAGCCAGGGGATGTTTCATGAAAACCCATTCCACACCAAACATTGTCAGGTCAGCAAGTCGGTTGCCCTTTGGCAGAACAGTGGTCAAAATAGCCCTTGGGAGACCATCAGACCACGCCAAAGATGATCAGGAAGACTCACTGGGTCCTTTGGAATATAATTTCCATTTTTATCCTCAGCACTACAATAATTATGGAATATTGCAAGCCGGATAATACCCTGTCATGGACATTATTTAGTCATTACCCTGACAGCTATCAAAAATCAAAATAGGTTTGTTTAGCAGTTAAACTTAACAAATGCAAAAAGCCTCCATTTAGGAAATCAACTAAAACATTGCACAGAGAGAGAAAACAAAAAACCTGAACACTTGAAATCACTGAACCATGATATTTACCCATCAATATTCAGACATTAGAGGTAGCAAAGTGGCAAGAACAGTATGCTCAAGCAGAGAGGAATATATGTGTCACAGGGCCTCTTCTCATGTTTTCTCTTAAAATAGGACAATTTTGGGAGTGCTCACAAAGCCCAGCCTTGGCCAAGGTGCCTGGATAATGATTGCCTGAGGTAGCATGAGTGTTCATAGAGCTTGCAAATGGCATGCACAGAAATGGTTGTGGAGGAAACACAAAGGAGGAAGGGAAGTATAGATGAAGCCTGAACATCTGTAACTGTGGCAAGAAAGAAGAGGTACCAGAGCAGCAGTCAAAACCTGATTAGGATCACAGACTGTATATTTCAAAATCCCTCCTTCCATGCACAATTAATTTAAGGAAAAAGCATTTGAAAATTAGAAACCTTTAAGGAACATTTATAGGGAGAACAGACTTTATCTTCTCCAGCAAGCACCTGAAAAACACGAATTCAATTCAAATATCTTTTGAAGCACATTCTTGTCTTGAGTGCTACTTTGTTTCTTGTTAGCAATCAAATTATTGGCAGATGCTCAGCAAACTGTCCATCCTGATTATTTATCTATTCCTTCTGGAGCCCTTCTGATCACTTTAAAATAAAGAGCAAACATTACTTAAAATATTATGAGATCAGCAGCCTCTCAAAAATGTAATACACAAGAAGTTAACCTAAACTTTCCAGGATGCATTTTTCATGTATTTAGAATTTTAAAACATGACAAAACACTAGGAATGTAGAAACAAGATCACAGCAATACCTAAATGGTTGTCAACTCCAAGTATTCAAAGACCCTGAAAGTTCTTGGATTTGGGAAATTTAAAGAAAAAAGTTAAAGTAAGTGCATTTATTGTAACCCTATACAGAGATGCATTGAACCTACTCATGTATCTAGATTTTTTTTTCTCTTCAACTTTGAAGCTGAAAACAAGAAATTTAACAAGTAATAAAACAGTGGTTACCACAAGATCAAGAGAATCTAGGTGAGAAAATCAGAAGCTATTGAGAAACATGTAATACTACCAGGAGACCTCTCAACTGTTTTCGAAAAAACCCCACACATTTTCTTCTATCTCTCTCCATTAGAATAAAATGCATTCAAAAGTGAGATGCAAAAGTTGTCATTAATTTTAAATGTTAGCTCCTGTCTTTCTTCACTTGAATATGAACACATTTCTAGAGAGATCTACTCTAGCCTTCCTTATTTTACTGGCTCTCTTGAGGGGCTCACAGGTTGTTAATTGAAGCATTTCATTACGTTTGCAGAGTGAAGCAATATTATTTTAACATTTTGACATAAACTATCTAGTTAATGCAAAGTGAAGTTGATGAAATTAATCCAGCCACTCAGGAAATGTATCTTTTGAAAACTGGCTTCAATTTGACAGTAAGAATTAATCATGCTTGAATCGAAATAAAAACAAAACAGGAAGCATGTCTTTTCCCTTCCCCTTCCCCTTCCTTTCCCCTTCCCCCTTCCCCTTCCATTTCCCTTTCCCCCTCCTCTCCTTGAAATCTTCAGGCATTAAGAAAAATGGCTTAAAAATACTTCTGTGCTTTGTAGTTTTTCAAGTGTAACATCTAAAGATATTGGGACCCGTGATAGGGGAAATTGCTGAAATGAGTAGAAGAAGGCAAGAAGTTTCCAAATTGGATTAGCCACTGGGAGCAGAAACTGTTTCATTTGGTAGCAGCTCTCTCATTAAGAACATTTAGCTCTATCTCTCGCTGTCAAGTTAACATCCAACTTGAAGGTGTAGAAACCTCTGTGGAGGCAGGAAATGTGACAATTCCTGCCCTTTTCTGCAAAAAATCAATTCCTCTTTTGATTAAAGACAAAGCTAAAATTCTGTCTTCCATTCTTGTTTTTGCATACCCAGGCAACCTATGAGGGGAGGTTTGGGAGTTAAGAAAGAAAGTTGTTTCATTTTTTACCACTGAGTGATCTAAAATAATCTATCTCTGAAGATTTTATGAGTGTGTGCAACCATCTTTGCTGAACAGTGGAGGAATTATTAGGTTGATCAGTATTTTACAGAGTTGTGGTAATAAAGGTACAATCCTCAACGCAGATGGTTTTTCTCATGTATTGCAGCTACTACACCATCAGATGAGCTCTAAATATCAATTTTATGATGGTATGTTCAATTTGATTTACTTGATGTAATTTCTTCCAGAACTTCTCCCAAAATATCTGAGAAAGTCAGATAAAATGAAAGTGTCCTGACATTTCTCGAGAAACCAATGTCAACATAAGTTACTGTGCAACATGTGATAGAATGCAGATTTAATCTTTCCCCTTCCTCCTATTTTAACCCATTCACCAGTTTTGTCAGCTAGTATATTTTTATTTTTGATCCATATGGGCTTATAAAATCCATGCACACAATTAATTTAGAGAATTGACTGTCAGTTATTTCTACCTCTGGCACATGACTCTGAAGCATGATATAGAGCTTCAATTACTTGTCAGGTGGACAGGAGAAACTATAAGGATATAGTGCCATCTAATGCCGTGGAGAGTTCAGAGATGTTATGCTGTCATCACCTTCAACCTCTGCAAAGGTTAAGGATACCAAAGGTTTCAATGATCAACAGAAAATTTAAGTGAAAAGTGTTCTTGAAATAACCAGAAAAAATCCTAAAATGGATAGTACTGAATATGCTTTTCTTGCTTTTACAAAACTCTGTCTGTTTTGAAATATTTTAAGTCCAGTTAAGCGATATGTAGACCTAAATTCTAAGGTTCTAAATGTTCTCTAGTCAAAACTAAAGATTTTGCTGAGCCAAATAACAGTTAGAGGGGTCTACAGACAGAAATCTCAGCAGAATATCAAGAGGGAATACAGAAACGGCCACAGGTTGTTGCCATAGGAAGATACACAATGGGGTTTTTTTCCTAAATAAATTCTGATATAGGATAACTCTTAGACTAAAATTCCCTAGTTATACTTAACAATGTTTATTATTATTCATTTTGAGAAAATTCATCTTGAAGTTATCTGTTTGATCCATTCAGAAAATCTCAGCTTTTCCCTCTTTGAATCATTATTCCTTTGATTTCCCCCCAGTTTTATTTTCTTGTTTAACTCTTTCTCCCCCTGTCTCATGATGCATGAGTCATCTTTATGCATAATTTTATGCTAGCTTTCTTTACACTATTTGGCTTTGCATCAAATTCTCACAGCAACAGCTATCTGACTATGACCTTTAAGTCGATGAAGAATTCTATCAAACTTTAAATAAAATACTGTGTATTTATATGGTATGGAACTGTATCATTTTCTACTGCCTAAAACTTATCCTATATTAAGAGTTCCTATATGCCTTTTTTTTTTTAATCTAAAGCTGACATTCTCTTAACATAACTGCCAAAGGATACATTAGAATTTTTGCTAAACCGTTGACAGAAGGTTCTTACAAATATCAGAGTTTGTAAGGTTTATTCCCAATAGGCTTCAGAACTGGGCAATATATGACATTTCATTGCAGTATTATACCTAACCATGGTATGTACCAGTATGATTGCAGACTAGAGAAAGCATCAACTGGTCATATTCCTGTCACCAGAATACATTATGTGTTATGAAAACAATTATAGCAAAGGCTTAAATGTTTCATACCACTTGACTGCCCTACTTGGCTCCCAGTAAGCTGAGAGGTGTGCAAGAGGTCAAGCAGTAATTGGAAAACCTTTTTCCATACTTTATTTTTGTCTGCTTTTGTATTATCTACATGGGTAAAAATTATTAAGTTAAATCCAGAGAAGACAGAACTAATTCATTCAATGAAATTTCATTCTATTTTCATTATAGCCAAGTTTTACTACTTGCTGTCCAAGCTGTATATGAAATCCTTACTCCAAACACTATGGTAGTCAAGTGAGCTTCCTGTAGTTGTCAGGTACAGTGATAAATTTTGAGATCGGATTTTCTATGAATTAAATTATTGACCTAATTATTGAGAATGAATTATTCAGATGCAAATAGGTATAAATACCTATCTGTATTCTGTGTAATAAGAATCAACACATGGAGGACAGTAGAAATATCCATGCCAGTTTATGATCAAACTGGAATCACAGGCCTGAGAAAGGCTGAAAACTGGTGCTAAAATCTGCTGATAAAGAAATACTAGCCCTCCCCCTATTTAAGTAATTACCCATGCTTCACGTTTGCTGGAGTATCTTAGACATTTAAAAGTGAATTCTTGCTTTCCTCTTAATATTATTCAAACCCCAGTTCCTTTGTCCTTTCTTCATGCCATCAGACTTTCTAGACTCATGACTGCTTTCCATCTTCTGATGGCCATCATCCATCCAGATGATGCCTTCCCATCTGGTTTGTATCTGTCTCAAAGTGATGGATATAGACAAAGTACGCCAGCTGAAACCATCCCAAAGCTGTATAATGAGAGGATTATTTACTGTCCTATGGGTGTTCTCCTGTGTATAGATCCCTCTATGGGAATTGCTTATTACTACAGTGTAATATTGCAGCATAATATTGCCTGTTCATGTTTAAATATGGTTTTCTACTAAACCCAGGATGTTTTCTGCTGTTTAGCTAGGTATTCCCAGTCCTGCAGGAGCAACTATTTCTGCAGAAGCACAGGATCTTCTACTGGTTGAATTTTATTTTTTTTCTTTTAGTCTCCAGTTTGACAAAATCATTTTGAATTTAAGATCATCTTTCAGCAGTCACTCCCAGCTTGGATGCACCTACAAATGCAATTAGTACAATCTCTATTTATTTCATCCTGCTTATTTATGAAATATTACCATCTGCAGAATCTCGTTTGCCCATCCTTCCATTCTGGTACACTGATACTTTGTCAGGAAGGTTTGTTCAGTCATTGGATCCATGCTGCCCTACTTTCATCTAAACAACATTTACACAGATTGCTTCTGAGATTTACCAGATGTGATTCACTTGTTTTCTGTTCCAGACTGAACATTACTCATTTAATTGCTTTTCTTCTACATTTTCAGAGTTTACTTGTTTGTTTCAAAATTTTTATAGAGGTCAAAATTAATCTGATTATATCTTTAAGTCACAAACTCCTACTTTTTTATCCTTTCAAGATACAACTCCATTCTTCAATTTTCTTTATTTTCTTTATTGTTCCTGAATATTCAAAGACAATGCTATGATCATTAACATTTCATTAGCCAATTATTTTAGTAATCTGAAATGTGTGTTAGCACACCCATCATAACAGATAGAGCACAAATACCTCCATCTTAGTTTTAGTTTGCTTTCTGAAGAACAACAGTTGTTGTTCAAATTGCATGCTTTTATATTAATATTTCATTTTTAATTTGGTCTATAATTTCTCTGGTATAATAGTTAAATTATTTAATCTTATATCTAGACTGCCTAGTCCTAGAATTTTTTCCATACTTCCTTTGATATCTATGCCCATCAGGAAATCACCACTTATTTCTGCATTATACATCTCTGAAACACCACACTTACAATATTCTCATGCAGGGACAGTGTTTTTCTATTGTTCCTTTTGTACTATACTTTTTTATGAATAGTACAACAGCTTAAAATGCTTTAAAAGTATTTAATTTCCATGCAAATTGCATACAATATTGTTTGCTCACAGGATGCAATTCTCATCATCTGGCTGATAGAAGGCCAGTAGCAAATCTCATTTCAATTTGTCAACTATTTTGGTATTTGGCATAATCAGACTGCTGGCTAAGAACATCTTCTGCATCCATACTTTGGAGACAGGTAATGATGACAGACTTACTCACATAACAGCCTTTCACCCAGGAGGATTCAGAAAATATTGCAGATAACATGGTTTGAATAGCATTTGCATTTTTGGATTGTTTTATCCACCAGAATGAAAGGAACTATGGCAACTGCTTAAGAATCCCACTTCAGGAATAAATAAAATAATACATAAAGAAACACAAGAATTCTGTGTTTTGGTGAGCAAAAACATGGAAAATTTGAAAAATCTGATATCATGTATTAACAAGGATATTTTAAAGAATCTTAATTTAATTTTATATAGTTTTGTTTCCTTGTATGAGTCAAAGGCAGTATGGCAGGTGTTAAGAGACAATGAAAATCAAGTACTGAAACAATAGTCACAAATTGTTATGACATATTATATATAAATTATTGAGAAATAATCATGTTGACTTTTGTGAGTACTGCCCTAATCTTAAAGAGAGACACCATCGGAGAATACACAGGTAGAAAATAGTAATGAAAATAAATCTGTCCCCTGGGACTTGGCACTTTTTTGGGCAACCTTGCAAAGAATGGGTGAGTGCTACATAAGAGTATGTATACAAAAGCAGCTTTCATTTCCATATAAGTTTTAATTTCATTAAATAAAACTTGTTCCTGAAACAGCAAGACAACACTACGTCTTCCTACATCCCTCCCCCCACCCTCAAAAAAAAAAAAAAATCCAAAAAGTGAGTTGATCACAGTGATTTTAGAAACTTATAGGAGTTAGTGGTCTACATGAGGAAGAAAAAAATGGTTGATTATGACCTGAGAGAAACAACAGCAAGCACACAAAATCCTGAGTTCTCAGAGACAAGGGCCAAGTGCAGCTAAATTTGAGTTGAGAGGTGGAGTTGGGTTGGTCCAAGTATCCTATGTAATCCACAAAATGTCACAAGAACATTGACACTAGAAGTCAGCTGATACCATCAGAAATCTCATGGAAAGGGAAGCCTGTTAGGTTTCCTACCACATTAAAAATATAAAGATCCAACATGTTTGATGATGTTATGGGAAGACAGCAGGTTTAGACTTTGTATCAACATTTTTTGAACCATCTGATTAGCCAGGTACAGAGGTTTTGATATCAGATACTTCTTTATAGATGAGAACTGTAAGAATATTCTTTTTCAGTGCTTTTGCACAGAACCATAGAGGATAGATTCTCTTAAAAGCTATTTTTTTTTCACAAAGTTTGAAATATCTGGAGGGCTTCCAGAAGCTCTGCACTGCCTAGACACCATAAAAAAGCAACAACATGTATTAAGAATGAAGAAATATTTAATTTCCTTTGGATGTTGATATGTTCTCCATGTGGGCTGGAGGGCACTGTGGGACATTGATCACACCCTTGGTGTTGTGGTGATGACTAGTTCCAATTATTTCAGAAAAATTACCACATCTTTTATCCAGAAGAAAAGGGAGAATAATCACATACTAGACCCAAATCTAATTGGATCTTAAACATGGAATAGCCAAAATATATGTGTTTTAATTCATGGTTAAGCCATACTGTTTATAGGTCCTTTCTCTCTATTACAGAAGTGTAGTACCTCCTATTGTGATTACTATTACCCCAGTGGGTTTTCTTAATGTATCTCCAGGCACCACGCTCAGTATGATAAACTTTTTAGGCTGTGCTCTTTCATTGGGTTTGCTGATGGAGAAATTCCAGCAGCTCCCTTCTGAGGTTTTCTGTAAAAGAGTAATGGTTTCCTTGTTGAGGGAAAAAAAGGCCTATTTAGAAAAGTATGTTCTTGTACCAGTCCAGCAGAGCCTAAGGCAGGGGGAAGCAGATGACTAAACCACTTTACAGAAGCCTTTATGGATCGTGCACTGTGTTACAATGTGCATTAATGTAAATTATAACTTCCAAGTATTCTATGTTGCCCTGAATAGGGGAGACAAAGCAAGATTTTGTTTTATTCAGGTTAGTATTCTGCCACTCCAAATTTGTGTTTCATGACTATAATGTAACTAAATATTTCTGCAGTTATTTCTATAAGTGAAAAAAAAAATAAAACAGGAAAAAAATCCCTTTAAAAAAAAGCAAAAAAAGTGTGCAACTACTGGTGGAATAAAAAGTACAAAAGGAGAAGGGAAAGAATGAACTCCTTTTAAGACTAAAGAGTGTGGGATAATATAAATTTGTAGATATAACTAGCTATCTTGAGTAATTGCAGTCCTTTAGTAATGCAAGAATTAAAAAGTAAGTGCCATGTCTTTTCAGGGTGGGAGATGTTGTATGAATGGCTATCACTTTCCTGGCAAGGAGGTGGAGTAGCTCTGCCCATCACCTCCTGACTTACCTCGGACAAGCTAGGTCAACGTAGAGGTAGAGCTGCCATGACTGAGGTGACCTTTAACACATGTGGTCGTTGAGCTTGGGAAACACAGCCAGAGCCAGTGGAGCAGAGCACAAAACTTTGGTGATGGGGTTGCTGAAAAAACTGCGTGTGTTCTCATGCCTAAACCAGTCTCTGTCTTCACATTTTTACAAGACCAATGTACCAGAGAGAAACATGTTTTTTTCCCTGGGATGTTACCAGGACTCCCTTTCCAATATCAGTGGTTGGAAGGTTATCTCCTGCTTTTATGTCATACACAGATTGTCAATTTTCAGAATTCAACTTTGAAATATTAAAAAGGGACCTGTAATAGAGTTTCATAACACATACTTCTTTTATATGTAGAGTTATGATTTATCATGTATTAGCCTGAAGGAATAGTTCTTTCCTTGATCCATGGTTAGACTAAGAATTATCTGGCATTCCTTATGCATGTGAAAACTATTTTAGTAAGAAACTTTGAAGTGTCTGAGCAATAAGATCACACTCTATTAAAAAACTATATTATTATTAAAGTATTCGCACTAGGAACTGTTATGCTGTAACTTAAGGAACTTGATATCTTTCCTGAAGTTATATTAAAATCCTAATAGATCTGGGCACTTTTCTTCAGTACTACTACTGTACTGGACTTTAATTAAGACTTCAGAATATTTGGAAAATAAAAGTGATATGTATACAGTTTGGAACAGATACAAAATCAATCCATGCTGGATATAGGATAAATCTTATTGCTCTTTTTCTTTCTGCAGAAAGGTGAACTTCCTATTTTTGATTGTCTTGGCATGGTTAGGTAGGAATATATGAAATTTGGAAAGAAAGACTGTGATGTTTGGTTTGGTTTTGGTTTGTTTGGTTGGTTTTTTGTCTGAGATAATATTGAAATGCCCTGAGGGTTTTATTATGCATGTGCCAGAAAGATTCACTGAATTGCTAATGACCTGGTGGGTTAGTGATTCTGAAGGCAGACTTGCAGAGACTGTGACTGTCTACTGAACACTGAGTGGAAACATGTATGAAATGAGTAGAGAGCATTTCTGAGCAAAAGTAAATCCCTTCCACTTTACACAAAATGAAGTTAAAAGCCTATTAAAAATGTAAAGACATCATCATCATGAAGGGATCCAAGGCTATAGAGGGGATTTTTGTGATTGCCCTTTTCTCAGAAAGACCACATAGAAAGTGATGCTTAAACACAAGATTTGCAGGGGAAGATGTTGAACAAAGGACAAAAAATTCACCCTCTCTGCATAAGTGTCAAATGGTAATAGCTGACAAAGTAAATTAAATGTAACATGGACACCTACAGACTTGTAGGTAAGACAAGGTGATTTGTGACATGAATAAATAGTGAAACAACACACATTTCCTGTCCCCTGAAATGTCACCTTGTCTGGCACACTGCTGGTCCCAGTCTTGGTTCTGCTGATGTGCCCTGTCACTGCTACACCACACATACTGAGATTAAAAGGTTTGGGTACAAAGTCTTTCACCACTGAACACCCATTAGTCTGTACAGAAATCCCTATAAAATCTGAGTGGTGTGACAGCCATCTGGGAAGCACAGGCAGGAATAAACATCCTGGGAAGTCACAATAGGAAAAATAATAATTAAAGGGGAAGAATAGGACAGATCAATTTTCACCAGGAAGTTTTGCCCATAAATTCCCATTTCTCAGCTTCTCTTGAAGTTATTTCTTTAATTTTTTTTTTT
>VZTJ01003846.1:1369304-1545439 GCA_013397795.1 Orthonyx spaldingii
AGCTAGCCTGGATAACATATATATATATATATTTCTGCATCTGTTAAAGAGCAGAGAAGGAATGATGTTCATTTAAAAGGCAAAAATCTGTGTATAGTAAGCATAAGAGCTCAGATATTTAATGGATATCTGGATATCTTCCAATATAAATGCAATAGATTTTAGCATCCTCTGGCTTGCTCATCCTCTTTCCAGTAGATTTTTATCCTGTGTCTTCTTTTCTTTTAAATTCATGGATTTCAGTTAATCATAAATTCCATTATGCCCAATGCAAGTTGTATATACTTATATTACTGTAATTTTAAAATGCTATCTTAGATTTATTTAGCATAACTGTGGAAATTGTATTTTTCCAACTGTAAACGATAGTTTTTTAACAAAGACAAATTAAACACATAATTCCAAACAATAAGGAAAAAAAAATTTGGAAAAGTTTGAATAACATCGTAGCTAAAAGAAAGATATAAAATACTGTAGAAGTTCCTATCCATCTATATCCTTGCAAATACTTATTTCTCTTTACTTCAAGCATTTCACTTTTTGACTTCAGCACTTAACTGGATTGTTCATGCCAGCCGTGCAGAGTGGTTTTATAACTCTGCATGTCCTTACACTACCGAAGTCACGTGTATGTGTGTTTGTGTGTGTATAACACTTATATAAATAGTTTTTCTATTTTATCCCTAATCTCTTTAAAGCCTAATCAGGATAATCTGAAATTCTGACATTTTTATCTAGGAATCCCTTAGATGACTGTGGAGCTGAAGCATGCAAATAAAATAGACACTGGAGTTGCAGGATCAATACACAAGACAAACATATCTTGGCAATGGATATCAATTCCATTAAGGAAACATGCTGCAAGTGCAAGTCAAAGGTTTTTCTTCCTGTTACATATGGATTATTATGAATAAGCTTTCATTAAAAAAAAAACTAAAACAAACCCACAACAAAACAAAGCAAAACCCAAAAAAACCTCTCAGATTATTCTCAAAGCAGAAATGTTTTGGCTGCTGTACTTGCCATGGTTGCAAATGGATGTGAGCTGGTAGCAACTGAATGAGTTCTGGAAGACTTCTGGTGCATATGTGCAGCTGTGTATTTTGCTATGACCCTTAAAGTGTTTTGAAATTGAAGTTACCTATTATGAGCAGAGAGCTGACCAACTTCTTATCAGGCAGCTTTGTAGTTGAGGAGGATCCAGAATGCAATGACGGGGTCAGTGAAGAGGTCCAACTCAAAGTGGGAATGGCTGAGGACAGGGCACCCATCACATCTCCTTGCACCTCTGTGCCAGCCCCTCTGGCACCAGTGCAGACTTCACCAGGTGTTTGTCTGAAACCAGCAGGACCCATCTGCTGCAAACCAATGAAAAGGCATTTTATGTGTCCACAGGCTTTTCCATCCACATGCTGCTTGCAGCTGGGGAAAGCTTATGAGCCACCTCTCAGCTCAACAGCGATGGTTTCTCAATGCACAAGCTCTCTATATTATTTCAAAATGTTATACAAAGGTGAAAAAAAGGACAGATTATATATTAGAAAACACCTTTATAGCTATCTGAATGCTTATATGTATATGTAGGTATATATATATGTATGTATGTGTGGAGATATAAATGTTGTTCATATTTCACATCTCTGCCTTAATTGGAAATGTCAAAAAAAGCTTCCAGTACATCAGCCAGCTGAGTGAGATTACATAATAATCCAAATTACTTTGCACAGCTTTCTTCTCAGTGACTCATAACAGTCCAGTGGGTGGAACCACTACCTAGGTGCATGATCAGATACTTTTTCCTGTGGCAAAATTCAATACCATGCTTCTCTTCCAATGCATCTTGATACATAATCCTCTCTTAGCATCTATGGTATCACCTGCAAGTATTTGTTGAGGCAGTTTAAGGGAAAAGATAAAACAATGAAGCAATATTTCCTATTATTAAAAAAAAAAAAGAAAAGAAGAAAGCAATTTCTCCCTTTTGCATTAAGTTCAAAAAAGAAAAATATGAAGTAGAGCTTGCTATAATTTGAAAGGTGCGTTGAAATCCACAGGATGCTAAGTAATTCTTGCAACCTTATTAGAAGCAAAGCTAAGGAATCAGCAACATACCCTATAAATATTAAAATAAAAACAAAATTATAAATTTCCAAGAATTTTACCTATATTTAAAAGCAAGCAGGCACATACATCTGAAAACAGGAACTCTGTGTTTATGTCATGTTTAAAGGCCCAGAAATTTCTCACTCAAAAGACACCTGGGAAAAAGAATTGAGATTCCTTAGAAGATAAAAAACATATGCTGGAGTTTTCAGGTGAAGTTCCACTGGTTGTCATCCAGCTCTGGAGATGGGTGAGCTCCTGATCCTGCCTGCCGAGGGACAGGTTTTGGGCTGCAGGAAGGGTTCATGCATATAAGTCTGCAATATCTAATACCAAATAATTTCAGTGTCTGATACTGAGGTGTTATAATAAAATGAATTAGAAAATTAAGATAAAGTAAAAATTATCTTGCTTTCTCCACTTCTTTCCTGATAATTAGAGATATTATCACTTAATTAGGATTATTAGCACTTAATTAGCACATATTCTGTTATCAGACTGTGCCTTCCAGGAGAATGTTCTCTATTTCTTCCTTTCTTTTACTACCTTTCTTCCCTAGTAAACTAGTGACTCTTGCCTTCATTTCTGAAATGCTAAGTTATTTTATTGCATTTTTCAGGAAGATGTTGAAAATATGTCATCATTAAAGAGTTACCTTCCAAGAACACCAAATATTTCAATTCTATTTGTAAACAGACCTCAAGTTGCATAAATATAGAGAGGTACTTTCCCTTCCTCCTATAAAACAAACATCTGATATCTATTTTGCTTTGTTTGTTTTCTTCTTTCCTTTCTCAATTTAAAATAAATATCAGTCAGGTTTTCTTGCCACTGACATACACGAAATGGTGTTATTAATATAAAAATGGTCCCTTGATTCATTTATGGCATGCCAGAGGAATAAAAAAACAAACAAAAACCCCCAACACAATCCCGGGGTCATCAAAACCCACAAAGGAGTAAACAAATGGATCTTGTGCTGATGAAATGAGCCATGCTAAAACCTGCTTCAAGCTAAAACCAATCCACGTTTCATTGACATTCTCTGCTAATCAATGAATAATATCAATAAATAGCAATTTATCCCAGTCATAATAAAGGAATGAACAGAAAACCCAAACACAGCTTGCTGAAGTGGGAGCTATATTAAGAAAAACTTTAAAAAGATCCCCTGGTCCTGGCTTATTTCTAACTTTATTCTGTATTTTCCACAGCGTTCCTCTCAGGATGTGTAGTGGATTGCAGTTTTGCTCCAGTTGTGAAAAATGGAGATGCAGGTGAGAACTGAGCTGCATCATTACTAATACACATCTTCATTTCTGCTGGTGTTACTGATCCCATTGAGGCTTGTGTGAGCCCTTACACCTATAGCTGGCACCAAGAGGGAGCCAGGTCTCCTGTAATCTACTGGAGCTCCTGCTGAAGTGACCTGCTGAATTCCAATGAAGGGAAGGGGCCGAGGGCAGACAAGACACCCCAAAGCAGCCGGACCTCTCCTGCCTGTACAGGCAGCACCAGCGGGGCAGTGGCACCCTTTTCCTGTCCCCACTGCCACCCTGTATGCCTGACTGTTGTGGAAAGTGATGGATATCCCTGGGTATTGCCAAAAATTAATGGTACTGAAATCTAAATCTAAGTTGTAATAAATATGAGAGAGAATATGGAATTGATCTCTTTCTCTTTAAAGTACTTGAGACATGTTAAAGCATTCAGAAGGAAAGATAAAACTTTCTGTAGGAAATGCTCTTTGTCCATGGGGAAAAGAATGGTGAAAGTATGTACTTTTCAGTGAAAGCATAGCTGTCTGACCTGAAGTCCATTTCAAGCCAACTTGCCTTCACACTGGAAAAGAAAATCTTTGCCTTTCACATGCTTCTAATGGCATTTTTTGTCTCTCAGTAGTTTTTAGCAAAGTGAAATTTGGCAGTGAAAGAATGTCATGTATCTGCCAAGAGGCAAGATACTGAAGAAAAGGAAAAACCTCTGAAAAAGCTCTAGAGCTTATTTACAACTCATAATGATAAGACCTTTCCCCCAGAGGTCCCCAGAGAGTCCATCAAAGATAATTCTTAATGTAGAAGTCCAGTAGAACAAAAGAACATCATTTCAGGCAAAGTGAAATAACAACCGATTTCTGTCTTGGACTCTCCACTGTATGACTTACATTGCAAAACATTTCAAGTATTAAATAAGGGAATAATATAAAGACATCTAGAGAAAAAATATTCTTTGATCTTTCAAGGAATCATTTGCTTGAAAGAGAAACGTAGTAATAGAACTTCAAACACAGTAGTTATTTTTTTTCTTTTCATAACTCTATTTTATCTAGAAGAGTTGCTTACTCCAGTCTGTAATTTTCTCCCTCTTATCTTCTGCAAAAAAAACCCAAATAAGCAAACAAACACGTGCCTCTCCACCTCTCCCTCCCCCCCCCTCCAAAAAAGCTCTCAGCAATGGAATTTCAATGAGTTAACATAAGTTGCAGTTAGGGTGAGGAGAAATATAATTTAAAAACATAACTATTCTACCATTTTTCATTTTCTTTCTCACTAAAAAAAGAACATTTGTTAACAGCACATCAAGAATTGCAGTTCTGTAAGGGTAAATATAGACGTCTAGCCATGGCAACAAGTTTAAAGGTCCTCATTCTTGGCAGAATAATTTTTTTCTCAGTTTTGTGATGTTGCTTGACATCTTCCAGATGCTGAAGCACCTGGTTTGCTAGAGGGAGCTGATGAAAACAAGTGAAAGTATGACAGAACACCCAGAAAACAAAGGAATTAATAACAACATTTTTTAATCCCAAATGATTGAGATGGAAACTGATTTGCAGTATTTGAGGTGAAAGAAAATATGGTGGAAGTGGACAAAGGCCACAAAAGGTTGAAAATGTTGCTCAGCTTCATGTACAGTGTTGTCCATTAAATGGCAGTACATATACATATGTATGTTATATGCAGAAATTTACATAATGTTTTTAATGACTGAAGAATGCCTTCCTGTATCTGCAGATGCCAAATTAAGAGAGATCATAGAAATATACTTCATTTCTGTTGCTATATTATGTAACTATAATTACTTACTGATATTAGTGTGGTTTAAATCTTTCAAAATAAGAAAAACAAAAATCATATATGGGCCCATTCGAAGGAAATGAATGCAAGCAAAGGTTAAATTTATAAATGCTGTAGTAACTATATACTATACTATAGTAATTATATACTATAACTCCTTTAAAGGACCTGTCAAGTTTACTAAACACAACTTGAGTTCCTGCAAGCTGTAGGGATGAGAAGATAGCTCAATAACCTGTAACTCAGAAGTTAAAATTTTACTGTATCTGTGATCTCTCTCATGACTTGATTTGCCAGTTGTGGACACTTATGAGAGAGCAGTTCCCAAAGGCCCCATATTTTTACAGTTGTGTACAAGTAGTTTGTTTTGTTCCAGCTCCTTCAATGGAAGGCTGTATGGTACTATATGAAGTCCAAGCAGTGGCACAGATTGGAGTGGAGTTCAGAAGCAACGGTGGTTATGTCTTTAACCTTTAAAGCAGAGATTTCTTTCCTCCACTGTCATGACCGAGCAAGCCAGTGGGCTGCCAGGTCCAGGATTAGACCACTATGTTGAGCTGAAGGGGCTTTTCATACATGGAAATCCTCACCAGCACCAAACCAAACAAGGCAATATTGAGTCAAAAGCAGTACATACAAACCCTTGCCATTCTTGAGAAGGGGGAGCCAGTGTTCCCACATATATTTGCTTTCATTACTCATCTTAAAGCCCTTTCTCTTGCTCCAAGGCTGTGGTTAACCATTTGTGTGCTAGAAATGAAATCTCTTTTGCTCATTTACTAATTTTCCTGGACCTTAAATGAAAGGGCCTTGTACTTAAAGGAAAAACATGTTTTGAAGAAAGCTTCCACAAGGTAATTACCTACAATAACTATGAGCACTGAATGAATAATATGAAAGAACAAGTGTGTTAATGTCATATTTGATTACATAATGTTGATTTTTCTAAAAATGTGTATGAAACTTAGTGTGTTTTATTTGGCCATAAAAATATATGAGTAATTGCACATCAACATAAAAATAAAGTGAAGTAAGAGATTTAATAAACAAACTCTTAAAGTTAGCACATTTCTTTAAGCAAAAGAAATGAACCCACTACTAAGACTCCTAAGCTTTTAGAAATGTCACATGGTATTTCACCATTCTGCATTTGAGGTTTGCACCCATGACAAGGCATGAAGAATACTTTCCCCCCACACAAACCTTTCATCTGCATTCTTTGAGGCTCTTTTGCAGATGACATAAATTCTTTCAGGTGTATTTCATTTTTATATATATAGCTGACTGAAAAACACTAAGCTGGAGCAAATAGTAATGATGTCTCTGCATACTCTCCTGAGTCAGAATTGAGACCCTCTCTGTCTTCTGGATTCATCTTGCTTGAGAGGCAACTTCCAGGGTGGAAGGTGCATTTTTCCTCTTGCAGAGCAGCAGGGGGATTTGAAGGTACTGAGCAGTCATGGCAAACTGGGGTACCAGGCATTGCAGTCTCCTGCAGGCTGCTTTTCCGGTGAGGAAGAACTTTCTGAAGCCTGGACATAGCGTAGGATTGCTACCTATGAATAGGAGATTGCAGCTGCCCTGGACAAGTGGCAGCTGCATGAGCCGTATTTTGCTATCAATCTGCATTATTGGAAATCCACACTTATCAGTAACCCATAGCAAAATCGACCTGACAGCTAGAAGAGTGGCCTGGTGGTGACGAAGAAGAAATATTTGGATGGAAACAAACAGAGATTGATATACACAAGGGAGGAGAGGAAGTGAAGTTTTTTTCAGATTGGTTGAGATTGAGAATTACAAGAATTTGAAGGGAAACATACACTCCCTCCCTACCTAGAAGCAGTAAATCTTAAGCAGGTATCATCTGCTTGAAATTCCCTCCACCTCACATGGCTTTTGTGTTTTGAAGTTCTGGATGATTGTTACCAAAAATTTCTATAATCCTTTATTCAGATGGTGTGAACCATCACAGAACTGTTTTTATTTCTTCAATTAGTGAAAATCTTCCATAACAGCCAGAAGAAATATGTTCCGTATTTGATGTTGTAGGGTGTGTTTCTGCATTTGTTAGCACTGAAGAAACAAGATTCAATTTTTGGGGTTTTTTTTCCCTCTCTGATGTAGCCTGGGTAGCTTGTGGAAAAGATAATATGGTAAAAATTAGATAGGGAGGCTGGAAAAGAAGTAAATGGATTTTATTGAGTTCCGTGGCATAGAAATAGTTACCCTATTAGGTAACCTTTTCTCCATCTGTCTGCTCTCAGAAAATTGTATACAGCCCCACTGCCTTTATCCTCCCAAGCAGTGGAATATGTTACTTGGAAACAATCAGTCATTCACACAAAAATAACATTTCCATGCCTGTCACCAATAACCATAATTCTGTGTTAAAAAAGAAAAAAAGACCTGAGGTGCTTTCCTTTAGCTACTTTTAAGCAGCATTCTGTGAACCAAAATGTATATTTTCTGTGTGAATTCTTTGAGGGGGAAGTATTTCTAGTCTATTTACAGTTAAGAAAATACAATGATTTAAATTTTAGGTCTATTTAAATTTCTGCTGTAAAATGGAAATATTAGTGCTTATCTGCAAGAGCTTATGAACATTAATAGTAAATGAAAGCTCCATAAATTGCCATGATCAGAACTAAAACCAACAAAAAAGTGCAGGTGGGCTGTTTTCTATGGATAATGAAAATTTGGGTTGTGTTTGGAGTTTGAAGCAAGTATATTGACCCAAATCTGTGCCATCCGTTTGATGCCAAAGTGAGTTTGAAATTGTTCTTTCTACCAATGTTTGCCATACTTTTCAATGCTAAATTCCAGTACAGAAAATTGAAACCAGCTGTGCCTTCTTTCATCTCACCCATATGCTCTCAAATCTTTGCCAAATAAGCTCCATAGCTTTTCCTGGTAGGACGTCTTCTTTCCTGTTGTTCTTTTGAGCAATGAAACAGCTATCACAGCCGGAATTTGGATGCCATCAGTGACAGGATTAACATATAGAAGAACTATCTCCATAGCTGGAGAGGTAGCTGTTGGGCACTGCAGGAGAAGCACTGCCTTGATCAGTGAAAGTACATGGGGTGAATGGTGCAGCAGCACATGAAACACATGGCAGCATCAGCATAGTTATCTTTTGTCTACACTGCTGGGTAGTTTTCAGAGCAGATTTGGATCCTGAGGAAGGCTAAGTGGTTGCCTGGAGGGGTTGTGCTGTCTCCATTTTTTTTGCAGGGGTTCAAGGCCCAACTGGATAAATTCCTGATTAACCTGATCTGATCTCAAAGATTATTCTGCTTTGAGCAGGAGAGTGGACTACAGACCTCTTGATGTCCCTCTCAACCTAAGTTATTTGGTGATTCTGTGGTTCAGGGATGCATCTGCAGCCATTCTTGTGGTATTTTCTTTGCAAAAATAATAGAAAGGATTCTTATGTGGCCAAAATTACCCAATGATAACCATTTTCCTGTCTTTTCTGGCACAAAAACATCCATAACTTCAGAAACAACTACAGTATATTTTAGCAGTGAGCTGTACTTTTATGTAGAAAAGCTAAGACCATATTCACAGTGAAACAGACCATGCAAGAAGAATGGTCATGGAGCAGAAAAATAACCAACTGCCTTAGTTTTTACTGCTGGTTTCAGAGAGGTATTGCAGCCTACCACAGGGTCTGTGAAGAAACTGTTTCTACTGAGGTGAAGTTGTGCTTTGAATCAGGAAGAGATTCAAGGCTGAAGATCTGAAAAGCTCTAATAAGTCTAGGATACAAACAGAACAATCTTAAATATATTTCGGTTCCAGAAGATTTTGAAATGTTCTTTATTTGTTTCTACTAAGGGTTACGAAAAACTTCCCATCATGATAAGGTGTCAATTTGAGTACATTTCTACAGGTTGACAGCAGTTTCAGGTTGGAAACACTGAAGGTCAGCAGAGCATATTCCTGCCAGTATATGACAGATTCTGTGTCATCGCTGTCCCATGCAGCTTGAAGCCACAGTTGCTTGAATTCTGAAAGGGCCTTTCTCATCTGCTACCTGCACTGAAAATTTCTATGCAGGTAAATGCAGCAGCTCTGGTAGCTCAAGTTAAATATGTTTGTTCTGTCACTAATAAAATATCCTGTATCTCACAAGTTGAAATAAAAGAGAATTTACACCATCAACAAATATTCACTAGCAGGTTAAATTCTGTCATTTGTTCTCCGAAGACAATGAATAAAATTAACCTATCAGCATCTTTTTTTAATTTGGCAGGGCACCTTATGAGCTTCTGTAGAAGTGAGTTAAAGCTTACCTGGTTAGCATGAGTCTGAGTAATGGCTCTCTTACTACAGCTTACTTTAGTCTTCATAAGAAAAAAAGTGCTACATGGGTTTCCAAGAGAACATCAAATACAAGAAATTTTTATAGAATTAGGTAACAGAATTGTGTCACCTACCTTTATGAACTCATTGTCTTTTCAGAGGATTAATATTTTTTCTGCTGTTGCCCTGTTGCAATATGATATCCTTTGATGATAATAGGATTTTTCATGCAGTCAGACTATGTGATAATTGAGTGTATACACTGAGCATTCTGCACCCACTAGAGTAGAAGGGAAGTGGGATGAATTGTATCTAGTGGCAAGGCCTCTTTGAGAAGACAAAAAGTTTTTGTAACTAAAACTTCAAGAAGCTCTTAGTAAAGAGACATGACAATTTGTTTAAGTGCAAATTATTGGAAAAAAAAATACCATAATGACCAGGCTAAAATGCAATGCTCTTCAATTTGTTTTGACCATGCCCCAAAGGACGAAATAAATGAAGATCAGAAGAAATTAATTAAAAGAAAATGTTAAATTGAATGTAGGGCATATTGGCTAGTTTTTGTGCTAAGGAAAAGGGAATTAAGAGTCTGGTCTCCTTTTTCCCAATAATATACCTTTCCAAGCCATTTAAATAAACATTTTATTAGGGTTATTCTTACAGCATTATGTTTCACACCTCTCAGTGGTTTAGTAGGTCCAGTTAAATCATCTGTGGATTGCAAAAATTTCAACACCAGTGCAAATGGCAAAATCAAGACTTGAAACTATTTGGACATCCATTCACACATTTCTAAAGTTGTGGCACTGTTGGCTGTAATCAGATGTTATTGATGAAATTAGGTTTAAGCCAAACAATGTGATTTAAAGAAACAGTGGAAATAAGTTGGAATTTATGTTTTTAGCATAGGCACTACCATTTTCTCAGTCCAAATCTTCTCATTTTTAGCACATGCAAGAATTAAACAAAATGTTCTCTGTATTTCGAGTAATGGAAAATCCAAGGCTTTTCTGAGACTCCTCATACAAATAACACCATAACCTGTAAATAGATTATCCTCTCTCACAGAACTGCTATGTGCTTTCATAAGAGAATGTTGAGTACTTTCCTGGAAAGCTTTTTAGGCACCAGATCAGAGCAGAAGACACAATTGGCTCTTTGTAGCTGATTTTATTACTCATTTACTACTTCCTCATTATGTTTACAGGATTATATCTGCTTCTTTTCATTCATATTACTTTATTATTTTTATTTGACAAATAGGGTAATTTCTCTCTTTCTTTTCAATGTCAATCTTATTTGTGTCGTTTGTTTCTGCTTCTCTTGTTTCTCCTTGTGACTTGTTCACAGTGGCCAGCATTCCTTGCCTTCATCAAGCAGAAGATTTGTTTTCTTGCTTCATCTGTTTCTGCATTTGAGAACATGAGTTGTTTTTCTTTTTCCTGGTTTTCTTCACAAGAGAGTGGAGCAGTGATTATTGCTGACTGGAGGATGGTACTGTGGGCCTCTTCACCCTGCTGATTGCCTGAAGGACTCATGTGGTACCAATGACCTGCAGCCACTCACCTTAAGCTGTAGCTGTTCAAAGAAAGCACATGTTAAATGCCTTTTGCCAGTGGAATTTTCTTCATTCCTTTTCAAAAATCTAAGACTCTATCCAAGGAAACAATTGGCCATGTAGGCCAATATAACACGCAGACACAGAACTACTTATAGATTTGTGCTGTTGCTGTACACAAATGTTCTCCCATGACACCAGTGACAGTCTTTGGATTTTCTTCAAAAAAAAATCTTAATTAAGAAGTAAAGCCAGAAGAACTGCTACCAGATTTTTTGCTCATTGTCTCCAGTACAAGTCACGTTGAGGCCACAGATTCCTGCAGAAAGCCAGAATAAGTAAAAAAAAAAAAAGAGTCCAGATGTGTGTCTGAGTTTCCCCATATGTCAGAGAAGTTAATGTTCATTCTCATAATGCAAATTTTTAAGTAAGCCTGCTTCTCAGACATACTTCTGTTGTGTTCTCCTTCAAATCTGCTATCCATATGGATAGAAGTACAATACCAAATGAACAAGTGAAAATACTGTTGGAAGTTTATCTATATGTAAAAATTTTACCAAAAAAAAGACTAGCTGTGTTCTGATAGTCTTTGTCTCTCAGTTATTCAAATGCGCAAAAATTAACCCTATATTACAAAACCAGAGTGCTCATCAAAAGAAATTTTATAACCAGTTAACTCTCAGGACAAATCTCTTATATTTCCTTTGCAATGTGAGGGGATGAATGTCATTGTTTTACATTCTTCAGCTGTGTCACTAGTACTTTAGACATAAGGATTAAATGATGAAAGAAAGCGAAACTCCTGTTTAGTTTAACTTGTGCTGGCAAGACTTGGGATTGCATTTTTCATTTCAAGCTCAATATTACTGCATGATACTGCCCAAAGCAGCTCCACAAGCTCTGAAACAACAGAAGCCCAGCTTGCTATGTTTTCATACCCTGAGGCCCACAGCAATGTCTGATTGTCTGATAAGTGTGAGGTAAAAATGAAGCCAACACTAGTAGTGTTTATTCACGTTTTTACAGGAGAGTCTGTGGAATTGGGCGGAAATTGGTCACTGGTTTTACAGATGACTAACTCAAAACAGACCATTAAGCAGAAATATAAGGACTAACAGTAAGAGTAGACTGACATAAAGCCATTTTCTCTCAGTATTGAGTCTAAAAAGACTTGTTAATGCCATTAGCAAAACCAAGAAAAAATAGAGTGAGAAGTAGTATTGAGGGCTTATGAATTCCAGCAGGTTTTCAAAACTGAACTTCTCTAAGCATATTTAACTTCCCATAATTGATTTTCAATAGTCATGTCAAAATATTTTCTTTTTCTTTTTATCTGTCTGTACCTCTATATGTCTATGTGTCTATCTGTATATCTAGATAAATCTAAGAAGAGTATCTAAAGGATTGAGTAAAATTCTGCTTTTACATTAACTTTAGTACTAAAGTAAATGATGGGTTTTGTGGTTTACTTGACTGTCAGAAAAGCTCCTGGCTTCCACCCACCAACTAGAACAGATTTGTTTGTCTAGTTTGTTTTGTCTACAAAATTAGGCTAATTTCTCTTTGATGTTTTCCCCAAAATCTGACCTGGTCATTTGATTTCCCCAGAATCTGACCTGTGACGTTTATCACTTTGAATTCAGCCCAAGCAGGAACCCATTACCATAAGTCCTGAACTGTTCCAGAAGACAAGTATAAGGTAGCAATTTCTATAATTGTCCTAGATCACCATTTAAAATCCTTTTCTTCTTAATTAGGCAGTTTAAAAATAGAAAGAAGGAATATGCCACAGAAATGTACTACAGCTTGATTCCTCAGAGTGAGATTTGCCTTCAGACTACATGCAATCAATTTGAGTCAGTCTGAATCTTATGAGCATATAGGATTGAAAGGGATTTCTCTGTATTAAGTTAATAGTATGAAAGCTATTATCAAAAGTTGAAACCAAACCCAAACTTTCTGGCCAGGCATGAGATGAACTTAGAAATAAGAAACAATAAAACCCAAGCAAATCAACCATGTTCTCATTAAAGTCAATGGACATTTTGTCATTAACCTTGGTAGGAATGGGATCTGTCCCAAATTCTTCACTTCTTGCACTAGAAAAAGGAAACTGAAATTTATGTTGACATTTTCCCGCTCCTAATCTCATTTCCTCATTTTCCTCTCTCTCCCTAAAACCTAATTCTCCAGGGACTTTCTGAACAAAGTAGTAGGTACAAGTGGAGGGCTACAGAAAGGATGTGATAAGGCACATGCAAGACCGCTTAAATTTTGCTGGCTATTTGCTGCATCAGTGTGCTGTGCTTACAGCTTACAAAAGTTTGCTTTACTTTAGTCTAGACTGTGTCTGATGTAGATCCAGGTATTTTACAAGCAAACAATATTATCCTCTGACTGGCCTCTTGAGTGGGTGAAAATGGGAAGATACTTTAATACCACTGAAAGCACTGGGGGGCAGTGTGATATAGAGAAGCATACATTGGCACAGCTGCTCTGCCATCTGCCTGGGGTGTCACATCCAGGAGGGACTCATGACTTTATCTGGCAGCTCTGCTGTACCTCCTTGGAGAGCTGAGAGTATGAGCGTGTGCTCTGCCTCTTCTGGGAGGATGAGGCACTGTAAAGCAAACTATGATGTAACGCTAAGAGAGTCTGACAGTTTAAAAGGCTTGACTTACTGTGAGTGTGCTTTGAATAGGTGGATGCTTGTTTCTCTGTAGGACCACATGAATTGTGAGAACAAAAAGAGTAGTCTGTACCTGGGTCTGTGACTGTGTCAGGAAAGAAAAGCAAATCTTGTCTATTATTTCAGAAGTATACTTCTTCCTGACATGAAGAGTGTTATAAATTGTTATCGTCCATTGCATGTTTTCTACTTGGGTTCTGTTTGTTCATTTGTTTGTTTGTTTCCACTTTATTATTTCTTATCTTTCACAAAAGCAAGCAAGCAAACGAATCAACTTTATAACATCAGCTAACCTGGAAAGCAAACAAAAGGGCTGCAGACACAGGGGAAACAATAAACAAACAAAACATTTCCCAGAATGTGCTTATGTAAGTTATTGATTTTTCTTTTTAACATCAGAGGGTATTGCTATTCTTGTTGGCCTTTTAATTCAGAAAACTCTCACCTGTAGGACTACACTGGAATTTCTACATTATATAGAGAAGTAATGGAAACCTGGTGGTTTTTTGAGCAACCAAAATGTCTAATGCTGAGGTTTTAATTCTGTAATTGAAAGTAGTCATTCATAAGCATGATCTTTACAAACAACTTTTGTCTAAAAAGAGTACTCTAAAGGGATTACAGTATTATAGGTCTAGCAAAAAATTCACACATTGATTTTCTAGTTCAAGAGCAGGAGAGCTGTTACTGCTTTAATAATGGAATGAAGGCTGCCTGGAAATGGTGTTGAAGGGTAATTTCCACTCAAGTAGTTTAGAAGAAATTCTCACCCTGGGGCTGTGTACATGAAATAATGTATTATGCAATGTATGAGTTAACTTGAAGATGAAAGGCAGTACAGTTGCAGTTTCAAAGAACTGTTTCATATGGTGCATTGTTTGTAGTCTTCAGCCAAAGGTTATATCTTCAGTCAGCCACTTTTTCTGTGTATCCTAAATAATTCTGAAAGCAAGAGTTGTGATGTCCTCTGTCACATGCCAAATAGCACTGCTGTTGTTATTAACTCCTCGACAGCATCCATAGCTGCACCTATAATTTCCAACAGATAGATAAACCTGGAAATGAGAAGAAAATGCTGAGAGCAAATCTTTACTCATAAAAGAGCAATCATGGTTCCATAAGGCTTTTCTGGTGTATGCAAATTTTCCCTAACCAAGCCAGCAATGGAACGAAACAGAACATGCTGGCTCTTTCCGTTTTTTGTTTTTGAGAGCTTCTATGCAAAATGAAAACAAAACAAAACCAAGAGGTCGAAGAAAATTGCCCATATCACTATGGCATTATTGCTATCTTTGTGGTAAACCTTTAAGGAACATGTTCAGACTTGACTCATGCAAAATAGACATTTTAGAGAGTCTTGATTTTGTAGCCAGGCCATACTCCTACTTTGGATCTGATTTCCACAATTGTCTTTTGCTATTTAAATGTCTTTTATGTAACTGTATATAAGTATATAAAGATAGAGTGTGTTGTCATATACATGCTGTATGTGCCAGAAAACCAGCTTCATATGGACATCTACATGGGGTTAAACAAGGATACTGTCATCCTCTGTCTTTTATGGAGGAAACACCTGAAAGAAGAAACTGTGATGAAGACTGGCACTGCCAGAAATATAGCCCATATTCTCTAAGGTGCTGAGCAAGGCTAGGGGGAGGTTGTAGCCGGCAGAGACAGAAAGATATTCAGCAGCAGGGGGTTTTGGCATTGTTGATATTATTGGCTGACCTTGTATGTCTGAAGAATACTCAGGAACCCACCAAATGAGAAAAGAGCTACAGCAAACACTAATTAAATGTGTGTTCTCCCTCTCTTTCAGACTAATTAGCACACATAGCGGTTAAGCCCTAAAGAATAAAATGTTCAGTTTTGACAGTGCAAGAAAAAAACAAAATTAAAAAATCCAAATCACTCTCATTAAAAAGTGTATTTTCTTCTAGTCGATGTGGGTTGATGATTTAGCCTTCTTTCCTTTTCAGCCCACATAAAATCTGCAAGTAAAACTCATAGTCACAGGTTTTCTTTAGTTTCCCTAAGAAATGCAAGGGAACATACAAGATATGTGTGCCACTTCACCAAGTTCGCTTGAAAGAAGGTCATTCAGACAGTCTCAGAAAGTCACACTTACTGCCTCTAAATTGCATAGAAAATAAACTTTTTTCAGAGAATAGACCAGGGCCTGAGATTCAGACAATGTGACTAGTATTCAGAGAGCAACATTAAAGTGATATCTTGAGGCATTTCAGTTCTCTAACTCTCAATTGCATTTTCTAAACCCACTTATTATGAGTGCAATGTGACAATTAAAAGTGGTTATTGTCATTCTATGCTATTTTCCAAGATTCAAGCTGGGAAGAAAATTCCAATCTTATCTGTAGGATTTCTAAGATTGAACTTCCATAGCCTCTGAATGCATGTTTTTACAATGTATTGATAGACTTCAATTAATCTCATTATCTTTCACATCATATACACACAAGTAACTTAGTACCTCCCCACCATCAATCTTTTTCATCTTTATGTCTTTATATCTATCAGCTTCCCTCTCTAAATGCAAACCAAGTTCTGCACCCTTGCATGTTTTTATTTGCATTCAACTATGATACAGTATACACAGTTAAAAGTGGTATGTGTTCCAAGTGGACTCCTTCAGGAGACCACGAGGCACACATTTTAAAAAGCTTTTTAGAAATACTAAATACCAAAAATGTCCATTATTTAATCTGAGGACACACATATAATTATTGAAGCTAACCAAGCCCCTCTTTTGTTGAGGAACCTTTTGTTAAAGTAGCCAACAGTAGGCAAAGTGTAGGACTCCATGAATGTACACATAGGGAAAATTAGGAGTCAGGACCCCCCTTAGCATCTTCCCTAGTGGTCTGTCTTTTCACATTTTCCATCTTGCTCTGCCGGGGCTCTTGGCCTCCCCCATTGTCTGATTTTCAGGTCCACTGACTCTATTGTTGTAACTGTTGATCTAAACCATTTGCCTTCACTTTACCCAACAGGACCAAGTCAGTTGGATGTCACAAAGATCTTCGTGCAAAACCTATGATTCCAGAGCAGGTAAGGTGTCTAAGAGTAGATTGAATCCACCTACCGGTCCAAATCCATTCTCACTATTCCTTTTCAACAAAGGGGATAGGAGCTGGTTGTTGGATCAGGAGGCACCTTTCAGTATCTTCTACACACTTTGGTGTTTGTGAACAGCCTAGAGACCACAGGCAACAGTACTCTGTCAAATACATATTTATCTTACCATGCTGTATTCTTCTGCCCATTATTTTCGTTTTGGGCTTTTTAGTGACCTCAAAATGACGTGCATACTTTGAAATAACATGGTGTATATATTTACATTAACAAGAACAAAGGTAACATTCCATGGATAACCACGGAGATGTCATTGTTTGCAAAACACTTCCATGTCTTCATAGCAAAAACAATTCCATGTGTATTTCAGTAGCAAAGGAAGGCTCACCTACATATGCTGTGCTCTTGATGTATTCTGAGCTTCAGTAATTTACTGAACTTTAAGAAGAGCAATCAGAGTGGTAAAGCAGCAATTCATAAACAATTGCCTTTTAAGCAAGAGGCATACTATCTTTAATTAGGTAATTCAGGCATTGTTTAAACTGAGGTTGCAATTAGGTAATCTTCACTTAATAAATCATCATCAATTGTAATCAGGGATATTTGTTATTTTTGTTACTAGAAAAAAATTAATGAAATTCTGATTCAAAATTCACATCGATCTTGATTCAGTGTGCTGCAACATTTTTTTAGTGAAAATATGTCTTTCTCGTGACATCCCATTAATGAAATGATGCTATCTGCAAAACCATGACTCATGTACCTATATTAATAATGCCATGTTTTACAATTCACTCTTAAGCTATCAAGGATGATGCTATGGTATCTGGTTTTAATAGAATAGTAAAAAGTTTACATTGAATCTGACTGCATAATTTACAAGAATTTTTATAGTATTTTAATTGAGTTATTAATAAGTCTTCACTACATTTACTTTACTGATACTTAAAAATCTTCATGTAATTTTATAAATAATTCTTTATGAATGTTACTTCTGCAAGTTCTTCTCTTAATGAGGAATCATCTTCAGAATATGTCTCAGCATCCATGTTGAATAAATCAATCAGTCCCAAAAATCTGTCAAGTTCTACTTCTTTTTCAGCAAGTAAATAATTTAATTACACAAATAGTATGAATTAAAAAGGTTGAGGTAGAAAGAACTGAGTCTGACAAAGCTTAAAAGTTACAAAAAATCCCAGCCTTGTATTACCAATTGACTTCACTACAGAAATCATGCTGTGTTCTACAATTTCCAAAGTAACCACAACAAAGATATAGAAATAATAAATGTATTTATGATCTAGCTGTATAAAGGGGATTGCATTTAAAAAATTGTTTTAAGAGTATTTATGATAACTGAAAGACAAAAGGAACAACTGTTAGCTTCTGATATCTGCAAACCTTTGGTTGTTATTAAATCTATATCAGTACTTTGATACTTGACTAATCAGTATTTTAGTACACATTAAGTACAATAAAAGTAATGGAAAAAAACCCCTTCACTAAGAAAGATTTTGGCTTTGATAAATCATCAATTTAGTATGATGAGGGAGAGAGGGAGAGTGGTAATGGTTTCAAAGGGTTAGGTCAGAATAGTTCAATATCTACACTGCCTAAGTAAACCTTAGACTTCTACTTGAAATTTTTATTAGAGTGGTTTGTAACTAGCTGTCTTGCTCTGGAATGTTGTTAACTGCATCTCTCAGAAGGTTTTAAGCTGAATAATTTGAAACTGCCCTTCTTTAGCACAGTAACAAAGACATGTAAATCTTTGTTAGAGATAATAGTTTAGATAATTACAGAAGTTTTCAGACTTGCTCTTTAATTTTGACAGGCAATTTAGAGGACGAAGAAAATGTGTCACTTGTGAACCCTATCAAGCAAATGCTTTTTTCTCTCTGCTTCACTACTCTCTGTGCTGCTAATTCAGCTTCAGAATTAGAATAGAAACACCTTTGCAATATCAAATTTACTGGAAAGATGTAGCAGTTCTTTTGCTCAGTGGCTTTTTCAGATTTGTGTAGAAATGGAAGACTCTCAGACAAAGCAATATTACCCTACAATACAGATTTCACTGATAGGGATTTTTGGCTCCATCATCAGTAGAATTGATTATTCAAATTTTAACACATGAAGATGTAGAAGATTCAAGAAATAATTCAATATCTGATGAATAGAAAGATATTAAGACCTTTTTTTAAGATCTGTATATTCACAGTTTTGTTTGGAAGAGAATAGCAGATTTTTTACAATGCTAAAAAGAGGAAAACTCATTTACTGTAGACCATTAGCTATATATTTAATTAAAATTTAAGAATCACAATTGTAGCTTTGCTACAGCTTAGAAAGCTTCATCTCAGTCATTGATTCCTAACTGGATCCTGATAGACTGCAAATTTGTCATTTCCTGTTTATTAGGAGCTGTACTCAATATATCTGACTAAAGGACAAAAAAACGATGATTTATTATAGACACACCGATATTTAATGTAAGGTTGATTGACATTTTATTGTCTGTAAACACTGGGACTGACCTTAATGACTGAGCTATAGAAAACTATCTGGTTCTTGCTGGTTACCAGGTGAGTAAATGTGCTAATAAACCTTTGTAGGTCATAGAAAAGGATGCCTGCTTCATTGGTTTTTATACATAGGATTAATTTATAAGGTTTTAGATAACAGACACAGCTTTTAAATAAGACAGAGGTGTAGTGGCAGGACTACAACCGTGCTCTAATTGTAATAGGTCCAGGCCAACACCACTGAACATAAGTTTTTTTCCAGCGAGTAATGTAAAAGGTCTTTTTCTAAGCATCTAACTAGCAAGAAGCATCACACATAAAAGGTGAGCACTACAGCATGTCCTGTGAATGTCTGTAAACAAGTGAAATGGGACTGCTTTCTCTCACAGCCAAAGCAAGCTAAAAGAGTGTCAGGGGATGAAAACCTTGAGAAATGCAGACTGTGAAACACATCAGGATGTTTCTATGTATATAGAAAGTGCATATAAGTGTATTTCACCTGACAAAGAGGAAAATCATGTTGGCAAGTGTCATTTGGGAGAGATGGAAAAGCTGTTCTACAGGAAAGAGGAGTCATAGAACCCTACCCTCTAGAGGGAATACTCCCACCAGCTTCAGTGTCATGTATGTGCCTGGTCATTCTGCGTAGGCAGCCAAAAAACCATTTTCAATTGCAAAGGAAAATTTTAAACAAAATCTGTATCTGAACTGTTGATAGATTAATGCATTTCAGAAATAAAGTACTTGCACCAGATAGCAGACTAGGAATTTCGCACTCCCCCACTGATTTCTAGTAAGAGATATTTCCTTTCCCTTCTACTTGAGAACATGCCCTGCAGACATGAGGTCCACCCGCCTACCTGTGGAAAGGCATCCTTCACAAGTCTGCCAGAGCTCCCTCAACCACATAAAGTCATTTCTCTGATTAATTTGGTCCTAATATCCACAGTTAAAGTTCCCGTCCTTTCTCCATGCCAAAGTAGCTCACATCCCAAATGAATCCCAGGGATGATACTGTTACACATACAATAACTCTCCCAAACTTATAGACCACAATTCATGCATGACTCCTAGAGCTCTCATTGTGCCTCACAAACTGTCGCAACTCGTGTTCCCTAATTCCCACATAAGTAATTTGTAGGCAATGTAGACCACTTTACCATGAAAATGTTGTAAAGAACAGCCTCTTTTTCTTACTTATAATAGGAAACTGCTGTGTACTGGATGCAACCCTGTGATACCATTAGGTGTACTTTTGTAAATTGCATTTGTTTTTACACATATGTAACTGTGAAGAGGGATTCAGATGCCATTAAGTCTCAGTTGAGAGCTGGGTAGCTCTCAACAATATAATAAGCAAAATAAACAAGCATTTATTTTAATTGATCATTGTAGATACACATGAGATTGAGTTTGGACCATAAGCTCTGCATGGATCATAATGATACAAATACTTTAACACTAAATGCAACAGCTGGGTGCATTACTTATATATCCCTTATATGCACCCAGACACAAATGTTGATATACATTGATAGGTGTCTTTTGGCAACAATAAACAAAATGTCCATGACTATGCAATGAGGGGACAGTTCCAATAGGAAATTTCATCATTACTAAGATTAAAAAAATAACAAAAAGACATTTCTTTTCCTGGATAAACATAAGTGGTTTTGTTGGGCTACAGCAGAATAGTCTCTAAGGCACTTTATGCTTTCACCTAATCTCCATAGCCAGAGGCTAATTTCATTCACTGTAACTTGCAGAAATAAACAACAGTGAGTGTCACTTAACAGCAACGGATATTTGAAACTACTTAAGCCTTTAATGTTTTTTTCTTCTCATATGTACAAAATTAATCTCCATTTATTTTCATGGGAAGGCAGTGCTATGTAAGTCAGGTTTTGAGAAGTGTTACCAGGATATAACAAGATGAAATGAAAAAAATAATGCTTTATATAGGGTGGAAGTAACAATACTACTACTGCACTTATTAATATTGTTGTTCTTATTACTATTATTATTATTATCCTGGTTCTTTGGAACTTAGATAAATTCAGCCATTAAAATAATTTTTTTGTCAATGTGACTGTCTTGAGTTATGTTTGCCATAGGATATTTTCAAAGAGTTAGGAGGATTTTTTTTTTCATTTCTACAGTGCATTTAAAATGTTTTTTTTCCACAAGGTTCAAAAGACTACTTTTTTACAGTGAAAAAAAAAAATACGACAATGTACTATTAAAAGGGAGAAGTAGAAGGAATAATTGAATTCAGCAAATTTTAAACCTCACTGTACTCCTGCACATTGAACAACTCCTTGTTTGCTGGATGGCCTGTGAAGATGAAAACAAATGCAATTGCAGACCAAGATCTTATTAACCACAGCTTAAGCAACTGCAGATATAATACCTATATTAACTGTTCATTGTGCTCAGCTGTCAGGAGATATAAACATGAGATAAACTGAGTGCAAGGGGAGTGGAAGGACCTTGATAGCAAAACTCTTGTCAGTGACATGTGATTCCTCCATAACCATCTTGGGTGCTGGATTGTCCAGGTGGTGCTTGCTGTAACTCTTAGGTTCTCATGTGGGAACCTTCAGAAGAATGATGGTGATCCCTGCAGGAAAACATCCCTTAACTTATTGTGAAAGGCAATGTTTGAATGGCATATTCTTTCCATGATCCTGCTGGTGCATCATGCACATAATCCATAGAATACAAAAATGGTTGAAATGGTTAGCTCATGATCCCAGTGGAAAGTCTGTCTCAATCAGTTCTTATTAAGTAATTAATTGGAAGCAGTAACATTATTTCTTTTCTCAAATTAGTGTGCTTGTCACCCTTTTACTAGACGGTATGACAGTTTTGTTTTCATATGAAATTTTTAAATCCAAAGTTTCTCTAAAACTGTTCTCTAGTTTAAAAATTTATGTGTGATGCAGAATGAAATCTCCTGTTGTCACAACATGAGACAAGCTGGCTGACATTAGTGTTCCCTTTGACCTTTATGATAGCATGCTGAACAGAAGCACTTCTGCCCTGAAGGGAAAAACAAGACTACCAGCAGTTTCGGGTTTTTTTTCTTCTGAGGTGATGCAAGTCAGTAGAGCATGTGTAGTATTCCCAGAAAGTACTGGCAGTAGAAGATCAGACTTCCAGGAATTGTGCTGCTTAGAGCACAGGTCTCCAGGTTTTCTGTTGTAAGGCCATTCCAGAAAGTTTAAGGTGGAATTTCTTTAAACCATATAAAGCTCAACAGGATCAAAAACATATAAAAAACTATATACAGTTGAAGGCAACATGGCATTCCCTGGTGCAGCGCTTCTGGACAATGCTATCTTCTAAGGAGGAATGACTTAGAAAATCAAAATTCCTCCAAATCATCACCCAGTGTCACTGTTTCAAGAAAAGGAATCACTTAGCTCAGCACATCTCAACTACAGCACTTAGTACATCACCTTCTTTGAGAAACACTCTTTGCTGGCTACTGAGAGCTTAGGCTATACACAACAGCACTTAATATAAGTGATCTACCTCTCTCAGGATTTAACACAAGGTCCAGGACTTTGAATTTTCTGCCATGGACAAGTCTAAACAAGCCACAACAGAGTTATCAGGACACTGTGACACTGAAATCTAAGCATGGGTGAAAATCAAGTTTAATTTGTCCACAGGATTGTTGTTTCAGTGCATGCCCTCAGAACCGGGTAGGCATTGGCTATACCAAGTGTATTCAGGGCTTTGCTTTAAGTCAGCTCCAGTATAAATGACTTGTTGTGAGGAAACGTATTTGATTACCGTGTCTCACCCATGTTAGTGCTCCTTTCAAAATTTCTGGTTGCACCCATGACTTCATATTCTTTAATTTAATCCTGCTTCTCTTCAGTTCTCAGTATGCTACTCCCTCACTGTGTATGGCATCCTCACTCTCCTCTGCAACTTCTTAGTTCAGATCTTAAGAAAATATTGTTCACGTTTTTAAATGAATGAATAGCTAATCATTACCAAAACGTTCATTAACCTGAGTAAGAGTAGGATGTCTTAGGTAGTATTCACACACTCCACACATATGCAATTTTCTAGATTAACCACTAGGAAAGCCTAGTGATTTGTAAATTCATTTTCTCCGTCTCTCTCCAGAATAAGCAGAATGGGTGTTGGGAAATATTTGACATCTTTTTCTCACTAATTTGTCTGCATTATGGTGCAACAGAGACCTTGAGTGACAATTTAAAACTATACCTCATTTTTCCTCTCAAAAGAACCATGCCTTTCCTCTCTGCTTTGTTAAGTGAACAAAGGCTGGAAAGACTATGTTAAAAAAATAAAAATGTTTAGTTTTGGCATTAATGTTAAATGCTAAATATTAACATTACTTAAAAATTCATAATCATTCTACTTAAAAATTCATAATCATTCTGTATCATTCAACACAATTCCTTTCTGTCACCAATCTCTTAGTCATATAGGATGCAGCTTAGGAGACCAAGCCTTTGGAATCAGTTCATTTATGCAAAGGTTTATGTTTTACCAATAACTATTACGTGTAAATCTGTACTTCCTCATACGTTTAACTCCCAAATAAGCTTGATTTATGCCATCATGACTTCTCTGGAGTATAACTGGTCTTGGTTCCCAGAGAGTATAAATGTAAGTTTCAGAAAAATGTTTATCAATTCTTCATTCTTCCTTCTTTCTTTCTTCATCTTTTTCAACCTTTCCTAGATTTCACATGATAATGGTCATGTGAAATCTACTGATTGCAAACAGGAGAAAAGAGGATTAAGCACCAGGATTGTGAAATGTGAAATTTTGAAGAATTACATTTCTCATTGCCAAAAACATATTCACACTAAAATTAAATTATATAGATCCTTAAGGAAATTTTTATCATAGAAGAGAAAAAATTCAAAAATGCTATCTAACACAGTTTCCATGTGTTTCCATTCTTCATATTAATACTTTGCCAAGAAAATATATACATTCAATAATTATTTCCTCCATTTAAAAAACAATACGTTGTGGAAAATACATTGATTGCTATCTACAAGTTTCCAACACCACTCCCTAAATATATATAAAGTCTCATAGCACAGTCTCGACACCACAGCTGGCATTACAGTTTTATTCAGGTTCTGATACCTACCTGTTTGTCATAAAATTAGGAATTAGTAGAGAAAATAGGTGGGATCAGTGTAACTTCTGTTTTCACCCAAGTGTGATTACATCCGATTTACCCTTCCTGTGTGCTGCAAAGTGATATGAACCAACATTACCGACATTGCAAATTCTGGCTTTGGTTTTTTTTGCCCTTAGGTTCTTGTCTGGTGGAATGAAGACATCAGAAAGAGGTTCTTCATCCTCAGGCACTGAACAGGTTCCCCAGGGAAGTGGTCACAGCACCAAGCATGTCTGAGTTCAAATAGTGTTTGGACAAAGCTCTCAGGCACATGGTGTGATGTCTAGGGTGTCCTGTGCAGGGCCAGGAGCTGGACTTTGAGGATCCTTCTGGGTCCCTCTCAACTAAGTTTATCCTATGATTCCAGTCCTCCCTTCTGGGAAAGGACTGAGTGGTTGAAGAAGCCATACCAGACCTGGATGGGAACAGGCTGAACTAAAAATGACAGCTACACTCTTTAGCAAGATTGGGACTCAAACCTCTCCCTTTGTCATTTTGTCTGACAAACCCATCATAAATGCATTATTGCACAGACTGAAAGTGTCACCATTTGAGCATGTGCTCTCTATGTAAACATAAAGTGCACGTTTGATACAACCGTCTTCTGTTGTTCTGAGGAGCGTTGCAGGCGTAGTTTTATTGTCTGTATATCTGTTTCCAAGTAAAGTCTACACAGGCAATAACAACAGCCCTGGCCTGGGGGTCAGAACCAACACTGCAGTTGACAACCTCCTGCAGTGAGTTAAACCAGGCCCTGACCCCAGGCCTTTAAGCTCAATGGTCTTGAGATCCCTTGTTATTTTCAGTCATTTCAGTCATTTGAAGATTGTCTGGATCAGACAGAAAACCAGGGAGTCTAGATAAACAAATTGTTAAATTAATTGTTTTCTAATGCACTCAATAGTTTGAGTGCAAATGAACTTTTTTACCTCTATTCAACCAGATTCCTGGCTATTATAGAAAGAATAGAATGCCTACCTAAAATTCAAATCATAAGACAAGTACCTCAGTGGGCAAGATAGCTTTGAGTGGATTTTATGTGCCTATTTAATGCAGTCCTATGCTGTTCTTCCTGAGAATATGCTGAATAAAATACAAAAGGCTCTGTCTTCAAGCTGTTAAAATGAGATCAAATCTTAGTGCTATTGCTTGTAACAGGAACCAAATTTTAGTTTCCTGAGATGAATGCCTCTCAAAAACCTTGTCAACCATGACTAGAAAACAAGGTCATTATTTCTGCTCTTCTAATTTTGATTTTGAATGGTACTATTACTTTCAAGCTACAGGAAACAAACCTTTACGCTTTGTTTCTGCTGTTGAATGGTTTGAAGGTACAAATTACCTCCCTTGCACATTTAGTGAAAAAATTTTTCTTTGGCTGAAAAAATGGATAGAGGTGAATTTGAGAGACATCTATTTTACCAATATTGACACAAAACAATTATTATTCAATATATTTTAAAAATATTCATATACAAAATCTTTTCATTCTTAAAAATTAAAATGGGAAGTTCCAAATGTAAACCCAAAATTTTACTGCGGAGAATTTTCCAAGAAAATTTTCTATTCCAACATGAAAAAGGAATATTTTTTTTAAAACAATCAATTTATAATACTAGCATCACATCAACACTAAACCAGAAATGTTAAGTTAGCATTTAGTCTTGATTCAAAAAGCTGAACATGACAATTCATTAAATTACTTGTGTGTAATTCAGATTTAATTTGTCACAGATTAAATACTTCAGGCTGTCATCAGCTTTGTAAAAGTGAGACACTTAGCACAGGTTGTCCATCTCAGCTCCTTTTCTGTTCAACAGAATGGTATTGAAAACATGTACATTTTTTTCAAGAAAACAGGAAACCTACTTTTTATTTCCCAACACTAGAGTTTCTTATGGATTTCAGAGGGTCTGAATCAGGTCCTAAATTAACGTGATGATTTTTTTCCCCTTTTTCCCTTTTCTTGGATAATTTATATAAATAACCAATATTGAATTCCAAGGGGGCAGGTAAAATTAACTTTCATTTTCATGAACATTTGTACTACTGAGCTTAGGGTTTCAAACATTTCCAGGTGTAACCAGGGAATAATTACCTCATGTTCTAACACTGAGGAAGTCTACAGCTTCATAGTCAGAAATGGTGATGTTTCCAAAATGCCTTTACACGTCTTCAGAAATGCTGCTTTTACTGTGTCCAATAACTATATAAAGTCATAGGGACACCATGTTGCAGTAATGTCAGACAGATGAACTCCTCCTAGGTGGCCTGGATAAACACTTTCAAATTCTGCAGCAGCCAAAGGGAGCTAGCAGGATCCTGTACCTCAAAGCCTGAGATTGAAACTGGTGTGATTTTCAAAGCACCATTGCCAATAAAAGGCTAAATACTGAATTATAAACATTGGAAAAATTCAGAAATAACTAAGAAATCAAAATGAAGTTCACACGTACCTGTTGCCATCACAAATAAAGGAGACCTATGCCTGTTGCTTGCTATTGCAACCATTATTAGATTCTGAATTACTACTAGATTCTAAAGTCTTTGGATAACATTTTTCCTCTCACTCTACTGTATTACTTTTAGTTTTCACTTATCATGCTCTCAGACTTGTGCTGACATTCCCTGGAATAGGAAGAATAAAATATCAGGAGAAAGCCCTTGCTTCCTAAGCTTGAAGAGAAACCTTAAGTCCATGTGCTTGTTTGTTTAACATTTGTTAAACATAGAATATTTGTCCTCTGAAAAGTGAGCTAAACCTTCAAATCCAGATATTTGTCAATATCTGTTTCTCTTTAGTATTAGTTTAATATCCAGAGACTCAGAAGACCTTTTAACAAGATTTCAGTGCTCCCAGCAACTGAAACCTTCTTTGCAAATTACTCCACTGAGGCAGAACTGCATTTGCCCTGTAGCTCCAGGCTCCTGACAGAATCCCAGAATCACAGAATCAACTAGGTTGGAAAAGACCTTTGAGATCATCAAGTCCAACCTAACAACCCCATGTCAACTAGACCACGGCACTGAGTGCCACATCCAGTCTTAAATGCCTCCAGGGACAGTTTCCTGTATCACCTCCCCGGGCAGACCATTCCTATGTCTAATCACACTTTCTGTGAAGAATTTCTTCCCAATGTATAACCTAAACCTTTCCCTGGCACAGCTTAAGACTGTTGCTGTGCTCTTGTCCTGTCATTGGTTTCCTGGGAGAAGAGACCTGACTACACCCTCCTTTCAGGAAGCTTTCTGTGCCTAGTGCCAGCTCTAGAGAAGCACGGTCTGTACTTTCATTAATTTCCTGAGTTTCTATTGCCAACTTCAATCTCTTGGAAAAGCACAAGGCAACCTTAAAATTGAATTGAAAAGGTGTTTTCTCATAATATGTTACCGAGATATACCTCAGTATGGAGGATAGCAGGACTGAAACTTATTTCAAATAAAAGTGTCAAGTCTGTCAGCTGGAGAGGTCAAATACGCAGTGCACTCAACTGCAAGGGCAAAGGAAGGGCTGATTTCTTGGGGATAAATGCCCTATGATTTCAGTGGGAATTGTGAACAGTCATGCAATATATCTGCAAAATATTAAGCCTTCTAAAAGAACACAAGCTGCTTTCTGATCCTACAGCTGATGTATCTTCCTTTTCTTTCCCTAAGCCAGGCAAAAGGGACTTCTCACCCAGTCCTACTTGAGTAGAGAAATTATCAAGCCTTAAAAACCTGCTTGTGACTGACACAGAATATGACACAAGGTCTGTTCCCCAACAGTTTCTGCCCTGTTGAAGTGTCCTTTGCAGAAGGCACTGGAAGAGAGGAGAAAGCTGCATGCAGGAGTCTGCTCTGCTGAGCTCTGGCACTTTATCTCAGATCGCAGCCTCTGTATCACAGGAGCATCTTCCCAAGCTTTTGGCCTCTTGACAAGTCCTATTCTGTAATGTACACTAAATGAGTGCATGTTTCCTGATAGTAACAGCCTTTTCTAGGAATTAGGGCTGAGGCTATCAAAGTTATAATTCTTCACTTAGAGAAATTTGATAAGAATAATATTTTGGTCAGGCCTAGTCCGAGCTGTTTTGCAGTCATGAGTGCTGCAGGCAAAAATCAATTTAGATAATCTAACTCACCAGCAATGAAACTTGAGACTACATGAAAGCTAAATCTAGTCTTGTAGACCAAAATACAAGATTATGAGTCTATGTGCGCATCACTATATGTGATGTGCAAGCTGGTTTTGTTTAGTTGACTTAAATTTAACCCCCATTTAGAAGTACTTTTATGTTTTTGAAATAAGTTAATCAAACTAAACCCAGGCTACAGCAATCTGTCTTGTGCTACGATTTTTTTCTAACACTGTTCTCCCTTTAAATGTGAGAAAAAATATTTGTGAGTGAGGAAAATTTTTAAAAAATATAGTCTCTTAAATATAGATTAGTTAAAATGTAAGTTCCAAAATTAGGCAAGTCACTTCCTCCTCTGTACATCATTTTCCCCATCTGTAAAAGAGCACTGTCTTCCCCAGTGAAACATTTTGAAATCTAAGATAAAAAAACCCACTATCAGTAATGGTATTGCTGTCAGCTCTGTTTACAGTTTTGCCAAATAACAGTTAATTCATCATATGGGATTTTTCAGTAGCATACTATTTTATCCTACTGGAGAAGCACAGAATCATAGAACAGTTGGATTTGGAAGGGACCTTAAATATCTTTGATTTCAATGTCCCTGTCATGAACAGGGACATTTTTCAATAGATTCATTTTCTCAAAGCCCCATCCATCTTGAACACTTGTAGGGACTGGGCATCCGCAGGTTCTCTGGGCAACCTGTTCCAGTGCCTCATCACCCTCACTGTAAAGAATTTCTTCCTAATAGCTCATCTAAATCTGCCCTCTTTAACTTTAAAGTCATTACCCTTTGTCCTATCACTAAATTCCCTTGTTCCCTGTCCAGGAACTCTTGCAGGCTCCCTTTTAGGTACTGGAAGGCTGCTCTAAGGTCTCCCTGGAGCCTGCTCTTCTCCAGGCTGAACAATCCCAACTTTCTCAACCTGCCTCCATAGGAGAGCTACTCCAGCCCTGTGATCATCTCTAGCCCTCCTCTGGACTTGCTCCAGCAGGTTTTCTACCATACAGGTTGCTCAGAGGCCCATGCAGGCTGACCTGGATGGGGAGGTCATACTGTGAGCTGCTATCAGAACAAAATTAGGCAAAACATTGAAGTACAGAAAAATACATACTGGGTTTCCACATCTTCCTTCAGAAGCGTTGAATACCTGGCTGTAAAGCTTGAATACCTGGCTGTAAAAAAGTTAAAGAAAATGTTCTGTTAACTGCAGACACCCTATTCTCATGTATGTTGATGACTTAAACAACTTCCTGCATTTGCACTCTTGTAATTTTTCAGATTTTTTTTTTTTTTTCCATTATTTCTTCTCCAAAAGGCATTCATGAGTCAGATGTTATTTCAGGATAAGGCTGGGAACACAGCAAGTGCCTGGAAACAGGGCACTTCCGAAGCACAGAGGCCATACCAACTGGAGTTGCTGTTTTTCCTTGCCAGTCCAAGTGCTGTGTGTGAATTCCCACCCAGAACTAGATCAGCAGTCAGATTTGATGCCATGGATACAAAGGTATTAATAGAAAGTAGTTGTAAAAAAACCTATGAAAATAAACATCCATTACAATAGAGATGATGATTGCCTGCAGTTTAACAGGTCACTCAGATTTGGTGACCTAAGTGAAGACAAAAAGTCAGTGTGAAACTGGTTAAAATTAATGAACATATAGCCATGGTGCAACACCTGCTTGAATTCTGAATATTAATATTAATAAATTGAGGGTATCAGTCTTCACTGTACATACACTGTTTTAAACCTGCTTGTGCAAATATTAACTTCTCTTTCTAGCTGTAGGCATCACAGTCCCATGTGTGTCCTGCAAATGTAGCTTTGATAAATCTGATCATTGCCATGATCTACAACCTGCTTTTGTGGTTCATGTTATCTGATTATGAACTCTGTGGTCATGATGGCAGTGTTGCCCTGCCTCCGAGGAGAGGAGAGGCACACTTGAAACAGTTGTAAAAGACAACACGAGCTTGATTCCTATTGGGAACAGTGATTAGGGGGAAAACCTTTTCTCAAGTAAAAGGGGGAAATAAGAAAATGAAAAAGAAGCTGTAACTTTGAGATTTATGGTGCTACCTGTACTGATCAATTTATATATATCAACACTTGCTATTCTAGTATGATACACTAAGTAATAGCATTTCATTTCATGCAATTGCCCTTTATCTTAAGGGCAAGGGATTTTCCTGAATAATAATGTTATTGTTGCAGGTCAATTGGTTCTTCTGCCAGATTTTTAATTTTTTTTTTCCTTAGGGCATTAGGGAGGAGACAATGGCAGATAGAACCATTTCTATCAATTTCATATTTCCTCTGAAGCCTTGATAACGCTGTTCAAAGTTGAAAGAAAACAAGATATGAAAAACAAACCTTTATTTGTGTAGTAAAAGGTGAGAGTATGGCAAAACTCAGTGGGTTTTTGCACAGTGAAATCACCCCTGCCAAGGTCTGGTGTTTAGTTTTTGCTGGTGTAATTTATTTATAAGCTGTATTAAATATTTGTAAAGCTTGCTTCTGCTCTTGTGCTTCAAGGCAATAAAGAGAGAAAATGTTTACTCCTCTCATGATTTACCATGAGTGTTGTTTATTTAATTTGAGAAGAGCTTCATTCCACATGTTTTGGTTGTTTGACTTATAGCAGTAGTTTCACAGCTGAAACTGTGGAGTGATACATTTCGCTAACATAAGTGATTGCGAATATATAATATATAATCTCAGAAATTAGTCTCAAAGAGTCTGAAAAAGAGTAATTCAAATGTTCTGAGTCTGAAGCTTTTCAAATTTCCTGGTTAGTTAGGTGAATGGCTTTCACACACAGAATTCCCCCTTCCAGTGCATGGATCCCCACTTTATCTAAGTGGGGGAGGGGGGGGGGGGGGGTACCTGAGTATCCCCCTCTTCCACCTCCCTCCCTCCCTGTCTAAGAACCACTTTCTGCTCTACCGTTTCTGTGTTTTACACACTATCACTCCACATTTTTAGTGCTCAGAAGAGCACTAACAGTGACTCAATGCCTGAACAGCCAGCTTGCTGTGTCACTCATTTTCAGGACACTCTCCAGAGCACAGGTTATTTAGAAGAGTCCTTTTCTTACCAGCCCAGCATTTCTCCCAGTACAAACATAACCCACTAGACACAAAACCACTGGGTGATTTGGTTTATGCCAGAGTACTCAGGCTTATCCTGTTGCCTTAGAGGATTTGCTTGGACAGTTGTTACTCATGAGAGTCATGCCCTTCTGTGAAGACCACTGGCATCTTTGTCCCACAGCTGCAGCTTTCAGCATTCAGTTTTGCAAAAGCAGCCCCAGTCCCAGGCATCTGGCACCTCCCTGGAGACCAGGATGTGGGCCCACAGGTGGGCCAGTCTTGGTGGGGCCCATGGCCACGCAGGACCTGGAACTGGAGTTCAGCCCTGGTGTGCTGTTTCTGGGGCAGGTGCTGATGGCTCCAGGGGGCTGACAAGGGATGCTGAGCTGTGGGCAGCTGGGAGATGCCCTGAGAGGCTATGTAGGGACAGTAACACCTGCCAATGCCCTCAGAGTCCCGGCAGCAGAACTTTGCTTTGAGATTGTCTCAGAGTTAAGTACTGCTGAAAGAAGTCTTGTCTCCAGCAGCTCACATCAGCAATATGGACACAACAGCATTTGCATTGTGTACCAGCTCTGAAGCAAACACAGAACCAGTTCTAGTCTCTCCTTTTCACCCCCAAAAGCAGCACCATGTAGAAGATCCCAAAAGCAAAGGCTCTCTGAATACTGCATGACAATCCCAGCCCTGCCTTTGGCACTCTCTGGCCAAGGTGAGTTTTGTCAGGCCTTTGAGATGACCATGCGCACACAGGAGACCTCAGTTTTTGGGTCCATACAACCAGTGCGTCTGCCCTTGGGGACGAAGCTTTAGGCAGGAGTTTGGGCTTAGAGCCCTGATTTGGGCTTGGGTCCATCTATCCTGCAAACACACAACAGTTTCAAGGAAAGAAAATCCAGGAGGTGGATTCTGGTATTTTTCCATCTTGACATATCAGGAAAAACTTTGTGCAATTAGAAATGCTGCTATGATTTTTTTCGTAGACCACAGCATCCTGTGAGACTAATTAGCAAAAGACAGAAATCTCCCTAAAGATGAAGTCAACAAGAAAGATGAAAAGTTCTCCTTTTCACTGCTTATTTGCAGTGATTCAACTAGAAATTTATCAAAAGGCAGGAATATATGATAAGGTAAGGATGATCCAGGTATTTAATGAAACCCTGTTAGTGGTAAGTTTGTAGCTAATACTGTAGATGGTCTTAGCTTTATTGCATTGAGTCTTTTTCAATCACTCTCTCTCTCCTTTCATACATGCCTGGAAACATGCCTTTCAAGCCATACTCAGTGCAACTGCTAGATGAGACCAATATCTACCCTAGGCTTACATGGCATTATGTATTTCCTTGAAGGGGCTGAAAATATCACCCCCCCCATGACTTCAAAATGAAACAAGAAGAGCTTTGCTGAAAGATAATTGCCCACAAATGTATATGAAAGTTATTCTCTATAACATCTGCAGTTCTTTACTCAGGAAAAGCTCAGAAAACAGATTAGAATTTACCTTTCCAAAAAGCAAGTAGAAACATCGGCAAAACAGTGGAATGCTGTATGGAAGCCACAGGGATAAAGCAACTGCACCATACTGCACAACAGCAATAAGTGACAAAGTACATAATTCACTCTGAAAAAACATCTTTGAGTGTCTGCCTTACTCTCATTATTTCCCTTCTTTCAGAATAAAGACAAGCACATAGCAAAGGTAATTGTCATCCCCCATGAAAACAGGAGTAGAAGATTGAGATAATTTACTTTTGCCCACATTCGGTTAGTTACCTGTCAACGGGTATGACTGCTAAAACAAACCATTTTAAGAAATGCTCTAGGAGAAAAACAGCAGATAAAGCTACTCACAAATTTCCTTAACACTTTTTATCACTTACAAGAAACACATTATCAATCAGATTTGGATTACAATTAAGGCAGAAAAAAAAAGAAAAATAGCATAGAGTTTCTTAGGAGAAAAAAAAGATGGATGGAATATGATCTAATTTGACTTCAATATTATAGCAATACCAGAAGCAGTGAACTTTCAGGTCTTATTCTCTCATGTCCCCTTGTTAGGGTCAACATTTGCTGGTAAAAGAGTATGAAGAGACTGAAGAAGTTGAATCCACTTCATTCTGAAACATCTTGCCCTCAAAAATAGGTCACAAAAAGAAAAAGGAAACGAAAAAACACAACTCCCTCCTTTGTTTTTTTTTTTAGAATGCATGACAATTAACTTCTGTCATTAGCTGTGCTTTTGGCATTACAGATCTCTACACCACCTTGAAAGTCAGTTATTGCCTTAGATCCACAAAGTAGTTGTTCTCCTGGTTCCATGTGAGCTCTTGATGACCACTTCCAAAATCTGTCTAAATCCAAGAAAGCAATCTCTTTCCCTTGTTGATCCTTGGCACAAAATTGGAAATAGAACCACTGTTATATCTCAAACATAATAAAATTAACGTCTACCTTGTCTTATTTATCGAACTGATTGCGATGGAGTACTAGGTCCTGGTGAAAAACAGCAGTCTGCATTCAGATATGCTCTTGTCTTTGAAACCACATTCCTTTGCTTATGATACTTATTATGCTTCATGCTAATTACATAGAGATGTTGCTCAAAGGTATCCCAAAGTTACTAGTTTCAGTAAATATGGTTCATACTTCTTTTTCCTGATTCTTGCAAATTCCTGCCATAGCACACTTACCCATACTCCCATATTTTACGATAAACCCAAGAAAACTAAAGTTTTCAACCTCTGTCCTAAGTCAAAGAAAATCTGCTCTCCTTTGTTACGAGCATCCATCTGCTTTGAAAAATACCTATTGTAACTTGGACGTTATTTTCCTTTGCCCACAGGTACATTAACTTCTTTAAGCAAATTCTTCAGTCACATCAGCAGACCTTGACCACCTGAATAGGAGCAGAATTACTTCCCAGTTCTGCAGTAACTAGGTAGTTCACTCTTCCAGTTTCTCCTAGGCAGATTTAGTTTTAGACTTCTCCACTAGTCATAAAAGTAGTGCTTTTAACAAATATCGAAACCAATCCCTTCCTGCAAGGCAAATTCTCTCCTGTCTCACCTTGTACCCCATGTGCCAGTGGCAAATCACTGCAAGCTATCTATAGCACAAGGCCAGTGAATGAGATTATTCTAAATTATCATATTATCTGATCATACATTTTTCCTTAAATTTTTAGAGGGTGAAGCAATGTCAGAGATAACACTTTTTACCTCTTTCATCTTCATTCCTGTAGTATCTATGTATGTGTTTTTATCTTTAGTTTTGTTTCTTATCCACATTTTTCTTTTAGTTTGAAAAAGTACTTGTAAATATTTGGAAGAACTATGGAGCAAATAGTTTACAGTTAGATCAGAGTTTTACCCTGTGTGGTCATTTTCCTCACTCCATAAAAATAGATCAGGTCTTCAACTACCCATTAATTAGATCCAGGAGCAGAGTAGGATTACTGTCAACCCTTGAACACAGTTCAGAGATGAAGATTACTGAACAATGCTCCAAACTCAGGAAAGACTAAAATACCCAAACAAAGAAAAGATTATGGGATATTGAGAAATAAATATTTGGGTAAATATCTCTTAATATCAGTTACATTTTAATTTTGATATTGCATGTAAAACAAGAAAATATGTTCTTAGAGCAGTAACTTTACATCAGGAGCTTAGTGTTTGATCAACTTACTCTGACCAGTTTCACATTCACTTCAACACATATAGATCAGCTGTGAGAGACGTTAACCTGTCTTGCTGGTTCAGTCCATCAGGGCAGAGACTTTGTGGCCAACCATTGTGGTGGCTTTGTTTCTCAAAAAAAGTATAAGGTAGAGGAAATTCTCTCTCATAGTAATACTCATATTTAGTCCAGAGTTATAGCACTGTGTAGGTTGTTTAAGCAATTGCCAGTGAATTGACTGAGGGAAATGAAAAAGAGTAAAAAGGAACTACTCAACATAAAATGAAACATATTTCATTTATGCTTTGAAGATTATTTGGCAGCTTCTAAATTTTTTGTTTAATGTTGGTAACATTTTCTCCAAATGTGGTTTAGTACATGAAGCTTATAATACATCAAAGAGATACAAAAAGGGAGAGGTAAGGATTTAAGGCTATGTCAGAGGATGATAGAGACGTATTGAGCCGAAAGGGGTCATTCCCCCCGTCCTCTATGCTGAGGCAGCACACATAAATAAATCTAGGGTTTCTTAAAAAATCTATACTGTCTTTAAAAGTTCTAGTGAAGGGAATTATATAATCCATTTACCTGACAGATTTCTAGACTAATAGGAAATTATGCCTTTAGAAAATTTTCCTAATATCTGACATCCAATTCTGTCTTTGGGGAAAAGAAGGAGCATGTAGTCCTCCTTGTAATAGATTTGTACATTTTGAAAAACTGTCATCAATCTTCCTTTCTTTACATTAAATAAAGCTAAATTAAAACATTCCAGTATTCTGTTACTTTCCTCTTGACATAATCCTAGGTTAAAGAAATCTCTCTGAAACGCAGCACAAAGCGCCAGTTTAGACATAATTAGAACTTAGAAAACAGATAAAATATTGACCTGCATTTTGTAGGAAACATTCTTTTTACTGTATCATATCACAAGACCTACCTTATTTAAAATAGTATCATATTGTAGATCATTGTTGGTCTGTTGTCTGGAGTTATGTCCTACATAACTCCCTCACTTTTTTTATTAAACTGCTGCCTAGTGAGATTTTTGAATTTTGCATTTAAGCATCTGATTTCTTCTTTCTGGCTGCAAAGACTCATATTCACCTTTTCTGAACTTCATTCCCTTGATTTTGAACCATTTTCCAACTTGAATAAAAAACCCATTCAATCCTTGTCTCTACGTTGCCACCCTTCCTAGGCTGGTATCATTTGCAAATTTGATAAGCACATTTGTTTGCCATCTCCTATGCTTTCAGTGAAAATATTAACGAGAACCTGGGCTTGGGCAGACCAAATTTGTGTCCCACCTGAGGGTCCTGCAAGCATGAGAGTGTGTTACTGACACCTAAAATACGTTTTAATTGCTTTTTCTTTCAGATCACATTGATCTTATCCACATCACACTTCCTTAGCCTGTTTATGAAAACTGCATGTGGACACGAGGATCAACTGTTTGCTCCTTACATATGTTGCAGAAAATAAAATTGATTTGCTTTGGCTTGATTTGGATTCAACACCTTCATGGTAGGCCGTTGTTTTATTTTGTTACTTTATTATCTGAGCATTTACAAATTGATTATTTAATTTCTTTCAGCAATTTTCTGACTATTTAATCTAAGATGGCTGATTACGAATTCCTCTGGTTTTTTCACATTTCTCTGTTATGAAGGGGTGTATTTTTTTATCTTCCCTTTTGTCTTTCATGGTTTTCCAAAAAAGTTAGCTGTTTACTCTGCTCAGTTTTGGGTAGTTCTTTATGCAGGTTGAATTCTTGAGGTGTTGCTGACATTCATTGATCTCCTTTACATAAATACTGTTTGTCCTTGCCCTACTTACATGTCTGTCTTTGGGAGAACACATCATTATTGTCTTTAATGTCCTAGATTTCTTTTGCAAAGTTGATTAGCATCCTGAGTTGCCATTAAGGGAACTAAAATTTTAAATATCTATCTTTTAATCATATCATGTGGGCTGTTTCCTACAAGTCTTTAAATACCATTAGGCTGCACTAATACTCTTTTGAGGGAAATGTTTCCTATGCCTTAGGTCTTCTCCACAGCCATTCAATCACAACCAATGGCATTCCCCACCTCCAACAAAAAAAAAAAACAAAAAAACCCCCAAAAAACACCAAACCTCATTTTATTCTGGAGTATCTGCTTAGAAGAATGTTTATTGGTTGGTCTTATTTATAATTTGGCTGATTACTCTGTTTATCATAGCTTTTATGACTTTCAAAAGTTATTAGGTTGTCGTTCTACTATGTTCAATCCCACTTAGTCACACTTGGCTTACCTCTATTATCTTATTTGATGCCTTTGACTCTAAATCTTCACCAGCATGATCACAGTACATCCATTTTCAAATTATCACATTAATATCTCCCATTCTGCTGATTTCCTTAAAACAAATAATTGACTGTAATCAAGAGCCTGAATGTTTTTCTCCAGCTGCAGAGTCATCTGTCTGCCACAAACTTTTTATTATAAACCTAGGAAAAGCAAACAAAAACATTTGTTTTACAAAGAGGTTCTTTCATGAAGAGCTGTTTCAATCTGAAAAATCACCAGGTAAAGTTAAGCTACACCCTCATACCAATCATAGATTGCTGCCTCAAAAATGATACCATTAATATAAATTAAGCCACTGCAAATACCCTGGTAAAAAAAGTACGACATGATGAAAATTGCTTTTATAAATTTTATTCAAAAAGGATATATCTATCAAATTTCAGCCCTTGAATCTCTACATCTACCATCAAATCTGATATTAGAAAAGGGTGTTTTTAAATTACTGATCTCCTGAGCATTTATCATACATGGTCACAGCTCAGAGAAGATTGTGTTCTTGTTTAAATTTTTAACATAATTCTAAAAAGCCATTTATTTTCACCACATATGATCATACTTGCATAACTTGTTTGTATTTGGCTTCCAAAACATGGTTGGTGATATCTTTCTAAGTGGTTAATTGGACACACATGTACAAGTGGACATCACATGTACAAGTTTTAAAATCAGTATCATCATAGATTCTTGTGTTTATGAAAACAAATTTTGCTATGAGTCACATTTCTATAACTACTTATCATTTTTAAAAAGAGTTTTTATTGTTTAAATAACCACTGAAGAAACACTGTGCAAAAATAAGCTACTCTTCTAAACCTCTTTTTAAGAGGTGATTAATTTTTTCAGAAGAAAAGAAAGGAAAAAGAGAGAAATTAATTTGCAAGAGACCAAGATGTTGATACAGAACCCAAGGAGCCAGTGGCCAGTAAGATTCATATACAAGGGTTCACTCTGCTACTACAAAACATGTTTTATATGCAAAGTTGTATACAAATGTTTCAAAATCAGTCTTACAACACCAAGAACTCAAAAAACTTTTAAGAGACCTTCTCAACACAAACAGCAGGAAAATACTTGTGTCTTATCCAGCCCATTTTCTCAGCGTCACATTGTTAATACACCGCATGGGAGTCTGTTAATTGATCCACTAAATTCTTGGCTTTGTACAGTGACAGGCACTTTCCTGTGTTTTTTCCATTCTTTGTTTTCCACTATTCATGTGATGGAATATTTTAAAATGGTATTTTTCTGTACATGATATGCAGCAGAGTGGCTTGGTGGACAGCATGACCTCCCATGGATTAGAGCTACATGGAGTTTCTGCAATTTATTAATCAGCTATGAATTTTGTAGGAAATTTAGGAACACCAAACCTTGGTTTTGAGAAGTTCCACATGCTCCCCAAATTTCTGCATCCAGTACTGTGAACTAACTTCACATGAGCCTGCTTTTAAAATGCATTATAAATGACACCTTCCATTAAACACTCCAGAGGATTTCTAGTTTGATAATTCTGGTCAGATTCTGAATTCCAGACAGGTTTAATATTACTTATGTTACCTGGCTTGATTCCTAGGACTAAGTTCACAGTGTCCTTTGGTCTTGTTAGTTTGGCAAATAAGCATATACCCTTCAGCAATGATATCCCTGTTTCTACAAGGACATTATTTTCATGATACCTGTGACTCTTAACTGCTCTTACTATAGAATCAAAGATTATTTTATGTATGATTATTTAAAATTTGATAAACTACTGGTGTTAAAAAACTGAATCATGAACCCAAATGATTATTATGCTAAGAAAACAGATCCTCCCATATTTCTAGATTTCTCCTACTAGACCTGTTTCATTGACTATTATTGTCTGCCAAAAAATACATTTTTCCCTGGCTCTCACCTATATACTCCTTCTTGATTCTCAGTTTATAACAATGCAGATTTTTTACTTAACCTCCTTAGAGTGAGAAAGCTTCAAGTCCTTTCTAACTAGGTTAAGATCAAGAGGGGCAGATGAACAAAATTGAAGAACAGATTGCTATCAAAAGCTTCACCATGAAAAAAGTGGGTTTTTTTCCAGCATTGGCTTATAATAGCTATACCTTTTTAGAGGATCTATTTGGTTTGTGTTGGTAGTGCCTCAGTTGCTAAATCTTTTTATCATTTATTTAATTGCAGTTTTTTTTTATTCTTTTCAAGAGCTTCTGTTCTGGTTAGGGGTCTTTCCCTTTAAAGTACCCATGGTACAAGTATTTCTTCCACTTTAAAGTACCCATGGTACAAGTATTTCTTCCAAACAGTTTTGATATACTTCCTGCTGATTTTCATACCTCTCAATTAGAAGTATGAGGTTTTCTGTAAGCATCTCCAATTTAAGAAATTCTCATGTGCTCATAGTGGTTACTTGCCCTACACATGATTTAATCGTTTTCTTAGATCTTCTCTCCCTCTCTATTTCTTCTGAGAGAGTCCTTACATTCTTTCATCCTGAAAACCTAGGCAAACTGGACTCTTTCATCCCTAGATTGTGAATATACACATGCAAAGAATACCCCCTGAAGTTTGAAACAAGAGTCTGACTACTTCACAGGGCTATAACAATTCACAGGAACTTAATAAGAAACTGGATGACTTCATCTTCTGCAGGGAAAGGGTTTGGAGAAAGACACTGAAGAAAGCCAGGCATAGGTGTCTGCCTCCGTTGCTGATGTATATGAGAGGCCACCTAAACAGAAGCAGAAGCGGTTTTCCCAAATATCTTTGACACTCAAATCCTCCTTGGCTCTGTTCAGATCTCTTCTCTAAGTCACTGTGATACCTATGGCCCCTCTCACATGTATTGCAACTCAGCCTTCAAACAATGCTGTCATCCTTTGAACAATTGTTTTAAACTGCAGGACAACCAGTAAATTTTAGGTCATCTCCACTATGCTGGCATTAGATGAGTCACAGGAGGGAAACTGAATCTTGGTCCGTCTTAACTCTGGTTACCACCAGTCTTCATTACATAAGCAAATTATGACATTACTTTTTTCCATTCTTCCACTTCTTATTTTAAAATACTCCATGAAAATATCCAATTTTAAAATACTCCATAAAATTGTCAGGTCTCATATTTCTACTCCAGATTTCAGATTATGGGAGTGAAGAGTACAGAAATATAAGACAGTAGTGTTAGTAAAGTTGAATAAATAGGATGTTTTGAATACTGTTTCAGTAATTCATGTTAGTATTTTCTTGTCAAATGTTGTCAGGTAACAGCAATTCAGACTTTGTCATTATATTGAAGCAAACATTGAAGTGAACATTGACAGATAAAGGACCCATCCTAAAAACTGATGGCTTCTATTACCATGTAATGGAAAAACCTCTTTCATGAGAAATGCACCTAGGTATGTAGTTTGTCTAGTTACAAAAATAAAAATAAAGAAATCCAATATATGGCCTGAATCCAGTTGCTCTGATATGTCCAATATACTGGTTACAGAGATGCACAATTTTACAGCATGAAATCAAAAGAAATCTGAAAACCAACAATATGTGTTGCAACATGTTTGCTAAAAGACACAGACATGAAATGTTTTGTCTGTAATGCATAGTCTATGTAATCTTGTTTTCAGGCTTTTCATGTTCCTACCGGTTTGAAATACCACTACAATTTGAAAGCCCTGTTCACATTTTGTCTTCTTTAGTGCAGAGTCCATTATGTGCTGTTATTTACAAATTAAAGTTACCAAGTTGTGGTGTTATAGAAACTAGTTTACATACATAGACTTTCAAAATAAAGTTCTGGGAAATGACTGAAAGGAGAAGTGGTAGCCTAAGCCTTGATTGTCTCCTCTGATCTCACCTTTTACACCACAAGAGTAAATCATGTAGCCTGCTTTCTTTCGTATTTCCCCTTTATTTCTGTTTCTTTCATTTCAATTTATACCTGCCTCTGTTAGATGATGACACTTTTATTGTGGAAAAATTTACTTTTACATCCACAGGATAGATTATTAATTCATCTACTGACTGTCTGCACTGTATCTAAGCTGTGTGCTAGCCTGAATGCCTAAGGACACTACTAGTTTAGTCACTAACCTATGTTGTGTGACAAGTTGGCCTCTCTGATACATTCATTACCCAAGACTTCCTTATATTGCCATGTATTTGCTCACCTCAGAATTTTAGAGTTTTTTATGACCTATACGTGTATGTGTGTGCTGCTATTCATTGGTGTGAAAGAGCATTGTGGGGGGAAGAACAGGAACAGATCTATCAGCATTTATCTATCTTGACTGCTTTACACCTCTGGGGCATTTCCCCTTCCTCAAACTACTTTTCTTCATGCACTTTTAGCAGTAGGACACAAACTGGACTTGAAGACTGCTCTGTGCTGGATTTCCATAAAGCCTTGTAAATATTCCTTTTTTTCTCTACACTTGTCATGCCAACATTTGCAATGGTAACACTTAGTATAGGATCTCAGTCTAAGAGATTGTATTGAGAGGCCTTTTCTCCACAGTTGCTCAACTGGGCTGTCATATAAAGCAGAAACTTTCTGATGGACTGGAGGAATTGTGTCACCCACTGGCTCATGCATGCCAGATATGCAACCTTGAAGGTCAAGGTCCATCTCTCTCCCAGGAATACATTAGCACACCAAAGAGGAGGTCCACGAAAGGCTGTAGGCAAGAAAACATCCAGAGTTAAATCATCTTCTTCTCAGCCACCCAACTTCTCTGTAAATCCAGTCTTTAATTAGAAATCTAGGCTCTAGAGGAATTCCCAGGCAGTTAATAAGAAAGAAATTATGAAGACATCAAATGTCAGGGTCTTGTAATTCAGCTGCTTCAGAGAGGCAGAAGTAATACTTCCCAGCTGGGATTTTCAACCCAAAACATTGTCCAGGAGTGGCCCTCAGATCCTATTTATGCAGCACAGCCTGAGGAACTGGCTGTGGTAAGCAATCTATTCTGTGATTAACACACTCAGCCAGGATGCATAAAAAAGGTTTAATTTGTTCCTCTAACTAAAGGGAGTAAAAACTCTTCTACTCTAATTGAAATAATTGAATATTAATTGTACTATAAAGGAAGAACAAAAGGCCTGCACGAGGGTTAGAGCACTTATGTAGGTGCCAGAAAATGTTTAAATATTTTATAGCAATTATCCACTGGAGCTGAGCATTAGTTTTCCCAGGTGAATGCCCTTATCTTGTTCTCTGAGAGCAGCCTTCCACACCTTCTGAATAAAGCTGGCTAGATCTGTTAGAGACAAAGAAAACAATGTGAAAAGCATTTGCAGAAGTGGGTTTCCTGAAAGGCTGTAGTTTTTCAATAGATTTGCAGCCTCACTTCCATGACTTCTTCCTCATTGATCTCCTTAAATATGTGGCAGAAACTGTCTTTCAGTAATTCTTTTTTGTTTTTCTACATCTCTTCTTATGGAGAAAGGAAGCTACAGCATCTCCTAGAATTCACACATTCAAGAACATATAGGTGAAAACAAAGGAAAAAATTTGGAGAGCTGACTTAGGCAACAAGAAATGTCATACATTTAGTATTGGAAATATCCATAATTTATCTGAGTCTGAGGTACCTACTTAAACAATGTTGAAACCCTAAGATTGTACCTAATAGATTGATAGATGCAGATGTTAGCAATTTTTGGTAATTGATACATAATCTTGCAAATCTTGTCCTTCCATAATTTAAGGAATCTTTCTATTGCAGTGGTTGTTTGCACAGGGCTAGAGCTCTAACAAAGAGGTTGGAGATGGAGAGGGAGAACTGTTTTTTTCACAGAAATCTATGTTCACCCTAATGCAAAAATTAGTCTTTCAGCAGAGAAAAGCTGGAGTGGGATAATAGGAATAAAGTTTCTATGTTGACCATGACAGCACATCTCTGCTTCTTTTTGTCCTATGCTAAAAATTATCCTTTCTTGTGACAGTAAGATGCAGAGAGGTTGTATCAATCAGAGCATTCCTGAAGGCAGGGGTGAGACATAATTTATGAAGCATCGCAAAAGAGAGATTAAAGTTCCTGGTAAAGAGGTTATGGTTGCTAGCTGAAGACAATAATAGAGAACAAGGTGGAAAACTATAAGCAGCTTGAATAAGAGGAACTACCATATAATTAACAATGAAAAATGTGCATTTTGCTTTGAAGGAAGCCTCAAACATTTGCACTGAGATTCGAATTGGAAAACTGCTTGGCTCTGTGACAATATTGAACTGATACAGCACTGGCAGCCGTCCTTTCAGTTATTTTGACAGTCACGATTTTTGTCTGAAACTGGAAACTTCTGTTTCTCAAGTGATTGACACCTAGAAGTAGCACTCTATTATCAACTGAGAATGAGTGATCATTTCCCCAGCAAATCTTTATTGGCATAACTGTCATTTCTGCTTCTGTCCTTGTCTATGCTCATCTTGAACTTCTCATGCTTTTTCTACATCCGATTATTTTCTTAACAATTACACCAGCTATGGAAAATTGATCTTTTTTTTTTTTTTTTATGAGAGGCAATGGGAAGGGCATTGGAAAATTATTAATCTTATTTTTTCCTTTTTTTAACTTACTGAAAGCAAAAAATAGCGGAATAAGGAAAACACAGCAACAGCAGCAATATAATAACAAAAGTATAGAAAAAGAGATAGTGCTTTACACACAAAAGGTATTTACCACCTCAATGTAATTCTGTGTGACCACCGGGACAAGGACAAGATGACAGACTCTCCCTGTAGGTTGTGTCCATGTGGCTGCCCAGGTCAAAGACAGGATGGTGGATGTTCCCTGCTACCGCCTGCCCCCATCCCTGAGCCTGAGACAACGAAAAGAATGATAGACAAGCCCCCAAAAGCTGGATCATCTGTGTCACGCTGTGCCGCTGCTCCTCTATGCTGGGACTCGGGTCCCCATCGGTTTTGACTCCGTGCTGTCATTTTGGATGCTGAACTGGATTCCACGTGGCTGCTACCAACAACACTGCTTTGACTGCTTGGCCCTGCTCCACCCAGCTCTGCTTAACTCTGCTTGGTTCCCTTTGGCTCAGCTGGGCTGGGGCTCTCCCCTGTCTCTCTTTTGCCTGTGGTAGCCTCTCGCACCAGCACTGCCCTTCAGCACCACGTCAATTCTATTTCTCTGCTTTTCAGCACCACACCTTGGAGCCACAGCTTGGATGAATGGGTAAGGGATGGATGGCAGCAGCAGAGGGTGGGGTCTGTAGGGGTGATCCTGACAACTTTCCTACTGGAGAGAGAGAGAGAGAGAGAGAGAGAGAGAGAGGCAAAATGACACATTTTCAGGGGTGTGATCACTTTTTATTTCCCCCAAAACTGCACGACCATGCGTATGGTATAGAATAGCAAACCAGCCACGCCCAGACTAAGCTCCACCTCCTCTGCAGCCAGGACACAGTGCAGTGATGCGCTGCCTCCTAGTTACCGCCTGCAGCTGAATTCCCTCTTGTTTTGCACTGCTCTCAGTTTCCTAACACTCAACTAAATAACACCATTAACCCAGAGTGTTGTAGTTCCAGACATGAAAATGTAGAGGTGGGTGCTTTTAGTCCAGCATTTCCCTTTAAATGGTACCTTTCAAGAGAACATCATTTAAGGAAAATAATAACATAATGCACAACACAGTACTTACATACCACCATATTTTAATAAATTTGGAACACAAAGCTACAAGAGTTGAAGGAAAGGGTTTTAGTTGCCGCCATTACTATTAACAGGGTACTGTTATTTACCAGGGAAAAGTGGCCAAGCTCAGTCCTGAGCCTTACAGGTGCAGTTTTGTAAATGTTATGTCAGATATTTTACATCACATAACTGGTATTAAGCAATTCAAAGTGCTCAGTTGCAAGAATTACCTTCTTTTTCTTCAGATGATTACAAAGATTCAAGAAAACTGGGAGATAAAATTCACATGCAGCAATGTTTGATCAACACAGTCCAAGGCCAGTGACTTCCAGTCTTGATCCTGACGTTGGCTTGTTTGACCTCCTTTTGTTCACTTCCTAACCTGTAAAACTGAGATAACATTTCACTTACATATTAAGATCCGTAGATATGAAACATTGAATAGCATAAAAAAGAGCACTGTTATAGACAAAATTTATCACTTTCTTAATATTATCTTCTAATTTTTTCCCATACACAAAAATATAGGAAAAATATGGACTTTTTAAACCAGACTATAAATTCCCTTGTACATTCACAGTCATATACATTCAAAGTAGAGTAACTTTGGGAGTTGGAAAAGAAACTCACTCATTTTTGCTTGAACTGAAAAATAGATTTTACATCAGAAATGATAATTGAGTCATGGATTTGAAAACTGCCATGATTTTCATTTAATATATAAATATTTTTGTTATTATGTTTATGAGCCATTTCTCATGGTTCTTTATGTGTAAATACTATGGCAGAACCATTCCTATAGGAACAGTTATTAGCTGTCTCTGAGCGTTAAATGAACTCTGTAGTTTAGCAGGGCACTTTTATATTAGTCAGATGTGCTAAATATTTCTATTTTTCTGTGAAGTGTGCGTCTATTTTTTGGTAGCATAGTAAATCATTAAGAAAGACACAATTTACAGTAATGTGCAAAAGAACAAAAAAGCACTAATGGTGGTTGTATGCACGTATGGTCCACTGCTAGTACCAGCTTTGAACAACTCAATAGGACACCAAATTCCACCGATAAATGAGTTCTCAGATTTTGGCTTTGACCCACTCTCCCTGCTCTCCTGGAGGGAAGAGATGGCAGCCTGTATGGTGTAGAGGTGCTGCTGCTCCCTGAGTTGCAGCCGTCAGGAACCAGGTAGGGACATATACTGGCTCTGTACCCAGCCACAATTACAATGTCTTTGCCAGAAATAGTGTAGATAATAGCCTTTAGACTAAACATTTCAGACACAGCAGAGAGACTGCCAAAAAACCTGACAGATGTCAACCATGAGACAATCAGTTCGTTGTCTGGCTTGATCTGTGCTTGATCTGACAGAATAAGGATAACCAAGCCTGATAAGTGTGGTGAAGTAAAGGACTGGGGGTGAGGTTCTTCTTGATCAGCTCTGAGTTCAAAGTCTTCCTTAGTCTTCCTCAATGGAGTTGTCTGATTTATGAAATGGGAGTGAAATCCTTGTAACTGTTACGATGCGTTACTCTGAATGTAAGCAGCTTCTTACATTCATTACATGCTCTATTTTGGGTAATGTATGTGGTGATATTGAAGGAAGCATTATGCACTCTAATGTAAGAAACTGATTTGTTATTTCTGGTCTTGTTGAGACCTATAAACAGACCACACACTGAACTGCAAAACATGAACTGTTGGGTGATCTGATAAGTCATAAGGATTTGTAATACAAAACTACACACACCCCTACCAATGTGGTTATGGGTTTTATTTTAAAGTTTTATAAACCTTCAAAGAATGAGAATTGCGATACAAAAATGCTATTCAAATTGGCAGAGAACTTTTTTATACAGGTAGCATTGCTTGTCCAGTAAAACTGTGGCAGTTTCTCTTGTCTGAAATATAATTCAACTTTTTAGTTTGGTTTACTGTTGAAATGTTCCAATTTTACTTCTATTTTCAAAGTGAGATCGAACATGCAACTGGAAAAAAACTGGAAAAACTTGGAACTTAAAGATTCTCTTCGTTATATGTCACTCCAAGGATTCTCTTGGCAGGAAAAGGTTATAGATTGCAAAAATCTTAAAAATGGGGCAGTGTGTCTTCAAGTGTGACTGGGACACAGGAGAGACATTTAAGAGACACTGATCTTTGGTTGTAGCTGAGGGATTCTTGGAGAAAACCCAGAGGTCACAAGGGAGACAGGCCTATGTTTGCCTATATTCAGATGACAACTGTCAATAGCCTGCCACAGGCAGAAATCTTACCTAGAGGGGGTATAGTAATGCTGACTCCACATTAGTGGAAATCCATCAATTAGTTATTTTGGGAGTCTTTAACTCATCTGAGGTTAACAATTCAAGCAGAAATCTGTTCCTTTGCCTGCAGGGAAATCAATATTCCATTGTTCAAAAGATTATAAACTTCTATGAATTCTGTATTTTTCTGATTTTTAGAAAGATCTGTTAGGAAAATATCACCAGAGACAGAGTGAGAATACATATCTGGAAGTAAGAATATTTTAAGAACTGTAATTGATATGTATGAATGTAGAGAAATTTTACACAAATGTAATAGAGAACATTTTACTTTCCTTTCTTGTCATCTCCTTGTGGTTTTCCCTCTACTGCACAGTGATCCTGGGATTATGGAATCCCTTTCAGTTACTGACTGAAATAAAATGGTTTCCTGATATTAATGTTAGATCCCTGAAACAAAATATAAAAAACAAGAGAACTATTACATCTTTGCATTTTCATTTCCTCACTTGCAAGACTTGACTTGCAGCTTATTTTGGACATTTCACTTCAGTTTTAAAATGATAACATATGAGCAATAAGTTTAATGGAGCACAGAATGCCTTTGCATATGAAACATCCTCAGAATTGTTTTTGTGATCTAGATTGCTCAAATGATGCTTTCTGTAATATAGACAAGGCCCGAAAGTGGAAGATGTTTATGCTATTGAAATATTCTACAATTTGCTTTCTTCATTTTTTAATATTTTGATGAGAGGGAGGGCAAGGGGAGTTCAAACCATCTGTCAGAACACTGACTTCATTGCTCTGACACATTTTTATGTGTACAGTAGCTACTGGTTTTTTTCTTTTGGTAATCTCCTGCTCTCTCAATGTTTCTTTGCCTGCAGTACCTTCTAGCTGGTTTTATTTTATCTTAGTACTCTGGGCAGAGAATAAGGTCTAATTCTCAAATGGCCAGATAACAGCACCATTTAATACAGGGCTGCAAGTCCACAGCAGACTTCAGCACAACACTGCTGGCTTTTGGAGAGCTGGCAGCAATCACAAGGAGATTGTAAAGAGGTCAAGATTCTCTTATTTTGTGGCCAATATACCATGAGTGATAACTACAAGGCTTGAGTGGACATGCACAGCATATGTGCTTGTCTCATGTACCTCATATATTGGCTGTCCCTGCTCACTTCCTCAGACACAGTAGATCAGAGCAAAGCTCATGTTACATGTGGAGGCTGTGAACAGAATACCTCTGAATAGTTTTCACTAAAATAGTGGCAGGAGCAGAAAAACTGAGGATCTTATGCACCTCTAAGAGAATATTTCACTTGTCAGATATGTGAGTAACATGGAAGTGTGATGGGTAGTTAAAATGAGTTTTCCTTTACTGAGAAATGCGAATTGGTCATTGGAGAATTAGAAACAGTAATTGCTTTGAGACAGAGAAGTTATGTATAATCAGAGGGCTTGTCCATTATAGAGAAGGTTCTTTAGAAAAAAAATAGAGGGAAGCAGGATAAAATAAGGTGGCAGTAGGAGCAATCCTGGCTAACAAAGGAAGAGAAGGGAAAAATGCAGTGAGATAGAAAGAAAAGGAGATTGGAGTTTAATTAGTTCAAATCAAGATAGATAACCTACAATACTACACTTTTTTTCTTTGGATTTGACTACATACACAACCCTAAGTCTTCCTTTTTCATCAATATGTGGCACTTCCAAATACCTAATCATGTTTGCCCTGCTACAATATGTTAGTTGAGATAAATTAGATTGACTTTGCATATCCCATACTGTGCTTTCTTTGGTCCTGTCAGCCTAAAAGTAACATTGTCAAAGTATAAATATTACTTAAGGAGCATTTTAGCTCTGCAAGCCTGGTCTTCCTCCTGAAGAATTTCTACTATTATTAATCTCAGGGGAAAACCCCATTATTTTTATTTAAGAGAAATAAAACCAAATGCAGTTTTCAAATGTTGCTGGATGTGTTTGAGGAACTTGCTGCATGAAGAATCTGAAGAAAAGCAAATGAAAATTTCATGAGATCACTGATGCTTTCCTAGAAGAATGAAGCAAAATGAAGAAAAGCTAAAAACACTGGTTTGTGGAGGTTTAAGGTGTAATTACTAAGGTTGATCACTAATAAAGAGATTCTTCAAAAGAAAGAAAAACTAGTCTGGTGTAGTTACCTGCTAATACCAAATAGTCTTGAGTCATACCTTTCCAAATATCAGGAAATGAATGACCTTACCTCTGATTTAGGACTAATGTTCAGCTGTGGCACAGAAATATCTAACACATGTATAGCTGTTTAAACTTTTATAAAATAAAAATTCCAACAACAATGACAAAAGCCAAGGAAAAATTAGTTTATAAACTACATTAACATACTGATGAAGAGAATTTTATCATTATTTTTGCTTCTCTTTGACTTCATGCTCCTGCAATGAAATGAAAACATCCTGAGGGTTTAAAAATAGTGTTTCTTAGAAAGATGAACTATGTGCACAAAGGTTAGGTGTTTATTACTATAAGTTACTTCAATCTAGAAAAAGCAGAATAAATGAGTGTTCAATTTTCACGATTTATAGTATCTGTACTTCAGAAAACTTGTAAAGAATGTGCAAATTATGCATACGTCTATTCCTTTTTGAATTTATAATAGTGAATGATACTGTGGGAAAATGACATACAAATGAAATACATATTCATATACAATAAAAAAATATTGTTATTTGAGCAGGAAAAAAATGAGTTTCACAACAGGCACCACTTCCATCCCCTCTTTAGTTTCTACACTAACGTATGCAGCATGAGCAACAAAGAAGAGGAGCTCGAGACTTTGTCCCAGTCCCAGAGATTTGACATCATTGTTGTAAGTGAAACCTGGTGGGATAAGTCCCATGACTGGAGTGCCCCATCAGATGGTTACAGAGTCTTCAGAAGGGACAGGCAGGGCAAAACAGGCAGAGGGGTGGCACTGTATGTAACAGAAATGTTTGAATGTATGGAGCTCACAGCTGGCAATGGCACAGTTCAGAGCCTCTGGGTAAGAATCAAGGGGCAAACACATAATGCAAATGTCATTGTGGGAGCCTGCCAGACCTCCTAGCCAGGACAATGATGCCAGTGATTTATTCTTTGTGGAACTAAGAGGTGCTGCCACATCAACTGCCTTTGTCCTTAAGGGGAACTTCAACTTGCCAGAAGTTAACTGGGAGCACCACACAGCTGGTACAACTCGGGCCAGAAGATTCCTCAAAAACCTGGATGACAACTTAATGGAACACGTTCTAAGGGAGACGGAAATCATCGGCCATCACTACAGAAGAAAGCAAAGTCATCCACTTGATCTGGGTATGCAAAACCAGATGTTTCCTAATTAGAATGTAATAGAAACTCATCAACACTGTGTATCTTTCAGGTTTACACCAGAAGAGATATTCCTCTTCGATATCTCTAAATCATCCAAGTGCATTAGCAATTAGGGCACAGAAAATTTTCATGAGACTTGGTGGTAAAAATAAAATTATTCTGTTTAATAATGCTAGTAGAAAGGGAAAGCTTTATAATTTCTAACTCATTGTTTCACTTAGACCACATAGGCCTACAAGAAACATTATGAACAGATGCAGTGTTTTCTTAAAAAAACTAATGAAATATTACAGTGTATTAAATATAGCAAACCCAAATCCTCAACATACATCACCAAGAGGAAATACTCATTCTTTTGTTTTGCTGTTGGCTGTTTTCTTTTTTTAAACAAATCTGGAAAAATGGGTTGTTTTAGGAACCAAAAGCTTATGCATCATTAATTGAGTGCCAATTATTTTGTGGAGACATAAATAAAGAAGTGTATACTGGTGAATTGGAGGAACATCCTCTGTGCACACAGATGCCTGAGAGGCAGGTAGAATACCTGTTTGTGCTACTGGAGGTATACATGGTGCACTTAAATGTCTGTTTTTCTTGCTGTCTCTGTGTTACATTTATTAGACTCGCAGTTCTGAAAACCATTTTATTTAACATGTCTTTTGACACTTGTACCTAATGGAATACAATCTGAGGGACACAGAGTTAGTATGATTTGGTCAGACTGCATAGTAAACCAACACATACCCATCTTACTGCTGCTTCTTCTTTCCTTTAAGCCCATGGCCTGGAAATCACCACAATTATGTGCCTCTGGACAAATCCTTAATGTCTGCCCAAGGTGTGGTGTACGGACTTGAAGGAAAAAGTGTGGTTGAATAATGGTGGATATGATCTGAAATAACAAGTATTCCCAAATTGAATCTAGTATTGGATGTCCCTGACAGATTAGGAATCCATAATGAATTTAAGACCTGAAAGACATTTTAAGATTAATCACCAATGGTCAGATTCAATAACCTGCTGTTCAGTTTGTGACATACATTAATACTTTAGGCATATCTACAGGCTAAAATATTAAATTAAACATTTCCTAAACAAAATTACAGTATCCATACTTCAGAAAGTAACATTTTAAAACTAGTACATTCATGTGTGTATTTTATCTATTTCTTAGGAGGCAACATTAGAAGAGTAATGCCACTTCAATGAAAAATTATTACAACAATAAAAATCACATTCTTAAGGGCATTTAAGAACAAAATTCCGGACAATCATAGAATCATCAAGGTCAGAAAAGACCTTTAATATCATCAAGTCCAGCTGTTAACCTAGCTCCACCACCCTGTTCACCACTAAACCATGTCTCTAAGTGCCACATCTACATGGTTTCTGAACAGTTCCAGAGACTGATACTCCATCACTTCCCTGAGCAACCTGATCCAATTCTTTCCATGAAGAAATTTTTCCCATTATCCAATCCAAACCGCCTCTGTGACAATGTGAGGTCATTTTCGCTGGTTTTGGTTTTTTTTTTTTGTTTTTTTTTTTTAGTGTATTACATGCATTATATAAATTAACTTCATGTTTTTATAATTATAATGCCACCTAAGTCAACATTATATAGATGTAATCAAAGTATTAGACACTCTCAAGCAAACACCACAGACTTTATTGTAGGCTGATTTACAGTTCTTCTCTTTCAGGTCAAGTTTTAAGATATTTTAGCTGCTGTCCTAATTCTCAATAGCTAGTAATTTCCTCATTAATTTGGCTCTGCAGCCTGCTTAAGACAACAATAGAAGAAGGCTGTCTAAAGAAAAATAAGAATTTTCAAAGCAGAGTGACGTTCACAGTAAATACTATATTTCTGTATGCCACCCAAAAATCTGGGGATCAGAAATCAGTAGCAATTAAAGACTATGGACCTATCCAGTTTTTCCACTAAACCTCATGTATCAAGCGTTTTCCACCATTCCTCCAGTTTTCCATTTTAAACTTTATAAGGCTGCTCTGCAGTGACCCACTCTTTAGATGAAAAAGCCTTGGATCACAAAAGAACCTGCCTATGGACAAAGCACTTCTCTCTCAGTTGGAGTGGAGAAATGAAAACCAGTAGTCTTTACCAGTGCTGCCCTGCAAGTCTCCATCCTCCACAGAAAATATAGCAACCATTGTGAACTCTAGATAGAAAGGCATGTACTCGCACCCTCTGAGTGGTGTGTTTGCTGTGCAAAGTGACCTCAGTCTTATCTATAGCAATTCTCTTTCAGTGCCCTTTAGCCATGCCCAAGCACCAGAACAGGTTTTTAGTATCACAGGCCATGTAGCTCATGCAAAAGCTATTAACTTCCTTTCCAAGGACTCTGATGAGGCACTGCTGCCACTTTAGCAGAGTTCACAGAGGATTTCTGGTTGCAGTTGTGTTGCAAAAGAATAAGATGCTGCTCTATAGTTCCTCTAACTTCATTCCATCCAAGATGTCTGAGTGAGTCTGAGTTCTTTGAAGACGGAGATTCATGCTTTTTGGTTCAGTTTTTTTTGTCCTTTCCCACTAAGTTCATTCGAGAGCAGCAGGTTGCAGAAGGGAATATGTGTGATTATGTCAGCATATCTGACAGGGCAATAATCTCACTGGGGAAATAACGATAATTTGCTTTGGGAGGTAGTGTTTTATGTTCTCAAACAAAATCTTACACACTTTAGAACAGTGCACCAGCTCTTGCCATAACTAGCTATGGCACTTGCAGGTTTATATGTTTATTTCCATCACCACCCTCAAAACCCTCCAATAGTATAGCAACATGTAATTGTCCTGCACTATAACTTTACGTTTCATGACAACTTTAGGATGAATTACACTTATGAGTCCCTGTAATATTTTTTTCCTGTCAATTATAAGCAGTGCCCAAACAGTTCATCCACTTCTTTCCTTACTTAAAAAGCAAACCAGAAAATAAAGTTGGATAACGGTTCAAATTTAACTAACTTGCTTTGAAATATAACTTTCCTATTATGTCACGTTCAAAAGCTTTTCTGTAGAACATAATGTATAGAAATGAATGATTCTTAATCTGAGAGGTCTGATACCTCTAATCTGATAGAGGTCTTTGCATGTAGAAGAGAATGTAAGATTAGGAAAGGATGGTTGGCCAGGTGTTCAAACTAATGTATATTCTGTCTGTCTGAGATTCTTGGCAGCTTTGTGGTTTGAGGAAATACAGTCTTTAAATTGTGCTTAAGCATTACAGAGGCTTATTCTTCTCTTGTCCTTACTTCTTCTTTTCACAAACTCCTTCACTGACTTCTATATCTATAATTTTGCCCCTGGCAACTAAAGATGGATGAACTTGGAAATAAATAAGAAGTGAGAAAGAGAAAAATGTATGTAAAGACGTTTTACATTCCCTGAAGCCCTGCTATTCAGCCCTCAAAATCCTTGCTTGTTTGAGTATATGATGATACTAAAACCTGAGAAGAAGTAAAAGCTAAACCTAGGCTTTTAGTGCTGTTACTTCTGCACTGCATTCCCTACTGTGTCTGTCGGAAATATGTCTTGACTTCTGGTATCTGATACTGAAATTATATCAGAGGCATAGGAGACCAAGCCAGGGTACAGCTACTGTGGGAGCTTTGCTTTCCAGTTTGGATTTGGGTGTCAAGGAACTTTGTTAGGATCTTTTTTTAGGATTCAGTTCAGATATCTAGCTCTACTGCTGACAGCCTGAACAGCCTGAATCAACATGATGGTCAAACCACAGAAGACAGACCACCCACTCATGGTCCTTAAAGCAGAAAGGAAGGCACTTCAGTAAGAATGGAAAAGCTTTCTTAATGTGTCAAGTACGTCAATTTTTCTGTGCAAAGTGAGAGCTGAGGCTTCACAGGGTAAATCAGTTCAAAGAATAACAAAGAGCTCTTATCTACTTTAGAGTGAAAAGAAAAAGCATACAATCTTTTTAACGCATAGCTTTGATTCAAGTGAATCAATTAGTAGCTAATCACATACTTAGTATTAAAAGATTGAAATGCAAATAATTGCATAATGTTACTTGAATTTTTAAAAATATATTAATCAAAATTCCTGTCTTGGATTAGGGTGTTAGCTGATAATTCAAGCCACATGCATTTCCATTCTAACAGTGATTTATGCTCCTTCTGATCAACTTTGAGTAGGCTCTGACTGCAAAAATTGTATTTGATAGTTAAAAAAAAAAAAAGTCATACAAAGGACAAGTTCTTCTAGCTGCCCCTAACAGACTCCTATAACAAAAGGAGAATGTCCTCTTCCTAAATCTAATGGATATGCATAATAGCTAAAAGAGGGCAATGTGTTTGATACAACTATTTCTCCCTCCTTTATTCACTATGCAGATGAAAAATTGGACAGTAAGTTTGCATAGGTTCTTAATATCCAGGGTGTCAGGAAAGCATCTGAAAAGCAACATGTGTAATGTCATCTGTGCTTTGCCATGAACTGAGTTGACAGCATTCCCTCAGAACTTACCCTTCTCAAGGAGCGTTTTTCAGCAGTGGCTCAGTAAATCACCCTCGGGAAGAGCACCCCCACTGACTGTAATATCCTGATAGAGATTGTGTTTTTTCAGGAAGGTTGCACTGAGTTGTTTGAAACTCCCTTCTAAGCTGTTACAAATACCTCATTTTGATTTAGAGTAACTCCACATAACACCAGTCTTACAAAGAAGGTAAAGTTTGTGCTCTGTGTATGATTAAGGTGTTTCTACAGAGTATTGAAAAAAGGAGACTTTTAGATCTGGAGGAACTACAGTTTATTCTCACTTATCACTTGTGATAACTTACAGTTCCTACGTAAGATAAGTCCTTGAGGCAAAACAGTGTAAGAATCTGTATTGATGCCACTAAACTACCCAGTTGTTGTTTTTCCAGGTAGTCAATGATTTGGTAGTTTAAGATAGATATGAATTTATAATAAAGAGTTGTTCTGATCTGATGCTATTTTTCCTGACAAGCCGCAGACATGCTTACAAAAATGGTATTTGAGATGTGTTATTTTACTGTCATGAGAGAGCAAATGTGCTATAAATACAGCTTCAAGCAAAATGTAGTATTTTGAGGATACATTCACTGAACTTACTTGTTAAATATCCACTCAAAATATAAACAAATTGATACTTGAAAGCCTCTGCATAATTTGAATATTTATTTATACTTAGTGACAATGACTTTCTGTTGTCACTGACATTTCTTTTCATTTATTTTGTTGTTTAGTTCTGATTATATTTTTGCTTCCCCTTAACTGACATGCATTCAAAAGTTACAGTTTGTTTCTTTTCTGAGTATTTCTAAAAAGAAGCTTTAATTGAATAAGGTAAATGGTGTTTCCCTGTCAGGCATAGACAGTCATGCAAAGGGCAATCAAAAACTATTATATAATTTCTAAGGAGTGATTTTATATAGAAACAAAATTTCTAACTAAAAGACATGATAAGCAAGCTGCAAAGTAAGTGTCACCTGTGTCTACTCATTTGAAGAAAAAATTATGACAGAAGACAAGCATCACTTAAGGCTTCCCTTGTGTTGTGTTGACCTTTAAATTTCAAATGGGTAAGTGTATTTATAAATATGCGTATATTCAACAACATTATGCCACAGGATTTACACACTGGCAATTTATTGGAGTATTTTTTAAGTTGCCTTAGTCACTTCACCTCAATCCTGTTCAAAGGACATGTGACAGCTGTGTGAAAATTGACACCTTCAATAAAAAGTTCAGGAGTTCAATGACCAGAAACAGACTGGAGTTCATAGAATGGTTCAGCAACTACTTAACAACTTACCCTTAAGGTGCAAGATAAAAGTGAAGGAGTTTAAGATAACTCTTCCTTTTTTATTTCCTACAAATGTCTTGAAGCAATTTCGTATGTCCCAATGAGCTAGAAAATGAAAGCTGAAGAACTATAAGTGTCGTAAACTAATGTGTTGCTTAAAAAGGTTTCTAGATTAGTTTTTCTCACATTTTTAGATAAGCAAACATATTTAATTTATTAAGTGTATTAAGTTATTATGTGACTACCTCATAACTATTTAATAGTTAGAACAGACTAGGGGTCAGATTCCCTAGAAAGTTACGGTGCTCTCTGTGAATTTAATTTTTGGATCTTTTTATTCACTTGTTTTAAATTTCTGCTCCCTCTAATTTAGAGATGTGTGATGCATCTTGGGGGAAAAATCATCATCATCACATTTTTGTACCTTTCTTCTTCATGAATTTTACTATCTTGACCAAAAGATATGTATGTTGCAAGAAAGTCATTCCTTTTATAAGTTGGTGGGAGCTTCTGACTTTCTCTTGATAGCTCAGTAACTGTTTCAAAATCAAAACATAAGTAAAGGATGCATAGTTCAAAAACCTATTCAGAAAAAAGTGTGTCCAGCTTGAAGTATGTGACTTTTATTACTCTTAAATCCTTACTTTTGATTTTTTTTTTTTTTACCTAGCATTAGAAATAACAAAGGTTTATTTTTAGCTATTGTAATTTAGGCATCCTCAATTTATTAATACACTATATAGTGTATGTTTTTCAGTAGACTTTAAGCAAAATCATAGGTATTTAACCAGAACACTTTATAATGTTTCAATCTATGTAGTTGTATGTTTATCTGTTATACTATTATTGATTTTGCATTCTGTTTAATAAAAAAATATTTCAATACAATTTAACATGCATGCAACAGCACTTGAAAAATTGCTTATTTATGCACTTATGGCTGGAATAGAGCATTTGATGTCCCGACAGGATAGTAGCAACTGTGAAATCAGTATCCTTGGCAATAAAGTTGATGACCTTATACGAAATGTTGTGTTTTGAACAACACTAGACTGTTCTTTTCAGTCTTTTATGTATGCCTGTAGCTGAGACTGTCTCTAGATATGCTAGAGTCCCCAGCTGCTCTGCCAGAGAGTCCAAAGCTCATGGAGTAACAACTGGAACTTTTATATACAGTTGAATTGCCAGAGAATTCTGGAAAATAAATCCTGATTTATGCTTGTTGGATGCAACTTTGTTTTTGTGATAGATGAAACCAAAAAAACTGTGCGTTTAATAGTTAAAATTTAACCAGAGCCTTTAGTCTAGATTTCTTCCTTCTTCTCTGCTGCCAACTATAATTATTTTCTGTAAAGTTAGTTCTCTAATTATTTTCTGCCATAAAGCAGAGAGACCAAAAATTTCTCCTTTTCCACAAGCATTTGATTCATGTACTATACAATGCATTAATAAGTCCTGTTTGTTAAAACCGATTTCCTTCTATGACAAGGGTAACCCACCTGGTTGACCTAAGAAAGCCAGTAGATATAATCTTTTTGGATGTCAGCAAAGCTTTTGATGCTGTCTCTTACAGTGTCCGTCTGGACAAAATACCCAGCACACGGCTGGATAAGCACATCATGTGATGGGTGAGAAACTGGCTCATGGGTTGGGTACAAAGGGTTATGGTGACATCAGGCTGACATCCTGTCACTCATGGAGTTCTTCAGAGCCTCATCCTTTGTCCTGTGCTCTTCAATATCTACATAAATGACTTGCACACAGGACTCGATATGTAAGTTTGCTGATGACATTAAATTGGGAGGAGCCATTGACTCCCTTGAGGGCAGGGACTCCGTGCAGAGAGACCTCAGCAAAACAGAGGACTGGGAAATCACCAACCCTCCGAAGTTCAACCAGGGAAAGTGCTGGATTCTGCACCTGGGATGGGGCAATCCTGGATGTATGGACAGACTAGGAAATGAGATACTGGAGAACAGCATTGTGGAAAGGGACCTGGGGATCCTGATCAACAGAAAGCTGACTATGAATCAGCAGTACCCTGGCAGCCAGGAGGACCAAACATGCTGTGGGTTGCATCAGGCACAACACCACCAGCCAGGCAAGGGAGGGAATTGTCCCGCTCTGCTTTCTGCTGGGGCGGCCTCACCTTGAGTGTTGGGGGTAGTTTTGGGCACCATAACATAAAAAAGATATTAAGCTTTTATTTTTTTTTGCAAATTATGATGGATCTGGTTTTTAGGTTTTATTCTTAGGTTCTTTCCTTCATCCTTTTAAATATAAAAATTACATTTTTAACCTCATTAGCACTCGTAATCTTTCTGTGTTAACTCTGGTTCTTTTGTCTTTTTCTGAGCACTTGAATTAACCTGTGAGAGCTCTCCATCTTGTCTTCACCTTGTGCCAAGAATGACACAAACTCTATGGAGTAGAAATGTTGCATCCCACCTGAATCTTATCATAGCTCTCCACAGAATATAATTTTGAACTTCTTTGCTCACTTATCACAAGCTCACATAGGTTTATGCTGCCAGTCTACATTGGTCATTGATCATGTCATGGCAGAAATGGAGATATCCATAAGGTTCTACATGCTTTTAAACAGGACAGTGATAGAAATACTATTTGACAATGTTAAATTTTATGCCAGCCTGTTTTGGATTTCTTAATATGGGTAAAGCTTTATTATTCCTTTAGTACTGTGGGTTTGACTTTTAGAGTAAGTAATTCCTGATTCTTACACATTTTGCCTGAGGAATATTCCAGTTCTGTATTGCTTCCATGTGAATGAATTGTACCATATTTATTTCTAGAAAAAAAAGAAAATACTACAGAAATGCCAAATGCCCTTTTGCCCTTGGCCTTTCAGTTACAGCTTTGAAAAACAAGTTTATTACTTATTAGGAGGGATAAATAATCAACAGACATTAAGACAAAGAAATATGTCTTAGTGAATGTATTAATCTCACAGCACAAAACAATAGCTTGTTTCCCACAAGAAGTTCAGAAATACAATTACTGTTGTATTTCTGTCTTATTTCATGATAAACGCATCTGTGACCTATTAGATAGTCACATAGGAGCAGGTTCAAATGTGAGATTTTGCTTCATTTAGGAGGGGCAGCACTGAAAATTTCCCTCTCAGATGCCCTGTCAATACCTAGATTTGAAGGCTGTGAGAACTGTTCTTTTCATTTTGTGCCTTCCCCAGTTGCTATAGTTGAAATAACACTGGAAAGCTTGGGATACATTTCACATTCAGACTAGCTGGTGTTTCAAAAATAGGCATTCTCCAAGCAGTACTTATTTTAAGAGCATATCTAAAACATAAGTTTGGCATCTGTACAAAACAATTAATGGCATTGTTTGCTACCACTGACAACTTCAAGAGAGTGGTCAAAGAAGTCTTTGGAACAGATAGAGATCTTAGTATCTATCATGTCCTAGGAGGGTGTATGAATCAGCAGACTGTTAAGGCTATTTTCCTTTGTTGAAAAACTATTTTTTGCAGCAAGGATTATTTGCACTACCTAGAAACACAAACTCTATCAAAGTGAACTCTCCCCTGAGTCATGAATCCGAATTTAAAGAGTATATGTATAGAAACTAAAGAAAATCTGACTCAGAAAAATCCTCATTGTTCTTCCTATTTCATGGACTGTTACTGTTAACAAGTCAGAAAACACCACACAGACTTGAAACTATTACTGTTTGTGCAAGAGGTAAATCATGACGAAGCTTCTAAACTTTACTATTATTAACAACCATATTTGTCATATGAATCTCTTGTAGTCAAAGATGAGTTACTCCTGTTTTTCAATACAGAAGTTCTTTACACGTTTATTATCTAAAGATTGACAAGACTTCTGACAAAAAAAGGTTATGGCCTTCTATCCACAGAAAGCTGAGCTCCTTCACAGTGGTGAGCATGAAGGTTATGGCCTTCTATCCACAGAAAGCTGAGCTCCCTCACAGTGGTGAGCATGAATCACAGCATTGGGCATCGCCTGTGCCAAGAGGTATTTCACTAATGAGTCATATTTTCTGTATTAAATGTATCACCTCTAAAATTAAAGAAAAAATACAGCAATTTTGTTCTTCAGAGCAGTCACCATATCTTGTTTTCATAGTAAAAGATGCACTGCCAGTATGACAAAACATGGATTTGTCAGTCTCTGTGAGGTACTTGAAAATTAATATTCTTTCACCAGATCACGTTTCCTTCTTACATTTCATAATTTTTCTTTGCTAGGAATACTTTTTTTACAGGGATAAGATGGGAGTAAGAGAAAGGGTTCTGTTTGTTGTCTTAGTAGTATTTATTAGGCTCACTACTGAAGATTTATCCAAAGGCTACATCCTTTTAGAAATCCTCAAGGAAGGATGGGGTAAGATTAGAGTCAGAAAATGTCACTGACTACTAAAGAGGAATGTGATACTATCCGCTGCAGAGCAAGATGAAGAGGAAAAGTCATGTTGTTGTTTTGTCTGCTATTAAAACCACACTTCATTCTCAATTTCAATGGAAAAACCTCCAGTTCAGAAAGATACTGTGAACTGAAATCATAAGCACAAGCACATTCCCACATTTGCTTTATTTCTTGGTAGGAAAAAAAAAAAGGGAGGCTCATTTTTAACATTTGAACTCTCAAAAATTAATTCAGTGCACGTAAAAAAATAAAAGTTCAACAATATTCTGCACATTTAAGTGACTGACTTTTGCAGAAGAGCAGCACAATTTTTCACTTTATAAGAAAGTGTCAGAATCCTGATTGCATTATCCGATCTTGAATTCAGTATGCTCTGAACTGAACAGTGAATTTACCATTCCTTAGTTTACAAATACTCTTCCATCAGGGCTGCTTCAGTATCTATGTGGGAAAAGAGCAAACAAACAAGCTCTTTTTTTAGGTGGGAAGATAACTCAGTTTCTCTGACTTTTTTGTTTCTTGCTAGCTGTGAGGCTGACAATATCAGGAGTAATTAAGGTTCTATATATAGCCTCAGACACCAGAAATTTGATGTAGAATAGGGTCACTTCTCATATAGATCAGCAACCAGTAGTTAACTTAAAGTTGTAAATACTACTGTGAGAGTGACTTCAGTTGTTGGCTCAGTGTGGAGCAGTCCTTATTCCTGAGATCTGAAAGACAGAAGTTACAAGGAATCTGATGCTAGGGAATTTCTCTGACCTCTTCATTACATAGCTGTGGGACTACTATGAAGTACAAAAGAATGGCAAGATTATGAATTATAGAAATAGTGACACCAACAATGACTGGAATAATTGCATTGAGGTTTATTACCACCAGAGAGAGAATGAAGGAAAACCAAGATGGATAGAACAGCAAATGAAATAGGCAAGAAGAGAAAAGAAAACTACAAATATGAACATTTTATATGGTTGTGAGGTAGGACAGAAAAAGATTAAATACCTTTCAGATGGAACAACAAATGTTATTTCTTATTTTTTCTTATAATTCCAGCTGCTACCTCTGACTGCTGTGTGTTCTATGGTTATTTTTAGGTAATGTCAGGGTTAAATGTGGGTTAGTTGAATAGACAGTGAGGTGGTAGAGTCTGAATGGCACAGCACAGAGGATCATGATCAGCAGAGTAGAATCCACTTGGAGGCCTGTAATCGGTGGCATTCCCCAGAGATCAGTGCTGGATCCAGCCTTATTCAACTTACGTGTTAATGACCTGGACAAAGGAATAGAATGCACCCTCAGCAAGTTTGCAGATGATACAAAACTGGGTGGATGTGGGAAACATAACCTTGGCATATATGGGTTTCAGCCGTGTGGCCTCTACCCGAATGAGCTTCAGCTGTGACCCTGAGTGGGCGAGCTAAGCTAACCAATCATGGTGCGTGGGGGAAGCATGTGCAGTATGGTATAAAAGGTTGTGGTTTAACTGATAAGGCAGGGGCTGGTGGTGAAGTGGTTGAAATTGGTATTGTTGAGATCTGCCTGAAAGTATCTCCAGTGTGGTTGTATGAGTGCTGTGACAGGTGGAGTGGCTGATTCACCCAAGCCTGTGCTGCTGCTCAGTGGGACCTTGGTAGGCCAGAGAATTGGGTGGAGAGAAACCTGGTGAGGTTTAATAAGGGCCAGGTCAGGGTCCTGCACTTGGGGAGGAATAATCCCAAGTACCAACACAAGCTGAGGGCTGACCTAGTAGAGAGGAGCTTGGCAGAGAAGGACCTGGGAGTCTTGGTGTGTGACAAGTTGACCATGAGCCAGCAGTGCCCTTGCAGCCAAGAGGGTCAGTGGTATCCTGGGGTACATTGCGAGGACTGTGGCCAGCAGGCTGCGGGAGGTGATTCTGCCCCTCTACTCTGCCCTAGAGAGGCCACATCTGGAATGCTGTGTGCAGTTCTGGGTTCCTCAGGACAGGAGAAACAAGGAGCTCCTGGAGAGAGTTCAGCAGAGGCCACAAAGAGGATTTGGAGTCTGGAGAATTTCTTATGAGGAGATACTGTGGGAGCTGGGCCTGTTTAGTCTGGCGAAGAGAAGGCTGAGAGGGGATCTCATTAATGCATATACGTATCTCAAAGGTGGCCTTCAAGAGGATGGTGCCAGACTCTTTTCAATGATGCCCAGTGACAGGGCATGGAGCAATGGCCATAAACTGAAACACAAGAAGTTCCACCTCAACATGAGGAAGTACTTCTATACACTGAAGGTGGCAGAGCACTGGAACAGGCTGCCCAGGGAGGTCGTGGGCTCTCCCTCTCTGGAGACATTCAAAGCCCACCTGAATGCCTTCCTGTGTCACCTGCTTGAGGTGACCCTGCCGTGGCAGGGGGTTGGACTGGCTGATATCCAGATGTCCCTTCCAACCCTAACAATTCTGTGATTCCATTTCATCTGGTTTTTCTGCTACCTTTGCCTTTTTCCTACTCTGTTATTTGTAAATCAATGAAATGCACCTGAGTGAATGAAGCAGTTTTACCTATAACAAGACTGAAAAGAAATGTGCAATGCAGCAAATTAAAGTCTAACTTAAGCATTGACTTTGCTCTGCTCATTTTCTGTTGGCTTTGTGATTTCAAAACATCATTCATTCTCAAGATGAGAAACAGACTTAGGATAATATGGGCAATATGCAGAATAGCAAATTCTGTTGAAACCAGTGACACTAGCTGAAATAATAATGAATACAATTGTGCAGATAATATTTTGATGGAAGTAGGTGCAGTTGAATTATCCACTGCAGATGAATAAGAATGAATCATCAGAATGTTCTAATTCTGACACAAAAGTAAAAGGGTAAGATAAATATTTTAAGATATTAGCTATTTTAAATAATTAGTAGTCATTAAAGGAGTTTTAAATAGTCAAGCTTGTTTTAAAGTTCTTGTTTAGATCTGCAGTTCTGTCAGAGTAAAAGTCTTTTGGAATAAAAAGGTTTAAATGCCTAAATACCTCACAATTTTATCATGTACAATTTGATTAATTCACAGTAGAACATAGGTAAGATTTAAAAAACAAATATCCAGAAAACACCCCCCCCCAAAAAAAAAAACCCCAAATGGAAGAAATTAGACCAGAAGGAGACTTTCTTTTGTCCCTTCAAAACACACGTTGCCATACNAAACCCCAGCCCCAAACAAACAAAAAACCAAACCCCAAACCACAACAAACACATAGTACAGTTGGGGTTGAAAAACAAAGTAAATTTGCATTCTTTTGTGCAAATCTTTTATTTTCATTCTCAGCTGTGTATCTGAGAGCCAGAAAATAATTGAATGTGTTTCAGCTGCTCTAGATAGGGTACTTCAAGGTATATGAAAGCTCCCAAAGACTGAAGGATCCCACAAGGAGATGAATGCACTATCACTTTGAAAACAAGTACAGTATTTTGTGACATTACCTCAGAGTGTTATCTTCCAGAAGAGTTTGCGGACCAACATGTATAAATGCTCATTAGCCACTGCAAGGCAACGTGAGGTGCCTTAATATGGAGGAAGATTAAGAGACCTCATCTAACTGTCTCTGCTTCTTCTGTGAAGATAAAAATCTCTGTACATAAGATTTTTTTCTTCTTTAAAGATGTCACAGGATAGACTCTGCAATCGTTACTCATGCTGAGTAACAGATTACCATGTGAACAGCAATAGTTTGAATTGAAATGAGATTTGTCTGTTTGATGGGAATTTCTTTCAGCAAATGATCCAAAATTAAGTCAGGTCTCCACAGGATGGTGTCCAGGGGTGCCTGAAGGGGATAAGATCATTATCTGCAAGTGTATTGGTGAAAAAAAACAAATCTCCTACTTCTTTAATATGAATATTAGTGTAAATTGGATCAGCAAAGTATCAAATGTTTGAGATGAAGGTGATGCAGGTCAGTGATGCAGGTGATGTAGCTTGACCCCACCCACACCTGAAAATGCACAGCTAACAACTTCATTCAGCATCTCACTTTTGTACAGGACAAAAAAAAAAAGTTCATAGAATTAGAAAATTCACAAACAGAACACTTTGAAAAATTAACATTTTTGTCTAGAATTATTAGACAAAAAATATGTGCACTGACAAGGTAGGTTATTATTCTTAAAATTACTTTTTGGAACATTTTGATTTGAAATCAGTCCATCAGTCAGTGAGCAATACATTTTGTTAAGAAAAATCTGCCACTGTCATACAATCATCCAGATGCACTATGTTGATGAACCCTCAAATCTATATAAAAAGTGTGGATGAGGTTTGATACTTAATGAGAATAACAAACACCTTTATTTGATCTCTGTCTGATGAAATTCCATCATTGGTAAGAGAGCTTTCCTCTGTACTTGAAGTAAACATCCACCAGCCATGTGAGGAGAGGATGACATGTCCAGGTTAGTTTTTAGGGTTTTGTACAGAACAAAGTTTTTGGACTGGAATCATTCTATCTCAGGTCAACATAGCACTGATTTGGAGCTTTGCAAACTGCAGCTCCTATGGTAGGTTCAAATAGGGGTAATTGATTTTTAGTTTTAAACCAAGACTTGGAGTTTTAAATCTATATGCACAAAAGACAATGCTAATATAAAATTCAGCAAAAAATAAAATGCCAAGTGTGTAACATCTATTTCTTGGCTCATGTAGACATTTGTGGCAAGAGGTTGTGTAAAATGTTCCCCATCCTCCTAGGAAATTAGCAAGAAGCATTGTCTGCCACTAATTTTCAAATAAGCTGCAAAATGAAAGCTAATCATTGTCTGCCAACGATGAGTGTAATTTTGTGGGGCAATTACAATCAGTAACTATTTTCTTCAAGATATTAGTTTGCAAAATAGTTGTGGTCTGGTGCACATTCAGGGTAATGATTTCTTCCTGCTTGCTGGATGTGGTGAGCTCACCCTGTCGCCTGTGAGCAGCAGCAGAGCTCTCCCATCACTGCAGGGTTTAGCAGCATGACAGGACGTTTCCATAGAGCCCGAGATGCACTTTTACCATTTGAAATGTCTGTGTGGGTGTTTGTCTCTTGGTTCATTGCTTCACCAGACACTGTGTCTAATGTGGAATTACTTTTGCTTTTACATGTTCTTCACTTCTTGCCTTTCTATAAACTCTGTACTGTGAGCTGAAGCTCCTGAAATCTCCTAAGTAAAACGCATGTCCTGTGCTAGTGGTTCGCGTTCCTCTTGGCTGTTGCTGTCAGAGTAATGTCTTCCAGACATTTGTCACCTTTGGATTTCTTTGATCAACTGCTAATATTATGTGTTTGCAACATACAACACACAAAGAAAGTGTTCCAAATTTTATTGGGCAGAAGTTGGGGTTTGCTGGTATTTGACTAGATTTTTTTCTTGTTTCTTGATGTGACTGCATAAATTTCCAGGATAACCTGACTTATAGAAGCTGAATTGTGACAGAATACTGGGGTGTTGCAGAAGAAAAGAATATTACAATGGAGGTAAACCACTACTAAATTTATGTTTATGAATATTCTTTAATTTTTTTTTATGAATCAAGAATATAGGGGGAAAGTGCTGCATCAATGGATATCACCTGTAGATCCCATCATACTAGTCAAATTATTACCAGTTGTGAACCTGCAAAATTCCTGTGAAAAAACCCATCATTGCATAGCAGCACAAGAATCTGGGAACTCACGCGGCAGAAGCCAGCCAGAATTTCACAGCCAGCAGCATAAAACCTGCACTATTTGACAATAGGCAGCAGCCTCAACAAAGTGCCTGTTGCCAGATCCAACCTTCAAGGATCTGTGTCTGAAGGCTATCGTAGCAGTGTGTTCACACAGAAATGAATGTGAAATGTGTTGCCATGTCAGTGTGACCAGCTGTCTCCCTGCAGAGAGCTAAGACAGGCATTTAGGTTGAGTTCCAGAGTGTTTTCATTAAAAAGCTTTTCACTCTTTCCCCAAGACTGAACAGTGATACTTCAGCAGTGCTACTACCTGTGTGTGTTTCCTAGTCTGACCTCCAGCAAGGCCGGCTGGAGATTTTCTGTACTTTAACGCCTACTTCTTCAGTGAATGGGTGTCTAAAGCCAATTGAAACGTGAACCTTCAAATAAAGATACAAATCGCTCAGATCTGCAGTCAGTTTTGGAGAATCATTCATGTGTATTTTGTCAGCCCCCTGTATCCAGAGGCAGTAAGTCAAGGCCAGCTTGCACACAGCTTAGGTCAGAATCTAGCTGATTCTACATATGCATACTTGTATGCAAGAGAGAATGTTAGCCAGCTTGAGACTTCTGATTACTTGCAAAATCTTAGTTCAACTAGTCAGATAGTCTTTCTTAAGATTTCCAGCTGCATTTTTCAAGAGTCCAACTGCTGACTGTGTTATGTCATAGAGATGCAAAGGATTTAGAGTTCAGGCGTCATGTGGTCACATTGTCTTTGGATCAAGAGTTTGCTCACTGTGAAACAAGTGCCAGCTGTGTCTTGCACAATGCAGAAAATTAAGGATGCACACCAACAAAAACCTTCCAAGGTAGTTGGCTAGGGACTCTCTTCTTGGAAAGCATGCTTTATTTCCCTGTGATGCAGCTCCAAATGCTCACTAAGGATAAAATAAAGTCTTCACATAGCACTGTGTGTGAATCCCATTATCGGTTGCTCTGATGAGTGCCATAAAATCCCATTGTATAATTGACAGGATTTTGATGATGATTCACATATAAAGGACTTGTGTTGAATGGGGAAGCCAAAATAAAAGTGAATTTCTGATCACGAAATAAGTGCTAGAGATTTTAGGCAGTGCTTAAACCAGGATTTTGTGATATAGTGGAATATGTATGTGGAATAATGAAAATAGTTTTTTAAATGCTTAAGATTGTGCCACATCAGCTTCTTATAAGGAAAATTAATCAAATGTGTCGTTTTGGCTCTAACTCTGATATTTTAAAATTCCTCTTTTTTTTGTTTAATATTTATAAAACAGCAAAGTAAACAACATTTTAAATATATTCTTATTTACTTTGCCTGTTATATTTTCTATTTCTACTGAAACATAAACATGCTCTATTATTAATATATGCAAATTTGCTTGTAAGTGGGAGGAATATTAAACATTCTCCTCCAGTCTGCCTGATCTCAAAAGCCACTGTATTACACCAATTTATTCATTATTATCCTGGGTCTCAGAAACATCAAATACTCACAATCTGTCATGCTTAGTTTCCTTTATCTGCCACCTTCATGCCTCTGAAGGCAAAAGGAAACCCCATACAGATTCCAGGTCATGATGCAGAGGATGTTTCCTGTTTCCAGGCTCATCCTGGAAGCACAAAGTATTTTGACATTTACAAAAATGCTTGAGGCTTACAGTAGCTTTAATTTAATAAAGGTTGATGTGATTTCTTGGGCAGATTTCAGGGTACCCTCATCCACCCTGTATCCAACAGGAAAGGAGAAAGTCATGGATCATTCTGAAAAAACAAATGTGTAACAGATACTCCTATATACAGTGCTTGGTTTTATTATTCTTACCTTCTTCTGTTTCAGCCATGGAATAATAAATCTTTATGCCTGACACTGCAATATTCATTGACAGTGCTCAAATATTGTTGCAAATGTAAGAAGACATTGTTATTACACATCACAAATGAAAATACTAGAGTCAATGACATGAGACGCCCTGACAAGATACAAAATAAAAAAAAAATATGGTAAAGTTTGTAGGTTTCTTATGCAGTGTCATGACCCCTCCATTGCATCTGTCCAGAAATCACTGAATAAAGAACAACAGGATAAGATGGAGGCTGGTGTCATGCAATGATCAGTGGTAGGAATAAATCTGAAAGAGTGAATAAAAGATGAGAAGCAGTGAAGAGCCTTTCTTATTTTTGAAGAGAAACAACTGGATATTTTAATTTATTTGGATATCCTCTGTTTTCAGGGGAAAAGTAATTAACTCTCAGAATAACATTTCCAAAACCATGTTCAGTGGCTTTTTTTGAGAGATCAAGCTGATAATGAAGAAAACCTGACAGAGGTTGGTGGCTTCAACTTCCTTCTGTTGACACTCCAGAAGAGTTGGGTCATTTCCACCATTGCAACATCATTCTGTCCTTTGTGATGAAATTAATTATTGATAAAAAAATTGATTAGTAAATTAAATAAAAATTTAAAATTAAAAATAAAAGTAAAGAAAATTAATTAAAGAGATTAGTAAAAACTGAATTATTAATGGATTGATCTGGTGATACTTTAAATTAGTAAATTTGGAACACACATTTCTGTATTCCGTGTGAAGTCTTCTCAGAACAGATTTGATTGATAAAACTTTATCACAATAGAAAGTAAACAAACTATTTGAATAATCTTAATGACTTTAAAACCAATGAAACTATAAGAAAAAAAAGTTTTGTTTGTACTATGAAACAGAAGAATTTTATATCCATGTTTTAGCACTCACAGGTCTATACTGCTAAAGGCAAATACCAATTTACATTTTGTTTCTTTTCCCTTATTGAGAGTATCTTATTAAACTAGAGTTTGGCATCTTCGTGGAGTTTATCCTTCCCTTTTTCTGAATAATTTTCTCAATAGAAACAGATGTATGGGTAACTAAGCTACGAAATTATTACAAAATTATACACTAATGTAAATTAAATGTATTAGGAAGACGCAACAAATGCTTGCCTATGTTTAATGTTTAACCAGCCTACCATAGCATTAGAGTTCTTATGAATGTTCACAGACTGCCATTTTCAGGGTATCAAAACAGTAATATTTTGCAAACACACCTAGCTTCACAGATATGTGAGTGAGAAAGCATGGAATTCAAATAATCCATGTATAAAACTTTCTTATTTCCTTTAGATTTCTGTCAGTAATTCTACCAACAGTTATCTGGATTATGTCTTTCCTACCAGGTTATATGGAGCAATTACCTAATACTCAGGATTCAAGTTTTTGCTCTCTTTTGTAACCTGAAAGTGTCATCTTCAATAATAGTTTTCTCATTTGTTTTAAAAAGCAGTCATTTATATTCTGTGACTTCAAGCATATGCAGTCATTTGTTTTGAAATTAATGTTTAAACTTTTTGCTGTTGGTTGTGCTGAAACAATATCAACAAACCAAAATAAATAAATAAAATCAATTCTCCATAATATCTATGTCTGGAAAATTGGTTGGATTTTATGGAATTTTGTTTCACATAGATACACACTCTTTAGTGTGAAAAAAAGAATTCTATACTAGAATAAATATTATGCTAATAACTTTCAAAAGAGAATCAATCTCAGCCTGATTCTGTAGCTGTGAGTGTATAAAAAGACTGTACTGGAATTGAACAGCCCAGACAATTATTTCTTTTATCACACGATAAAAGTCTGATGTGTCTCAAAGGAAATGGCATTACTTACTTCTTACCTTCAAAGACTTACTGGACACAGATTAGCTTTCAGTTTATTATTAAAATGAATCTTTATGAATGTGAAACACATTTTTCGAACATTTTATAAAGTATGGCAAGGTAATTAGTTCCAGAAATATTGTTCCAGATATTTTAGGTCAGGATGACAACTATGATGATAGTAGTAGGAGTGTGTCTTTGAGCACACATCAGAAGTCAAACTGAAGCTATGTGCCTTTATGAAAGAGAAAGGAAAAAGGTACATGACATAACCAAATACAGTGGCTTCGTGTAATTCTTTGCCTATACTTCTGAAGATTGATACATTACACTTCTGTGGAAGACTTATTTTGACAATAACCTATTGAGCCAAAGAAGATAACAATTTTTGAAACAAATATTAATAGGTTTCATTGAGAGTTCACAAAGCCCAAATCGTCTCTGAAGTACCTAAGAAAGGAAAAGGAGATGTTATACATCCCCTGTCTTCCTCTTTCAGTCTACAGGTAGTTTTCTGGGGCTTTCCTGGGACTCATATGGTTGGCTACTTGCCCACTGTATATCTCTCTTCCAAATATGTGTTTAGATTCTCCTCAAGCTCCACTAAATATATTGCAGAATTAGAAGTGAATTCCAAAATTAGAGCTTGATATTAGAATGTGCATGTGATCTACATCACAGAATCACAGACTGAGTAAGATTGAAAGGGAGCACAGTGGGTCATATAGTCCAACCTCCCTGCTCAAGCAGGGTCATCCCAGAGCACACAGCACAGGATTGTGTCCAGGTGGCTCTTGAATATGTCCAGTGATGGAGACTCCACAACCTCTCTGGACAGCCTTTTTAGTGCTCGGTGACCAACACAGTGAAGAAGTTCTTCCTGATATTCAGATAGAACTTCCTGTGCCTCAGTTTCTTCTTGTTACCTCTTATCCTATTGCTTGGCACCACCAAAAAGAGCCTGGCTCCATCCTCTTGACACCCTCCCTTTAGATACCGATAGACATTGATGAGGTCCCCTCTCAGTCATCTCTTCTTGAGACTGAACAGGCCAAACTCGCTCAGCTTTTCCTTGTAAGAGAGATGCTCCAGTCCCTTAAACATCTTTGTAGCCCTCCATTTGATCTGGAATTCCGTGTCTTGTACTGGGGAGAGAACTGCACACAGCACTCCAGATGTGGCCTCACCAGGGCTGAGTAGAGGGGCAGGATCAGCTCCCTGCTGGCAATGCTCGTCCTAATGCACCCCAGGATGCCATTGGCCTTCTTGGCCACAGGGGCACTGCTGGCTCAGGGACAGCTTGTTGTCCACCAGGATCCCCAGGTCTTCCTCCAAAGAGTTGCTTTCCAGCAGTCAGCCCCCAGCCCATGCTGGTGCAGGAGTTATTCCTCCCCAGAAACAAGACCCTGCATGTGCCTTTGTTGAACTTCAAATGGCTTGGCTCTGCCCATCTTTCAAACCTGCCAAGGTCCTTCTGGGGGGATGCACAGAACTCTAGGATATTGACCCCTCCTCCTAAATTTGTGTCATCAGCAAACCTGCTGAGTAGGCACATAATTTTGTGTAATATTGCAAATAGGCTCAGGGAAAACTTCTCCATATAATTCACTCTTTGTATTTCTGTACTAGTCTCCCTCCACAGAAGAGCCTTCTTCACCACCAAGGGTTTATGGTAGCAATTCCCTTGGTCTATATCATATCTCAGGCTATCAGCTTTGTTAGTGTCTTTCAAAATGATGACAACTCAAAGGGGAGAGAGACCCATCTGAATATATGTATCATTGCAGCAGTCTTCTCCCTTTCTGCAAGCACTAATCTAAATTTCAATCCTATTCTTGTCTTCAGCACAGCTGTCTTCTCCCTTTCTTCACACACGGCTGTTAAAATAGATCCATAATTTACTGAAGTCCTATCCTCAGATTACTCTTGCACCAAACTTTTCAGTGAATCCATATATTTACTCTTATGCAACTAGCCACTGTTCTTCAGTTTCATCTCCTGTCCCATGCTATTCATGGCCTATCTTTAATTATTTAATAAACTAATTATATGCATTGCCACAAAAGGATGGAAGTAAGTTCTGTTGCTTATTCTTTAAATAAATGAGACATGGACTGAGGAAAGTGAATATCCTTGAGATCAGGCATGATGTCTCGTTAATCTTGGAAGTGGAAGAACATGATAAACTTCAGTGTAGATTTTCTATAATCTAGCTGTGTAGGCTTACACAGTTATATTATAGAAATTTAAAAGGTTGTAGTAATGGGAAATAGCAAGACTGATTTAGAAATTATAAAAACATATTTTAAAAATCCTATCAGGATATAGCTTAATCATGAAGAAGAAAAATATTATTTTGTTCTCTGAACCCTTTTTAAAATTTTGATTGTATCTTTAAGATTATAAAAATCAGTATTAGTATAATTGGCAAACAAATGTCAGTCTCCTTCTTGAAGATTGTTGAAGAGCAATAAGATTTGAGACATATAGAAAAAAAACCCAATAAAGCACAATTATGTGAGAATGATTAAAAATAAATACATTAATTTCTATAGATTCCTTTAATTGTATTTCTTGAAAAAAAAGTTTATTTATAACTAGCTCTGAAGTTGTTTGGATTTTTTTAATGTCTATTTTTCTTGGATTGAGAGATGAAGATGTCTACAAAATATTGTGGACAACAGAAGCTCTTAGTTTTTTCTTCAAAAAGCAGGACAAAACCATGTGTCTATATTTAATAATATAAAACTTGGTTTTGATGCAAAACTAATCAGTACCTGATCTCCAAAATTTGTCTTATGTTATTAAGAAAGTCATTTACTGTTGCTGACGAAAAAAAGTTTTTAGGCTCATCTTTTTATTCTTTGATATTATAACTATTTATATGATGTAAAAAAGTAATAGAATGAGCCCACAAAAATGCAATAACATTTAAATTTCTAAGTAAACTATTCCAGACATAAATATTTCACAGATAAAAGAGAACATTTTTCCATAATGAAAGAAAACAAGCATATGCTTCTTGAAAATTGCTTGTTTGATTTCCTGAACAACAGAAAACACATAAAAGAAATGTAAACAGATTTTATTTTATAACAGTTACATTATGGAAGTGTATGTGTGAAAGAAATATATGGAAAATCAAATTTGTCATGGAGAAATTCATTAAGATGACAACTGTGCTGAAAGTAAACGGCGGATTTTAACAAATTTTTTTTTCATATGAGTTGATACATCCACCTTGCTTTCTACAGATACAAGGATACGACATAATGAGTCATAAACACTACAGATATGTATTTTATGTTTTCATTTCACTGCCATATTTTACAATAACATTTTCTAACTCAGAGCATAGCCAAAGCGTTTGACTAGATCTCTTTTGGGCCATCGTCAAAAGGAATGACAAATCTCACATGTATAATTACATATACTTCACCCTCACATTCATTGTAATTTTATTCAGGACATATGTTCTGCAGAAATATAAAAAGTAATGAAACCATAAAAATACACTATCACTTCATGAGAGGGGTGTACATAAAGGACATAAACCCCAGATAATATTGAAACTTAAGATCTGAAAGAGAGAAAGATGCTAACAGAATTTTATGGGAAAAGAATATTTAATTTCCTAGTAGAAAGCAGGAAAAGTATATCTAAGCTTCAAATGAGAATGAATAATGCAAATATTAACCTGTATCTTGAGATTCAGAACCCTGCAAAAAATTATTTCTGACTCTGTACTTTCACCTCTGCTACCTCCTTTTGCTTTCTCCTTTGTCAGAAATTAACCTGAGCTATCACTGGAAGGAAAAAGTAGAAATTAGAGATATGAAACACAGAATTATTTACTTGTTAGGGCCATGGGTGAGTAGTTAAGCCATTGCTCTTCTGATTCCTATTAAAGCACCTACGAAGTCATATTTCAAAATGGTTCACAGTCGCCCCTTGACAGGGCTATGGGGAAACTTAGAGGTCTTAGATGGGTTCAATATGCCCTGAGGGCAAGGTCTTCCCAAGGCTTAAACTGAAAGGTTTACAGACGTACTGTTTTAAATGTGATTTGGAGAAACATGATATTTCAAAACCATATCTGAGAAGAAGTTCAAAGCAGACAAAAGACAGTGTTAAAACATGAATTATGTATCATTCTCCCATGTATTTCAGCCACTTCTAAGCCTGTCTTCCCTTCTCTTGCTCCTTCCATCTCCCAGCCCTGCCCAAACTCAGATTCAAATGTTCAGATTTCAGAAACATATTGAAACAGGTTTTACTTGTCATCTCACATTTCTGATATCGGATTTGTTAAAAAAGGATGTAAATTGATCTCTTAAACATGCATTAACATGAATGAGAATAAGGAAGTTCCATATGGGTGCAGTTTAGGACCAGGAGGCTCGCTAACCATAAAGGTTTTCCTGACCTTGGAAGCCAATTTGAATTAAAGAAGGGTGTATGAATTTTATTGGAAGTGTGAATCCAGGCTAGAATGAAGCAAATTTACTTATGAACAAGAATATCTGTCACCATGATTGCTCCAGAATAGCTGTTCTCTACCAAGTCTTACTCTGTATCTGCAAAATAGTACAGTCAATATACGACTTTCTAAAGGTCAAGGGCTGGTGATCATTCAGGACTAAAACGCTGACTTAAAACGAACTTTTTCACGCTTTATATTAGTGCACCATTTCAAAATCAGTGTGGCTTTCTAAGAATTAAATATGCAACTGTAGAAACACATGTCATTTTGGGGGGAGTAGTGTTCGTAGAATTTTATTTCTTTAGTAAATAAGTAAAACCATCTTAAAACTATGTAGAGAGAGTTAATTATGGTTTTTTTTCAGATTTCATTGTTTGGATGTTTATTTTCAGGTTAATCCCTCATGATTTTTAAGTAGCCCATACTGGATGGAAGTACAGACCTGGGTCAATGACATCAACAATGTAAAACACAGACAGAAAGCTTGGACCATCAAGAATGTGGACGAATATATTCATAAATCTTAGCAGATACCAACATGACACCTGGAACACAGGGAGTTCTATTTGCTTGCACCTTGCTAGGAGACGTACAGAGGAGATTAGTGCTCAGAGCAGATAAGCTGTCAAAAGAGAAATATGAAAAGACAAGAACTGATTTCATCAAAGCTTTTTCTGGATTTCCTGTTATTTGATTCAGATACGTGAAAACATTTATTTTTAATTTTTTTAATTATATTGGCATTTTATAATAAAAAGCTGATTTTTTTATGAATCTCCACATCATGTACTATGCACAGTGATCTACTTCTTTCATGGCTTTCTGTCAAAACTGGTTACATGTCTAAAGTTTAGAAGCCACCTGATTGGTTTTACTACATTATGTTTTACAATGATATCCTATCACTTTTTGCTGGAGAACTGTTTCTATGTGTGAAAGAGTGATTTTATAAACTCTTGTTGGAGTAGATCACATGCACATTCTAATATCAAGCATGTTGGTGGCTTCGGTGCTGTAGATATCTATTAACAAGCAAAATTCTACCAGAAATCAGATCTTAATTTTGCAGAAATGGTGGGAACTAAGACTGGTTTTTAGAAACATAAGTCTCTTTTGGTGTTGAACATGCAGAGTTTAAGAGACACTGAGAAAGTGGAATGAAATAAACACAATTTCCAGATCAATTCTGACTCTTTCTAAGAGGAAATTCTACATGGTATTAATAATGTACCATTATTTCAAATGTGCATCCACTTGATGACAATTGTAAGTTCATCACTTAGTTATTCATCAAACAGATGCCTGTTTGGTTTAATTTCTACTTGTAAATCAATTGGCATTGTAAATCAATTCCCTGAGAAACTACTGCCTGTTAGAAAAACTTCAATTCTTATATCAGATTTCTTGCTAATTCACTTAGTGAACTTGGATGGGTCACTAATTTTCTCAAGAGTTTAGTCTATACAGCCACCTAATAGGAAAGATGCACAGATACACCTCCTAGAAGAGGTAGCTTAGATGTGAAGTAGGGTCTGTGCCTGGCATTCCAGTGCTCTACTGTGTGGATGGATTCATCCTGCAAGAGATTTAAATTTACCTTTGGTGATTGCCATCCACCACTAAGGGAAAGGCTTACTTTACCTTTCTGCAATAAACTTACATGTTCACTGTACAGACATCCCAACATTTTTTAATCTTATCATGTCAGTATTGTATCTGTGTAAAACTGTGTATTTCAGTGCATAAAAAGATCTTTCGCAGCTGACAAATAAAAGTGCATTCACGTGGGAAACCTTGACATTGCCGCACATGCCCACACACTGCTTTTGCTGGAGAGCTCACTGGCTAGAAAACAAAGTATCCAAAGCTCAATGAGCATTTCATGCACGGAGTCATTTCTGCATGAACACATGCTTCCAACACTGCAACTTATGCTTGCATCACTATTAGCAAGTGATTTCCCCAAGTTATTTCCTGCACACATAGCATGCCCAGTGTCCCTGCTGGGATTGTTTGTGTATAGGCATTCCCCAGCTTCATTAGTGCCTCAGTGTGCTGATAACACACTCAGCTGCTGCAGAGGATCTGCAGACAGGGCTGTGCTGTAAAACAGAGGGGTACAGCAGGCATGCTCTCTTACGTCTCTGGTCCTTTAGGAGTACTTCCTACTCATCCCACAAGAAATGACATATTTTACATTTGGCAACATTTCTAACTGATTTGGGTCAAGTTTTTGTACTTTATATTGTCACACTCAGGCTCCTGCATCCCTTGCCTCCAGAAAAAAAGACAGCATTTTTCACCTGATCTGTACTGCCCTACCTGAAAACTCAGTATCTTTTGAGGATGTTACTGTGTTTTCTTTGCTACCTCTATAATCAATAGTGTTGCCACTGCTTATTAGAGCTCTTGATTTATAGAAAAATATGATAATAGAATAGTATTTATTTTAAATTTTTGTTGTCTGATTTTATGCTACATTATTCTAGTATTGCCTTGACACTTGAATTTAACACTTGGATGTATAGCTTAACACCAAATGATTCTAATAACTGAGGTTATCTGTTCATCAGTCTTCTCTGGAAAATTTCATGTGTTATGCTCTTTTATACTACATAGTCAATAAAAAATAAAAAAATTCATACACAATAAAAGACACAGGCAGGGGCTCTGGGCACAGGAAAATCAATTGTTCTGGAATAGAGTTGGATGAAGAACTGGGTTGAAAGTTTGCTGGTCAACAAAATGATCTGTAAAATAATAACAGTCTTTAAGAAAATCACCTATTATTAATTTAAGATTAATATAATCTTAAATTTAATTTAATCTTACTGAATGGGTTTTCCAGATAAAAGTCTTAAGTTTTTCATTTAAAATTATCAAACTAATATGTTCAATTTTTATATATATAGATTCATCACCATTTTCTCTGTTTTTTTGGCTGAACTTTCTGAAATTCAAATGGGATTGCAATTTGCAATCATCCTGAAAATGTGCCTCTCTGTTTAAAAATAAGCATGTGTTATAACAACAACAAAATACCGGAAAAAAATTCAGACATGACACACAAAATAACCCCACTCAAGTATATTTCTGAATTAATTGACAAGCATATGGAGACCATGACTGCAATCTAGCCAAGTTTTGAAGAACATATTCATATTTAGCCTGGGTCCTCTTTCCATTTTCTTTACCTAACTAAAAATTGGTGAAGAGTAGAAGAGGAGTAATCAGGAGAGGGCTAGTTGATGGGGACAATTTTTTTGTACTGTTAGACCTTAATTAAATCTATTTGGACGCTGTAAGTTTTTTCAGTAAAAATGTGTGGAAAGTGGGTAAAATTTGTCCAGTTCAGAGGAAATTTGCATTTTTTGGTTTGGGGCAAAACTCTGAAAAGTTGTCAGAGCAAGTGTTTTGTTAGCCTTCTTAAATATGTACTGTGGATAAAAACACATACCAAAAGTATATATGTAAAATATATATACACCTACATGCATGTAAGATATGAGAAAAACAATTTTGTCTGAACTGTTATGGACAGTAACCTATATTTTCTTGTGTTTGTAGACAGGCTAAACACAAGATAATACTTAGTTATGAGTATTGAGGTGACTTTTTTCCTGGGTTGTGCCTTCTTGTGGAATATCCAATTTTTGTTAGATTTCTTCAGGGATGGTGTATATATTTTAAAAATTAGTAACTATTTATCCACACTCACAGCTTGAGTGTCTTTCTTTCTAATAATTGATTGAGGTTTGTTGTTTTTGTTGTTGCTCTAGGCATTTGTCTCAAACTTAGAAGACAAGTAAGGAAATGTCATGTAAGAGAAAAAATCTGTGCAGATATTAATGAATGACTAAGTGGCAAGTGCTTATTTCATCTAGCTGTTTGCTTGCTGTATTTCAATTATTTTGTGAGTGGGACCATAGGACCATTTTGAAAGTATGGTAGCAAGTTAGTTCTTCCCAGTCCATGCTGAGGGAAGTTTCTCTAGAGAGGCCTTATCAAACACCATACGACGGCTTACTGCATTGCGGCACTGGTGGGGTTTGTATTGTTTAGTAGAACAGTCTGAATTGTGTGATAAACCCTGCCTGTTTGAATGAAAACCTGTAATACAGCCAAATGAGAATTTTTGCATAATTGAAGAAAACAAAGAAAGCAAAGCATACAAATAGAGCAGGAAAATAGGTGTCTTGGAAAAGAATATCTCAGAGAAAGTGATGCAGAGATTCACATTGGATAGACAGCAACATTGGAACTGTCATTATAAGGCTGGGTCAAAAAGGCCTAATGCAATTCCTAGATAAAGACAATGAAAATGAGTGAATAGAAGAAAAGAAGTGATTTTGTTTCTGTGTTGGGAAGTCATGTAGGATTTTTGTTCAACATTTTTAAAAGCTTGTTAAAAATCTGAAGAAATACCTAAAGAGATGTAGGAATGAGTTCAGGGGTATAGGAAGTCCCTCTCAGGAAGGTAATTAGAGCTTATATTGCTTACACTTCCAAAAAGAAGTCTGAGAAGTTAGTTGAAGGGTGGTTATAAGCCCATTTAAAGGGAGGAAACACTGCGAAGTGAAGGGCTTGCTAACGCAGGAAAGAGAGGAATGGCAAAGATTAGTTGCTGCAGAGCCAGCCCAGGGCAACTGAAACACATAGTTTAAAACAGTGAGTATGGTTAATCATTGGACAAATTGTGAAGGGGAGTAGATTTCCCATGCCCTAAGGTCTTTATATCTAGAGTCTTTTGGGTAGAAGGAGAAAAGCAGCAGATGAACTGACCAAATTCGAGTCAACCTGAGACCAGCCGGGAGCAGACTCTGTGTAAGTCAGAAGTCCGTAAAGTTTATTGCAGAAAGTAAGAGCAGAAAAGGAAACCACACTCTGCAGGTCCGCTTGGCCATTCTCACTTTACCAAGCTCTACATACTATTCTGGGGTTAGGAAGCACAGCAAGAGGCTGGTGTAGGAAATGTGAAAGATGAGCTGGAAGTAGTGTGGGTTTAGATACCTGCTTCTGCCATAAAGTTGTGGATCCATGGGCAGAGCGAGGGAACAAAACACCTCAAGAAATGCAAAGACAAGAGCCTGAAAGGGAGCGTGGGCAGTGTCAGCCCTTGGTAGTGCCTGCGCTCACAGCCCAGCAAGGCTCCAGGACCATGTTAGGTGTCAGCTTGTTTCTATGAGTCACTGTCACATGTGTGCTCATATATATGTATATACTCCCCCATTCACTAAAATAGCCACAAAGCTATTTGTTATTCATGAAAAGTTCAATTTCAGAATTGTTGCCTCTACCTTTAGTCATTTTTTTCTTTACTAATAAATCAGTTGCAATTTTCACAAAAATTAGTTTCTAAGGGTTCATTTTAAATATTTTTGCATGTGTATCCTAAACTAATTTTCCCTCAATATATATTCAGATTCATACAGTACAATTTAATTTTAACATGCAATCATTTTTCTTCATTTTTACCTTGCTGAATGGAAGGATTTCTGTTTAACCAAACATTTTGTGGTGGAGTACCACAAAATATTGGGTCAAACATTTTGGAAAACAAATATCTAAACCTCTGATATAGCAGTGGCATTCTCTGCCTTCATTTTGGAAAGCAGAATATTGAAATAATTAATCTGAGCTCTCTTGTATTTCAAGCAGATTTCTCATTCTAAAGGGTAATCTATATTTGGATCACATTTTTTCCTTTTCTCTGAACTTCTCTTAACTGATTTTAAAATGGATAGGAACACATTTCTGGCAAACATAGCAATTTATGCAAAGGAAGAGGGAAAGCCTCCTAGTTCTAGCTGGAAGATTCTTTTCCCTGAATATCTCATTAGAAATATAAAGAGATGTGACTCAAACTCCAGCATTCAAACTTTTGCCATAGATAGTTCTTTGTGAACAATTTTTCTAGTTGCTGTTTCTTTTTCTTTTCCTGTGGGATATGTATGAAAAATATAGAGAACAGGTGCTACACAATCTCAGATTTTATTTCTTAGAGAAACCTTCAGTGTCTATAAGTTACGGGAAAATGCTGTTAATGAGACAGGTACATGTCCTACAACTTAAGAATATGATTAATCATTAATCCACTCTGACATTCAGATTCTACCATCTTATTTTGGTATTGTAAAATCCTGAAAATACATTCCCTAAATACATCTTCTCTGAAATATATTTTACCACAACCACTCATATATGTCATCACATAGTAGGCGTTTTCATGGCTTCATGATCTTACTGCAGCTTGAAAAATCCTGATAGGCACTCTGGATTAACACTTTAGATATCTGTGTTGCTGAGTGTTTGCTGCTATTTTCACTTATAGTACCTAAATGCAAATGTAACTTCTTCTGCTTTTAGGCTGAAAGTTCATTTCACATCTGCCAATATACAGCTTTCAGAAGGTAACAACACATTATAATTTTTTCTCACTCCATTTAGATTTGAACTGAAAAACTGGAAGCAGCTATCATATATCCATTTACAGTGCAAATAGTAATTACCCATGTAAAAGGTTAGGGGTTTCTTAATTCTTTTAAAAATTGGCTTATTTAGATAAGAAAACTATTCAGCTTTAAAAGAAAATTAAGAAAATATATAATGAGTGTTATAAAAATATTTTAACATTTACTTCTCCCACCCCAAGAAAGGAAAACAGATTAAAAGTTCTACAAACCTTAATCCTTACAGTATTATCCACCACATTTCACTTTGCCAATGTGTACTTGCATCAAAATAAGACACAGCTATAATCTGATGGAGTCAATCCAACATTCTTAACATTCTTACAGAGCATGCTCTTGTTGACCAGGATGGCTGCTCCGCCTAATGATGGGTGAATTTATTCATCAGTGAGAGTGAGAAAATTTCTAGTGGGAGAAGGCCATAAATCTAGTGGCTAACCAAAGCCCCTCCCAAAGATCTCTGAAGGGCTGGGAATTCAGAGGAGACTATGGATGATCCGCTTTTTTTCTGTAAGAGACATGAATAAGCACAACCAGAAGTCAGACTTCAGAATACTTCAGTTATCTGTATGTATTACTACATTTGGCTAAAGTAAACTTGTACTTCCTATTAGGGCTGCTGAATAGAGAATGGTAACAACTTTGAGTCCTATAGTATTACAATTGAATAATCATTGCAAAGTTTTCATTAGTGGTACTTTGGCAAAGACCAGATAGATAATGAGGGAAACTGTGGGGGATTTTACCTTTTTTTCCCCCCCCGAAAAGTTCATCAGATTCAGATTGTTGAAAAAGTTAACTAGAAATCTGTTGGTCAGCTTGAAGGATGGCAAGTCTATAGTAATGAATCTCTATGATCCAGACTTGATTAGCAGTGAAGATCAAAAATACGGCATCATTCTTAAACTTCTGGTAAAATGTTTAGACATATATTAGGTTATCTCTCTGAGCAAGTCTCTGACATTTGTCAAAAGTGGTAGATACCTGACTCCTCATAAAGTTACAGTATTCCATCAAAATGGGAAGATAGCAATATTACAAGCACATAAGTTGTTTCACAGAGTAATTTGTTCCTCCCTAAAAATGTATGTAATTGCATACATGGTTCAGAATCTGCCATTATTTGCTTAATCTGGTATTAACATTAAAGGAAACTCAAGATAAATTTCACATACCATAATATTTTGACTTTTTCTTCCCAAAAGATGAAGTACGAGAAATGCAGTCTTTTTGGAGTAATATTCATTGATTTTGCCTACCTGCAGTCCTTACTGTAGTTGTCTTTACAGAGCAAATGCTTCCTTGCAATGACAAAGAGGCCATTTCTGAAAATTGTGGGGCTAGTTGATAAAAGAATTGCAACAAACAGGAAGAGCTTTACACTCTCTGAAAAGTGGTCTGATGTTCTATTTCCACTTATCTTGCTGAGCAAATATTGACAGTTACTCACTTTTCTCTCTAACATCTTTTAACAAGTCCTCCTACCTGTGTAGTTGCATGCAATAAAGTACAGGACAGTAAAGATGTTCAAATGGAAAAGGGGAGCTTATATTATAAAATAAAAGTGTTCCTTTTTTTTGAGAACTGAAAGCAGACACCTTCAGACAGATGTATTTTCTGTATTAATCTGGTCCTTGTATTGTGATACATATCAGTGGGTGACTAATTCTAAATCTGAGAGAAACACATTAGAAATTAAAGATTCTCAGATACATTTCCTTTCAAAAAGAAATGTTAAAAAGAAATTACTACATCTTCCAGAAAAGCGATTATCCTTCAGGTAAATGTGCATTTATATATGGTTTATACAAGAAAAAAAAGTAAAGAAACAACACTAAATAAACAGGAACCCTGATGCCATGACAGACATAAGAACAGACTAACCAAGTTTTGGTGCTGTTTTTGAACTAAAGGTACTTATCTTTCTCTTATGTTTTGTGCTCTGTCAAAATCATCAGTTTTCATGTAATTCAAAGAGAAGGTGAAGAAGGGAAGAGTTGAAAACTCAGGTTGTTTTGTGAAAGTAAAATAATCTATAACATTTCCCTAACTGCTTAATTCAAATAAACATTTTGGGAAAAACCCTTTTTATTCCCATGAGTCGAAGCTTTTTGTCACCAGTCAGCAACCTGGCATGTTTTCTGTACTTTAACTAACATCCAGGAGTCAGAGGTGTCATAATCATGTTGTCTGATATTTATATACAAGGAAGCAGAAGGTGAGTAATTGATTGGGGGTCATTCATACAAATAATGTATTTCTGGACTGAGGAAGATGATTAAGATGATGATGATGAACCTGTGTATGTACTTCACCCACCAAGAAGGCAAAGGCATGCAATTCAAGGGAAGAGGTATGTCTGTATGCAGCATTTCTAGGCAAAAAGACAAAGACTGTTACTTATAGAGTGAAGGACATGTTGAAGGACCTCAGAAAAATTTCAGACACATCTCTGGGTAAGGAAGAGTTGCTTGTAGCATTGTGGGGTGGTTTTTTTTTGCATTTGAAGCTTTCTGAATTAAAATCTCTATATTTGACATTTTGAAAGAGGATTTAACTGCATAGCACTCCCTGCAAATTCAAAGACTGTTCTATCAGTTCTGTTCAGAACAATAAGATGGACATTGTAATAACAAAATCTTTGTTGTGCTCCAAACACAGCTTAGGCGACAGGGTACAAAGAGTACAGCATAATATCTCCTAGATCATCATTAGCGGTCCACCTCTATTATCTATTAAATGAAGTCTAAACACCAGCAGAGAGTCTGGAAACTGAACTCTGGCACTTAAACAAAGAAACAGAGAAACTTTATTTTAATTGAGCAAGTTCTTATCTGTCTCTCATCACAACAGCTGCCAACATACAATATCAATCTTTTGAATGTTAAGGTTATGCTCCATTCTGTCTGTTATTTTGCATGAGATTCTTCACTTCTTTCCATCATTTGCTTTATTTTCTATGTTTTAAAAGCCGAAACGAAAACACATTACCTGACCCTATAGATAAAGAGATAAAACTACGTGAACCAACTAAGATTGCTGAAGTAATGAACGTAATAAATCAGTTTCAGAGGAAAATAAAGAGGAAAAATGATGACAAAATGAGAAAATCAAGTAGCAACAAACAACAGGAAATTCAGTAGCTTTTCTCAGCAGCTTCTTGTAAAAACTTCTTGTGTTAACCTAATTAATAAATTTTTGTATTAATTTATGTTTTTATGCTGGTTTTGTTTTCCAGTTTCAATAGTATTTTGATCCCTGATACTGAAGTAGTAATTGATAAATACTGTGAAAAACATTACACATGGAGAGCACTTAAACTTGAAGACAGAAAAATGAAGCAATATTACTTGAAACTGCTCAAAGTTGAAATCATCTCTAAATGATTGATGTTCACTAAAAAGAGGTTTAGAAACAAGATGTTCTTTGGCCTTGAATTTTTGCTAAACAATGACATCAAAATCAAAAGCCTCTGTTATAAATCAAATGTTTTGTGCTTCACAAAAGCAAGGAATAAATAAGTTTTAACTATTCTGGTTTTCTGCTATTTTTAGCAGAATGAGCTGCTTTCTCTCCATGATAAATTATGGAATAAAATGTCAGTATTACAGCCTTCCAATAAGGCTTGTAAAGCTGTAGAAAAAGAAAATTATATAGCAAAATGATTGATTACTAATAGAGACTTTCCTAATAGTGAAATAAGAGAAAATCTTTAATGTAAAAAAATTTCATAATTATAATCCCTTCTTACTGCTATCCTTTACTGACCAAAAAATAAGGGGAAAGAATGAAGTGATTCTATGAGAATGTCAGAGTGGGAAAAGAGAAGATCTGGGCAAAGAAAGCAAGGAGATTCATTTTTTGAAAGGCAGACCTTTAAAAATTATAAAAGGATGCAGCACTCATTCAGTGTAAAATGAAAACATATTTGAGAATGTTGAGGTATCTAAGACAAGAAAATGAGAGTGAATGTCTATAGTTTGTACCTGCATATATATTTTTCCTCTCTTAAATATGTGATTGATTACAAGACCTCTAAACAAGAGATATTTCTATTTCCACTAATAGATGCTTCTTAAAATGGAGGAAAAGTATGTTCTCATAGTGCTTGTAAGGCTGCCACATGGGGAAAAACTTTCAAAGTGTTTGTAGTTCTGGGTTTGATTCTCTAGGGAAGCCAGGATGTAAAATCCCCTCTGCTGATGGCGTTATAAATTTGTGAGTGTACCAGGCATCCGTTCAGATCAAGGAAAATGTAAGAACTTGTGACCTTAATATCATGGGATTCAAAAATCAGCTCTATGAGTATCCAGCTGGGGTATACATTTGTTATATAAGACAATTGTATGAAAAGAGATTATTAAAAGACCATGATTAAAGTTGCAAACTAAAAATCAGGGCTATTAGTTTCTCTGCGATTTGACAATTGAGCTTATGACTCTTCTATAGAGGTGAATGCTTCTATTTCTTACATTATCTTTGTCAACACAGAAAAGCCCTAAGGGACACAGTCTAAAGGACACAGACTAAACCTCCTTTTAAGGGAGAAAGCAAAAATGAATTGGGCTGCCATATATTAACTCTCGAAGATGCTACTCTGTGGGAGAAGCAGTGAGAGAGAGGACACTTACTAGATGATTAAGCAGAAGTCCACAGTTCTGCATCATTCTGGTAGGGTTCTTCAGGGATGTGTATAATCCCTTGCATAAACTCTTGGGCCAGTACTGCCTTTGGAGATATGTACATGAGGTCCATATGGCAAGAAAATAGCCAAGAGTCCTTGAAGTGAAGAGCCCTCAAAGGAAGATATGCACAGAAAAGCTGAAGACTTAGTGAATTTAAAATCAGCAGAAAATAAAGGTGTTAGGCTTGAACACTAGCCTGTCAAGTGAAAAAAATGGATTTGATTTGTTACTCTTTGAAAAACTAATTTGAAACTGAGATACTAAATAACATATCGTATGTCCTATCGGGAATTCAGACCCAGGAGGGATTTAAATCCCTATCTTGCCTCTCTGGGCTCAAGGACAGCTTGCTTCCCCTTCCACTGGATATACCATCTGAGTCTTCCCTGAAGACAAGGCAATCAACATTGAAACATTTAAAGATAGGTTACCATTTCTTTTCATTTTTTTCCATGTGTTTTCTCATTGTTGTACTTTCTATTATTTATCCTATGGATCTAATCTGTCCAAAATCTACAACTGAATTCAGATTTTTTTGAACTGTTAATAAGTGACTTAAGCAAGATTAGGCTTGGGTGGAGAAGTGATTTTTTCACAGAGGTGAGTGTATACAAACATGTAGATTTTTCTTACAATGAAACTGAACCTATACTATAAACTCACAGTGTAGCTGATTATTTCTAGCTTTCAGAATAATTTTAAAACCATGCTACTTTTATTAGAATTGGAAGCAATGAAATCTCGCAGGACCAAATTTCCTGCAAGCATTGGCTGAATTTTGAGTTTTGAGCACAAGTGAGGCCAATTATATGGCCAGATTAAAGTAATTTGAAACTGTAGGGTTTGGTTTTTGTGAATGTTTTTCCCAAACTTTTTCCTGGTTATTTTCTTGTTTTTCATCAGTGAGCTACTGATTTACTCCACTGAGAAATTAAAAGCAAAACTCAAGGAGTTAAATACAGGCTTGGTTGAAGACAGTGGGACTTTTATTCCTGAAATGAATATCCCAGTGACCCAACGTTCCTCCCTAATTAATTGCATTAGCATCTGGGGAAGGGGAAAAAAAAAAAAAAAAAGAAAAGGAAGTTTTGCCTCTGTCCACCCAAGAAAACCGGAAAATTTCTTGCTTAAGTATGGTTGCTCCTATGAAGTACTGAAAAACTATTTTGGAAACTTTCCCATCAAAGCAGCTGTGCCCTTTTAACTTGAGTCTGACTAAGTACCCTGTTTTTCATTCACATTGCAAGAACTGCTGAATATAAAGACATTAAAAGGAACTTTCAAGATTACTTGTGCAAATTTAACTTTATTAAATGTTAAGGTATTAAGTTTTTGGTAAAAATATCTATTTAAATTGAATTTAATCTGTAAAACATTTTGATAGTCAATGGTAAAATTCTTTTCAGTCCTTCAGTCTTAACAAATATGTCTTAATAATTCCTGTGTCTTCTTCTATCTCTGCTTTATTTTCTATTTTGCACTGTCCTTTATTTTCATGACAGTTACGTAAAATATTATGGATATGCACATAAAAAATATATAAGAGACATCTCTATAAATGTATATGAATATATATATATCTCCTTGTTCTGATAAAGGCAAAAACATTACATGGTACTGAAAAGAAAGATTTTACAAGCAAATGATGGTTTATAAAAAAAACAAAAATCTAACAAAACCTATGGGACATTGGCAGAACTTTCTAAGTATATTGGGGTTTCGTCATCATGTAATGAAAAATGGGTATCTTCAGTCACCGAGGAAACGGGTGTATTCTGGACACTAGTAATAGCAGTTCATGTCAACTTCAGCTAAACTCTGCTGGATCATTCATTCAAAGGGAATGATTGTGTCAATCAAATAACAAGCTACTGGACTCAGTAGAACCGCAGGGTTGAATACCAGGACTAAGGTTAAGATAAGAAGTCATGCTGAGTGATAAGGTCTTTCTATGACTGATTTTCAATCAACCAAACTTTTTCTTAAAAATTTTCTTATTCCAAAGAAGCCAAGTAATCAGTGCTGTGAGATCATGAAGCTAATCTGTTAATAAAGTAGCTCATCATTTAGTGACATTTAAGAATTTGGTGTTCCATCAGGAATAGCTAGACACAAAAATTTCCATCTCTTTGACTCATTGTTCTATGCAAATGAAATTAAATAGTCTTAGTGGTTAAAGTGAGACAGAACAGAACAGAAAAAGGTTTTCTCTTCAGTGATAGCAAAATAAAATACCATATTGATAATATGGAAATCAGAAAAAGAAATCAACTATGAAGCTCTAGTTCCAGAGGACTGACTGCAGGAAATTAGAAAAACAGTCAAAATGCTGTTGGTTCTTATTTTATTACTTTGCTTCACACATATCAATTATAAATTTTAGCCCTTTGTCAGGGCTGACTCACTTGAAAAACAGTGACTTTATCACATCTAATTTCTTAACACCTGAAAAACTACCGTTCATGGAGTTATAAATACTGAAAAAATATGGATGTGAGTTAATTACTTTTTAATTACAAACAGAGAACATTAAATTTAAAAAAAAAAAGAACCTGATAGAAATTCTATTCTTTGCAGGTAATTTAGTCCAATATACATATTTATTGTTGTAGTAGTAAAGAATGAACTTTTAAGCAACAGAAGAATATGTGTTTGCCAGAGGGAATTATTTCTCAAATTTCATTGTGCTTCTCATAGGCATCCAAGAAGAATTGAGTGTTTTTCATTTATTTTTTACAAACCCCTCCTTTCGCATTTCTGTTTGACTTTTATGGTTTTTTCTTCTTAGAAATCAAGAAGATGTATGCAAAATTAATTCCAGAGAATAGTTATTTTGATTTTTAAATAGTCTGTATTTCATCATATTAAATACCTAGATGGGTACTGTCATGTTCAAAGTAGTTCTATAATAGTTTTCCTTTGTTACTCTATAATGTGCATGTCAGCAGTTATCATATGTGATTGTCTTATATTTCATGAAGCAAAGACTAACTTATAGCTTGTTAGTTATCTCTAGATAACTGCAGACCGAGAAAATAGAAAAAAGTAACTGTTACTTTCAGAGAAGTTCTGTGCAAGATTAGTCTGTCCTAATGTAAATGTTGTTTTTTTGGAAAACTGGCCACTGGATCTGTCAGATAATTTTAATTTGAAATACTCTGTCTTTAAACAGATTTTTTCAAGGATAGAGAGCACTCCAACAACCTCAAGTAGACTAGGTAAGTCAAAACATTGAATTAATTTAAATGTCACATTAAAATGTTTAACCACTACTCCAGGGAATCATGTGTCTCTTGCAGATATTTGTTATATTAGTTATACCTCTTATTTGAACAAATGTTCTCGTTACCTCAAGTATGATTAATACCTGGCACCAGAAAATTGCCTCCATGGATGCTGTTTTTTGGGGACTGTTCTTTTCTTAATAAAAATTCATGGATTTCATGTTTTCATTTTTCCATAGAAATTTCTCACAATCAGTATAGTAAAACAGGAAAAGGTATAGTATGAGTAACAAGATTAACACAATGTTATGGTGTGGGAATTCTTTTATATTAAGGATGATTCATTTGGAGCTTCTGCTTGGAAAAAAATTTCAATGGGAGGGAGATCTAAGAAATTGTACACTTGTGAATGTTATGGTAAATGTAGGTAAAATTGATTGTTTACTGTTTTTTGTAAACTGAGTGTTATTATTGGGTACCAGACTGAAATTAAAAAGAAGCCTTTCTTTTCCCACAAGAGAGACTATTTTCACACAATGTTTTTAAACTCATCAAATGTAAGGTAGTTTCAGCTATGGTTATCGTATATGATGACTTGAATTCAAATTCTGGGTCAGGAAATTTCTAGAAACCTTCCTACTGATTGCTGTGAAGATAAAATGCGTGAGAGATTTCCGTTATGTGTCCTTATCCTCTAATCTTACGTTAGTAGACACTCCCAGACAAATGGCTTGCTATACCTACGGTCTCACTTGATTTTTTTGATGGAGTAACCTATCTATCAGAAAGTGTCCTAAGAGGTAAATCGCAAAATCCTTAGAGAAATCAGGTGACAGTAGTGGTGGAGATGTCACTGCTTGGCTGGGTTGGGTATATAAACGAGTCACCTTTACTTGTCACGTGTAGCCCACCTGATGGTGTGTGGCAGCTGTGAACTCAAGACACAATTCGCCACATGCCTTCTTTCAAACCTATCTGACAAATTTACCTGAGTGTAAAACTCTGAGAGGATCTGCTCTTTTGCAGTAGCATAATGTCATGTCGTACTGTTTCTCTTAGGAGTTAATCTACATTATGCCTTCTACATATGTGCATGTATTCCTCTTGTTTCAGATCATTTCTTGAAATGATAAATAGATCTCACTTCAAAACAGAGCATGAACTTGTCTTCTTGAACATTGCTTTACTTCTTACTTTCTGTACCACAGATGAAGCTATAAATGATCTGGCTCATTTCCATTGCCTGACAGACTGAAACTGGAGTGGCAATGCCACTAGCCACTAACCATATGTAAGACTGAAAGCAATAATAATCCACAGCAAAACAGATGAAAATTGGTAACAAACATTTTCTGCATTAATTTCTAACTCCTCCCACTGAAAATTAAATTTTAAAGAAGCTCTCATGGTAAAGTCTAAGAAAAAATATGAGGTGAGGGGAAAACAGCAGAGATACAGATTCTCTTCATTATTATTTCTATATTCTAGGGTTTTAGTTTTCCAGTCAGCTATTTCTGTAAACCTAGTTAGACAGAGCTGCCAGGAACTGATCTTCCATAAAACACAGATATGAGGAATCCTTGCCAAAGACTCCAAGTGCTTAATGCACATTGGACTACTTCATAAGCAAATGCAAATTATGATCTATTTTGATGGTTTGCCACAGATTATTTCTTCAAAGTTGTCCTTCATATCTTAGTTTTCCGTCTTAGTATAGGAAAAGTCTGTTGGTTAAAGGAACCTGACTCCAAAGCTGTAAATTCAGGTGTTCTTAGCTATGCCATACTGATAAATATGATTAGTCTTGTTTTTCATTTAGTCATTTGATAAACACCCTTACTGTTCTTATGCACTGATATATGGATCTAGAGAATATAAAGATCAATTACTTGTAGTGCAAATGTTATATTATCGTATAACAAGATTTATCCTTTAAAATTTTCCATTCCCTTTTGCTATATTTGTAAAAGAACCTTGAGGTTTAAATATTTGGACTCATATTGAGTAAGAGGTTAAATGTTAAACACATTACAGTAAACCAAACCTCCCCCTGCCCCCCAATAATTTCAGTTTTCACCCAAAATTGTATGTACTTTGAGCAGGATTCATAAAGGGTCTATGAGTCAGGCAAGATAGGCCAAGTGATTAATCCCATCTCTGCTTCCTACATGACCAACCTGGGGAAAACAACCCTTGGTGGGATTGATCTGGCACTGAGAGCTTCCCAGATAGTGATGAGCATGCCAGTTTAGAAATGCCTTTAATGATGCAGGGTTTGTAGACAACAGCTTTAAACTGAATGCTCATTTTTAGCTGACTATATTCAGGAGAAATAAATGCAGAAAAAATAAGTAACACTTAAAGTTATGTATTGCATATCTTTAAGAAAAATTAGTCCTGCTTAAAATCAGGGTACTCATGGAATAAAATCTTTCCTAAACTCTATGTATATTTGCCTCTTAAATTCTTGGATGAAGGGGGAGGAGGGTTGTGTTTTGGTTTTTCTTACCTTCCAAGTTATCAATCAACAAATTCATTCATTCATTCATTTGTAAAATAAAATTTATTATTATATTTACCTGTTATAAAATTATATTTACCTAATTATACCCAACAATTATAGCACACAGAAAACAATAGTTACTAACAGACTTGAAGGAGAACTATTATGAAAGTATATGTATAGAACTATAGGGCACCTTCAGCCAAAAAAAACTCCACTTGTGTCGCTTAAAACTTTCAGGTAGGTGAGCCAAAAAGGCAAGAAGCCAAGACTGAAGAGGTCAGAAAAAGACAGAACAGAGGGCATGGATGAGAAAAGTTACAGCAAAGAAAGCCTGAGTATTAATTTACAGCACACCTCTTACTTCAAAACAATCTGCCAGAGGACTTCATTGGCCGGCCCTATGAAAATGCAGGTAGGCTCTCACAGCAAGGGGCAGACTACCTTGAATTTACCAGACCTAGAAAACATCTGCAGAAATGTAAGTTCCTACTATCATAATGCTCTGAGGTTTTTTGTGTACTAAAATGTGCCTGTTTGCTTTTCTTTACAGCATAGGGAAAAAAAAGGGGGGAAACCTAATAGTCATTTCTTTGGAGCTTAAAAAAGGACACTAGGCCAGATGACAATGTATCATTGAAAAAGTAATTTAAAGTGTTCCCTTTTGGGTAGCAATGCTGGGATGTTTTCTGGCATATGTTTTCCTTCCAGGCAAGTGATGGGCAGCAGATCAATCGATTAGAAGCTGAGTCTAAGGAAAAAACAAAATAGAGGTGAGAATTGATGGAGTAAAAAAAAAAAAAAAAACCAAAAAAAACCAACCAGCAGAGATCCTGCCCTGAAATCAGCATGACTCAAACGAACTTCCCCATGCTGCAGTAATTACTGACCTTGCTTCTCAGCATGCAGTTGCCTCCACTAAAGATGAATAAAACAGAGGTGCCTGAGCTAGGGAGGTGCTTTCACTTAAGAGAAGAGGGCCAGATGCTGATCCCAGAGAAAAGACACCTTGCAGCTCTTCTCAGAGTCTCTCTGTGTCACCAGCATGTGGCCAGATGTTTGGTGGTAGATGTTTTAAGGTGTTCAGCCAGTGAAATTTCCCCAATGCTGCTCCAGAAAAACCTCAGCAACTAAGAGAAAATGGTTGCTTTCTTGTTTACAGTAATATGAAACGTGAAATATATAAAACTTATATTGGCTTTAAGGATGCTGATGTTGATTTAAATCACTTGTTATCACACTGGATGGACTACAAGCATGTCAAGAGGAGAGAGAGATTATTTTCCCTGTATATAAACCTGAGGAAACAATTTTATTGAATATTCATGCCCTTTTTCTTATACACTACATAGAAAGGGGTAAGGTAAATGTGTTGCTTTTCGGTACCTCTTTTTTTTTTCTGCAAAATGAATAGTGGTTATTGTGTTTTCATGCTGATTTCAACTAGTTTTTTGAAGAGCCATTGCTCTGTTGATATTAAAAAGGAAAAGTAAGCTGTGCAATCTCATCCTGTGCAAGGAAATGACTTTTATTTTACTAAATTGCATGCATGTACAATGTGTTTAATGCAGAAAAAAAGATGTCTTAATAGCATAATACATATTCCATTTATATTAGATGCAACCAGCTGCTTGAGGGACTAATAGAATAGAGAGGATAATACTCTTTAATGCCTTTCTGATGGATTCCACAAATCCTCTTGATATCTTCATGTGAGAATAAGTTTACATGACGCTGCAGGCTGGCTTTGGCAGAAATTGCTGTACAAACAAAGTGTTGGCCTGTGCCTGCCTCAGACTACGTTTGAGGTTGGATGGGACGCCCGAAGTTCACATTTCAATCCCCCTTCTCAAGCAGGGTCACCTAGGTCTGGTTGCCCATGACCATGTCTAGACAACTGTTGAATATCTGCAAGGATGGAGACCTCTGCAATCTCTCTGGGCAACTGGTGTCATTGTCCAGTCATCCTCCTAGCAACTGGGTTTCCTGAAGGTCAGATAGAGCCTTCTGTATTTCAGTTTCTGCCCACTGCCTCTTAATCTGCCACTGGGCTTCATTGGAAAGCGCCTGGCTCTATCCTCTTTACTACTTCCCTTCAGGTGTTTGCATACACTGACAAGATTTCCTTTGAGTTTTCTCCAGGCTGAAAAACCACATCTCTCTCAGCTTTTCCTCACAGAAGAGATTCTCCAGTCCCTTAATCACCTTCATGGCCCTTCACTGGATCTCTCCTGTAGCTCCACATCTCTCATGTGCCGAGGAGCCCAAACCTGAATACAACACTCCAGCTGTGGCCTCTCCAGTGCTGAGGAGAAGGGAAGAAGCACCTCCCTTGACCAGGTGACAGCCCAGGCCTTCTTTGCCATTTAACCAAAGTTAATCAAGAACCTTCGTTATAGCTGTCTGATCAGCCCGTGATAAATTCTTGGATTATGCTGCCTTTAATTTTACTCTTGTATTTATGTTTAAGGGAAAGGGAATTTATGGCAATGCAAACTATTAAAACATGGATTTAAATTTTTTTAAGATTCCTTGGTTGAGAATGGACATGAGTCAAGGAACGTTCCTGTCTCCTTTGTGCTTCTTTCCAGTATGTCACCCCAGGGTAGAAGCAATAAATAGGCAAAAAGACTTCTATAAAGACTGCAGTTATTATTTGCTTCTGGATGCACATCGATAAATTAAACACAAAGCAGGTGAAGCACATCCAGAAACCCTGTTACTCTCCTGCAGATCTAGGAATTGTAATGATATCTCAATGGTTCTGTCGCTGTCATGGTCTTTGTAGCAGTTAAAAGCCATAGTAAGCACAGAAGGTATTAGACTGCAGCTTGTATATGAATGAAATGTCAATTGGGAGTATAGATTCATTAGAAGAGTTAGTAACTACATGTTTTTACATATCTTCAGTTCATTTTCAATGATAAAACTCCCATCTCTCTGCTTACTGCATTAAGGCAATAAAATTATAACTTGTACTGGCAACTCACATACAGGTTTCAATAAGGTAACTTGTTAAGGAATATTTTTGAAATATTAGAGCTCTAAAGGTGCCACAGAACAATGAGAATCAAGGCTTTTTGCTTTTCCTGAACTAAGGCTGTTAGGCGTTGTTACAAAGGAATTGTCATCAAATGATGTATTGTGTGTTCATTATACTGTTCACTGTAATTACGATCACAATTAAACCTCAAAAATTGTTACTGTCAGTTTAGGATGTATGAAGCTGAAAAGACAGTTTGCAGTGCAGCATATTTCATTATTATTAAAGACTGGTTAATCATAGCCAGCTGCAGTTGGTCGGTCTGGAAATCTCACACATTTAGGAACATGTCACCAAGCTGATTCATTTAATTTTGGGGTTGTTTTTGCGGTTATATTTTAACTGTCTCTGTGGAGAGAGCAACCTTAAATGTCTTTCTTCCTTCATTATCCTAGTTCAAACCATCATGATCAGATTACATCTTCTCTTAGGTATTTTTTAATACAATTGGAATTTTTTTTTAATGAGATTAGACTGCTCTATTGTTTTCATTAAAAAGACACTTCTATGGATTTGGAAGTAAGGAAAAAGTGTTAACTTTACATCTTTAAATTAGATCCTGGACTCAGAAAATTTTCATTTGAAATTCTTTCTTGTAGTATTAGTAGATAAAATTCTTAATTTATAGAATTGAAGAATCTTCCTCTAGATATTCAAATTCATAACCTTTGAGTTTGATATACAAAACTTTAGTACTTTAGTTGATACAACATTGTAATGATTTGTTATATATGGAAATACATAGATTATAATCTATCCATAAATCCCTATGAAATAGTAGATTAAACTTTACTCTTTAGTTGGTTGATCCAATTGGAATTTTGAGTTGAGTGCTTGAATTACTGGAGTTTTGTACTTGCAAGAATTAGAACAGAACAGATTTAAGCATTTAATATAATCATAATATGTTTCAGTATTATTTGACTTATAAATAATAATAAAAAATAAACAAAAGTAGATAAAATAAATTTTCATATCACAAGCCTTTCTGATCTTAGGGAGCAGGAGTATTTCCGTTGTTGTGTTTGACCTCCCCAGTAGATTCATGACTGGTTTGTCATGAAGGACTCAACCCTGTGACACATACCAAAAACTGCTTTCTCTGTTGAACTTAACTCTGCAAGTTTTGAGTTTGTATCATTTGACATTTATTATAACAAAAAAGCTTTCTTGTGTTTTCCAACTCATTCCTTAACTTGTAACAACTACAGGTCTTTGTGTCTGGGAGAGTGAGAAAAGTATGGGCTAGAACTATGACAAATTATGATAAATATTCTCTCAAAAAGTAATTATTTTTAAAAATATGTCATAAAAATTTAGTTGAAAGGTATGAAAAGGCAGTACATATTTCAAATTGATTCCATTGTTACTTGAAAGTTTAAGTAAACAGATTATTCCCATAAATGCTGTGCCACTGTTATTGTGATATGCCGTTCTCAATGTAACATAAATTAATTTTCAATTTTTCACATTCACCTTACAAACAAAATCAGAGACTTGAGAAAATAGCATCCATTTGTCAGCTACAGAACTTCATTTTAATTTTCCGTGTTCCACTTAGTACAGCTATGTACTATGCATATGTGAGAATATGTAAGAAAGTGAGGGCCTAAAGTGAATGAGAATAGGATGTAGAGAAAGGGATTAGAGACAAAGTAATGTCAGAAAAAGAGGCAATTGGACAGAGCCTGTATATCCATGAGTATTTAAGGTGAAAAACCTGAATCTGGCAAGCTTTCATGGGAATATGAATAGTTTCTCAAAGCAGTCTGTTATCATGATATTTAGACTTCAGGTAAGACTTAGCTGTGTACCTCTGTCCCGCAACACCTTCAATAAAGTATTAAAAGAAATTAACTTGTGAAATTCTAACTGCATTATAAAAATGGAATTGCTTAGATGATTTTGTTTGGTAAATCACAGTATCAAAGTACTCCAGCATTCATCAATATTCAGAATCTTGAATTCTGATGTAACTCTGAATCTATGTTTAACAGCTGGACTCAACAGTTTCACCCAAAGTGATAATTAAATCAGTAGTTTTACCTTTCTCACAAAGTTAATTACCAATGTTTCCAGTGGTAGACTTGTTCCTCAAAACACATGTGAGGTCTTGCACTGATTTAATTTTAAAAGTGATCTGTCTTTTTGCATCTGACTCGTTGTTCTGTTCTCTTTCAATTCATATTTATAATTGCACCTGCTTATAACTATGGCAAAAGCCACAAACTTGCTCTCCTGGTTTTCTTTTTCACTATATACATCAAGTATTATGCCAGTTTTTGCACCATGGTAGACACTAATAAAGACTGTTTTCAGTGTGTTTCATTTAGTGGTTAGCTTTTCCACTGATGTTAAAATAAACTCACCTGATAGTTTTGAAGTTCAGGGCATTATTAGTTGTTTAATATTTTAGATAAAAACCGAAACTTACGTTGTAGAGAAGAAAATGTCCTCAGTTCCGAAGTCTGAAGTGTTATGCAGTTAGTATCACAGCAATGGAGGACTCCATGTCACACTCCCTTAAAAAGAAGAGTTCAGTTTCTACAGCAGTAAGAAAGATAATTTCAAAGTATAAGTCATTTTTAGCTCCTATATTTATCAGTTTTCATGAGAATATGCATGTATTATATGCAGAACACAATAGCAAAAGTATCCTTATCACAAAGCATCAAGGCCAGGATTTTGAAAATGTATTCAAAATTTGAATCTAAGACATAATCCAAAGTTTTAATTTAGAAGTATTCCCTATTCTGCATAATGACCACAGCATGGTCATTACACTTTATCCCACCACATGCAACAAGCCCAGTAACTTGTCTGACTGAAATAGAAGCTGTACTGCTGATGGCTCTGTACATACTCCTTATACAAGTGCAGTTTTGTAGTCAAAAGTCATACTTCAAACCTGACAATAAATATCTTTGTGTGTAATTCCTGGATTTCATAATAGATCAAATACTATATTCCTGAAGGACATATAAAGCCAAGAGGTTGAAAAGTATGCATGAGGATAATGAGCAATAGGAATAAAAAGATAATACCATATTCTTCCTTCTTCAGTGGACTTCAGATATAATAATTTTCATACTCAGATATTAGAAAACTTTTTAAATGCCATTAGATGCACCTGACCCCTTTTAAACTTTGTGTAATGATTGTAGTTTTCAGGGTTCTGGAGTTAACAGGCTTCAATTTCATATCAGTATGTTTTCTCTGTTCATTCATAAATGAATTAGAAAATACTACAACTTCATCACTGCAGCTGATTCTTCAGGCACATATCAACAGTGTCCTTAACATCAAGTATCAGAATCCAACTACAGGAATCCTTGTTATCCTACTTTTATTTGTACCTCTTAATTTCATATGCTATGAAGACAACTGTTTTTCAGTAAAAAGTATGGCCCTGGGAATTATCAAAGTTTTATTGCAATTCAAGAACCCACAGTTATAATGGAAGTTACTGGAAAAAACATTGAAAGCCTTTGCAAATATGTTTATCATATTTTCTAATCCATTCTAACTCATTTCTAATCCAAAATATCTCATTTATTGTTTTACAGAAAATAAAAGGTAACTAAATGATCTTTTTCGTTATTCATAAGATATCTGCAAGAAAAATTGGAAACAATTTCCCCTTACTGATGTCTTTCTCTGAACATAACCAAATCTATATGATTATTGAAGACTTTTTTCACAATTATTAGTGTGGAATTTGTAGGAATATAAAACAGTCATTTTAATTCTGCAGTTCTGGTTTATAGGCATCTACAGAAAATACGATAAAAGCTATAGATAAAAAATTTTAAAGCTATAGATTTACTTTATTTATCCTAGGTGTTTCAAAAGAAGAATACAAATTATGAATCCCTTTTCCTAATCCAGTTAGAACTGGAGACAGAGGAATAAAGGCTATTGATATATTGTGAGTGATATATGGCTTGTGTCTTCTCTACTGTATAGTAGACAATTGAAAGTGTTTGAGCTCTTTGAATTAGCTCTGACAAAGTTTTGAGGGGGCTAGCATTTTAGGAGCTGCTCTAATCCTGCAAATGTGCAGGGTTGGTGCATCCCTCAGAGTCCATCAGTCCTGGTTGGAATGCAATGAGAATTACGGGAGGTAGGTAACAAGGACACCAAAATCAGCCTTCTTTAAAATTGTTTTTTTTATTACATTTATTATATTATATTATAGTACAATTAAAATGACAGCTGTAATGCTAACCCACTTTTCAAAAAATAGAGTGAGAAAATTAATTAACTTATTGGTACTTTATCTCTTTTTTTCTGCATGTTGGTGGCCCAGAAGGATATATGAAAGGTAATATTAGTGCAGAGTGGCCATTGCTTTGCAGATGGAAGCCCTTGGGGAAGTCTTTTGTCCATGCTGGCCACTCAAGCTGCAGATGCAGAAGGTAGTTTTTGATGGCAGATGTCCCCAGCATGACCCCACACCAACTCCTTCTGCAGAAGAGCAGTATTCCCTGACAGACAAGAGCAAGCAACACTCTTGCTGGGGTTGAGGTTTTCAGTTCACTCCTGCTGATCACATTATTGCATGCTTTTGTCTTGTTACTGCCGTTTGAGCAGGGATAAATTGCTCCTGCAGGTTTCTATTACCCTTGTTGGTCCTGTAAACTCTTATCCACAGATGCCCATGAAAGTCAGGAATGCAATTGTGTAGAATTAGTAGGTGGTAAAATAGTGCCAAAGACTGATAAAGCAAATTCCTTAATATAAAGTTTCTAACACTTGCAAACATATTCTGGTATAAGTTCTTTATATACAATTACAAAAATTATGTACTGTAGCTTTTTATCATTTTCTAGTCACCAGTTTGCAAATCCAAACTGTTTTCAGCTCTCAAACTCTTCCCTATGCAATTAATTTTTCTCATGGATGGGTGGTGTAAAAATAACCAATTTGGAAAAAAATCATTAAAAATTTCCTCAGTTACTACAGTGTGTGGTTTTGATATTACAGAATTACTTACAGTAACAAGTATATTGATGATATTTCACAGAATTATTCACACTTGCATGGTTTAGAGAGAAAATAGAAAGTGTGTACCCAAAACACACTCTTTACTAACGGATCTCCAGTTCACACTTTCTCTCACATAGACGATCATACTTGTAATTATGGGATCTATATATGTTGATAGAAGTTGTCCTTTCTCAGAGGAAAAGCACTGTTGCCTTTAAAAGCAATCTGTTTTATCATGGAGTTGACTGAACAAATGAAGCCATCAGTCTGCATTTACCTCCATTAAACCAAGTCAGAGCCCCACTGGAAATTTCTGATGGGCATCAGCAGAGTTCCATAGGCAGAAAGACGGCAGATTGCTGCTTCAGCTGGCATCTGAATTCACCCTCCACTCTGCTCCTGGCCATAACCTGAAGGTGGACATTACTCCTTCCCCATGGAAACTTCTTCGTCATGGGCATCCCAGCTCACCTTCCTAGTGCTTCGCCAGGCTGGGATACACTTCTATCTGCTCCTGTTACAGAAGTACTGTAAGTGACATGATGGCAATTATCCACTAACTTTTTTTTTAAGCTAGTTTCAGACCAAGGACAGAACATACATCTATCTTAAAGCTGTGCATTTTTACTGGGTAAAGTGAGAGGCTCAGCGTGGGAGGCAGCCAAGAAGCCCAACCACTATAGTCTGTGTATCTGCCTGATTGAGAGGAAAGTTTTATGCTTCTTTTGTAAGATGAATTATTTTCCATCTCCATCACATACTATATTTTTTACTTTTCTTTGATTGCGGAGAATATAATGACCTTTAAACATTCTCTTCCTCTGGAGAATAAGCAGAGTTTTTTACTGTGAGAGCTGGACTGTTACTATTATTGTATGCATCACTCTGTTCAACGGATAAATTTTATAAATAACCCATAATATCAGTAGAAACCACAAATTAACACCTCAACACGTGAATAATCCCATTTCATCTCAAATAACAGAAAAGTTAAACTTTACAATAAGAAACATTACTATGACTTCAAGGTCATAAATACATTATGAATGGGTACATTTCAAAATTCACTTTCTTGAAGTTGCCGGTTGGATGAGTTTTAACTTCTCTAGTACATGCCCTGATATTAGAAAATTGGAAAATAAAATTACAAATGCTAAAAAAGAAGGTTTTCTCTTCTATTTTAGACCTACTTTAAAATAATCTAATTTATTTAAGAAGCAACTAAAGAAACAAACAAAAAGCTAAACACTCACAACTTTCAACTTGAGGCTTAATTTTACAATTCCTATATTAATTGTAATTGTGAAGAACTTCAGTTTGCTTTATGTGTACTTACACTAACACTGAATTCTTGGCATTTTCAGAAATCTTTTTACGTAATTCCTAGAAAACAAAATTTAATCACAAAGCAGCATCTGGAGTGAGATGAGTCCTTTAGTAGAGCTTATGTTGAGCTGATGCTGAGGTACAAGAGGTCATAGTATGCTTTGCTTTGTTACAGGAAAAAAAATATAAAATGAAAAATTTTCTTCTTTAAAAAGGCAATTTTCAGTAAACATTAAATCCTGAACCAAATCATTTGAGGGATGTAACTAAAGATTAAAATTTTTAATTGCACTGTATCAGAACACTTTAATAGACGTCCAATAATGTCACAGTAAACCAAGAATAAATTGGAAGTAAAACAAGCTATAATAAAAATTAAAGGAGAAATACAAACGAAAGGGAGAGGATATTTATAGCAATAAACTAAAACTAGGAACTCAGTAAACTGATAAATTTTCTAGAAAAGCATAACGAGAACTATAGGCAGATTAACAGGTAAAGTGTATTTCAAAGAGCATGAAAAAGAAGAAACTGAAATGAGTTGCATTGATCACACTTCTGCTTGATTAGGGGGTTCATCTTTTGACTGATAAATCAAATCTAGCTGATCAATGAGATATGGCAGACTCTACCCTTTCATTTCAATTACATGACAGGCTAAAGCATTCAGAAATAGATATTATGATAGAAGATGCCAGACGACTACTTCATTCATACCATATGATGAAGTATTTTCTGTGGTATCAGTAACTTTGAAAGGTTTTAACAACAGTTACAGGAGCTAGACATATTTAAATGAGGATTTTTAGAATAATTGGAAAACTTGCACTTACATAGTTCAGGAAGAATCACTCATTAACATTAGCTAATGGTGTTTTTCAATAGCTCATGGAACAACCAATAGTGAAAAAAGACAATTGGGATGATCAAACTAATTATGTCTGTCAACTTATCATAAACCCCAAAGTAAAGTGTGGACAAACTGATAATAAGACTTTATTAATAAAGATTTAAAGGAAAGTCATATAATTTGTGCCAGTAGGCATAAGTTCATGGAAAACAGATCTTGTCAAACCACCTTTATACCTTCCTATTGCTGAAAATAAAGCCAATTATCTATGGAGAAAAAAAAAGAACAAGCAGCAAGCTGTGGATACAGACTATGGCTGAGGCCTTGTATTGGTTGTAGGAAGCTGTTAGCCTGAGACATGCAGGATGCCTACCTGAACAGGAGATCCCCCTGGAGCAGTCAGACCAAAGGAGCCACTCTTAAAATGTTCTTTCTGCTTTACCTCTGTTTCCCTCAGCCCCCCCCAGGTGAGGAAGGAGCCTGGGACTACTCTCAAGTAGGTTTCTTGTAATGGTTAAATTTTCAGGGGGGAAAATGGATCATTGAGAAGAGGTTTTAATCGTATGAATCCATGTACAATTTGTGAAGGTAAAGGCAGACAGAGTATCTGTATTTGGCATAGGAACTCTATATATAGACCAGAAGCTACTGATTAAAGAGGTCACTGGGAAACTGAGAAGATTTCATGGAAAAGCCACAAGAACATCTGGCAGACTGGAATGATGCTCGAGAATTTGAGAAGTCATTCATTAATTGTGAAATCTTAGCAAATATTTATGTGTAGTTTGATAACCTCTCATACATGCCTAGCAAGAAAACAGGAATTTGAAAGTGGAGAATAGATGTCCCATGGTTGCAAATTAGTGTAAAAGAGTTCAGACTAAAGAAATAAAAAGACATAATTTTTCAATGACAAGAGTTATAATAATAACCACTTAGTAAGGACTATAACATTTTTCCCATTACTTGCTTTAAAGGATGTGATAATATACTTTCTTGAAAATTTATTTTATGCAAAAGGAAATTAAGCCAATATAACTCTAAAGCCAGAAAAATTGTGTTAAAGCTGCTGATTGTGATTTAGTTCACAGGTTTGATACAGAGGCTCTTACTATCACCACAGGTTATATGCCATAAACAGCTGTACAAGTATTGCCAAGAACAATCTCTTGTTTTGAGAGTCCATTAGTTGCCCAGACTTTCAGAGCTATTCTCCAGCTGGGAGGCATAAGAACTGTCTTGGGGATTAAATTCGGAGCATGCCATGGCTAATTTCTAAGGTGGAATTTCATTAAGAGACAACAACCTGGGAGCAAGGATACAATTATCCCATACCTTCAGGTGTCTAACTGAGGTATTGTACCTTTGCAGACACTGTGCTCCTGTCATTTGACTCAGGTGAACATTTGTCCGAGCCACCTTAATTATTCCACTGATAGCTTAGAAAACAAGACATCTAACTTTCTGTGCTCTGAACTACACCAAATGTAGGTGCCTAGGTGCATGAATATCTTCCATTGTGGGCAGCTATAAGCACCAAGTGGAAAGAAAAAGGAGTAAAGAGGTGTATCACCACAGCATGTCAAAACATGTCAATGCATAAACACTCTGCGTAGCTCACACTGGAAGTCAACCATGAGGAGATATGTAAAAGCACAAATGGAACTAAGACCTTAAATACCTTTGACTTACATAGGAATTCAAGCAAGAATGCACAGCTTGCCTCTATGGATTTCTGCAGTCCAAATACCTCACTTCTCTGCAAATCCCGAATTTAGAACTAGAACTACAGTGTAGGTGACAGACATAGCTTCATTTCTGGCCACAACTGTTTTGTGTCATGTACCCTTCTGCAGTTTAGAGCCGTTAGTATCTCTCAGGAGAGCTGAGGAATGTTAGTGTGTGTATGTGTGTGTGTGTGTGTGTGTGTGTGTGTGTGTGTGTGTGTGTGTGTGTGTGTGTATATATATATATATATATATGTGTGTGAATAGCATTTTATGCTATTCCTCTGAATGAGAGCCTTTTAAACTGCCCTTAAATATGGAAAAGACAAAAAGTAAGGGAATTTGTATAGTCCTATTGAGGAGAAAAACATAGTCAAAACATGTTCCTAAGCTTACGTTTCTAAACAGCTTCTCTAATTTTGTTAGGCAAATAAAAGTTTTATTCCTTTGATGTGTATATGTAATTCCCACTGGTGCTAATGAGAATTATATGGACAATTCAACAGAATAAGGCCTACAATTTAAGGGATACTTGGAGGGGAACTTCAAAGAAAACATTAAATACCTGATAAGAAGTGATAAGAAGCCTGTGAGAAGTTTGAACATTTGAATAGCAATAAATATTTAAAATTATCTTGTATTTTCTAATATATGCCAAGAGTTCTAGTCTACAGAAGTCCAATATATAGATGTTCAATCAAACTTTAGTAATAGAAAATGACAAAAGATAAGAACATGGACACATTTCAGACTTACTGAAGTACGCCCACAAAAAAGTAAGTTATTAGATTTTTTTGATAGAAGGCTGTAAAAGACAAAAAAAAGTGAGGTTTTAATCTCAATCTTCTTTGATATAAAAGGAATTATTAAGTCCTAGGTGAACCAAAAAGAAAGAAAGCAAGTCAGACAGACATAAGCAAAGTAGATTTTATTTTCCATTGCATTTCTTCTTTCTCCTTTTAGGTATAGGTTTTTGACTTATTGTGGACGCAATCATATATATGTAACGATTACACCAGTAATAATTTCAAAACTTGGAAATGAGAACAAATGAGACCAAAAACTGAGCAAAGGCACCATGCTCTCCCCTGCTGCCTGCAGTGATGGTCCATGATGGGATAATACAGAACACCATGAAACAGAGCCTCAGCATGCCTGGCACCCAAGCTGTAGGCTTAATTCTTCATTAATACTGCTAGTACCTGCATGGACCTGCTTGGTAGGTGTACCAGAGCCATGCAAACTGACAAGCCTTGTAACAATCTGAGGACAGGGATTCATCATTTCTGGGTATTTCGAGCACAGATGTTTGCATCTGTCTCATTGTCTACAGCCTCCTAATTGTCAGTAGAACAATCCTGGGGAGAAATCAATCTCATCCTAAAGCAAAGGTCTACAACAGACCAGATTAATTGGTAATTAAATTTTTCCATTTTATTTTGTTGAGAAATAGAATCTAAACAGCAGAAAATAGAATCTAAAAAGCCTAGACAAGTGTCTAAAAGTAGGTGAGGTGACTCCCACCTCCAGTTTATCCATTAATGTAGAAGCTGGTCTGACCTCCAGTGATGGAGACTGTAATAATCACTTTAGTCAATGTATTCTTGCATTCATAATGATTTTTAAAGCATTTTTTAATTACAAACTGTAAATTAAGTCAAATATTTTAATGCAGTGTGTCACAGAGAAATAGAACTGAATCGTTTTTCTATTTTGATTCCTTTTTTACATACTTGAAGAAAGGCACGTCTCATTTTGCTTTTACCTTCTCTAGGTTAAACAAACCCAGTATTCTTGATACCCACCTGCACATCATGCTTTCTATATCTGTGCTCATCCCAAACAATATTCTTTTGAGCAAAGATTTTTTGCTGTAGCATCTAAGGATAGCTGTAATATTCCAGCTGAGATAGTAATGTAGACATCAGAGAAAATCTACTTGAAATGTCATAGGCACAAATTTTCTGCATGTAAATTGCTTTTTTCCCTCTCTCCCCCTCTTCTCCTCCCCCTTCCTTCAACAGCAAAAAGGTTACTCATCCTTGTTCTCTTTGTAAATCAGGCTATTTTGCAGGTATTTTTTCAGTCAATAGCCTATCCTGCTTATTCCTGCCTGTATGCAATAACTTGCACTAGAAAAATAGCATGTTTTTTCCTGATCCCATCTAAAATCTAACAAGATTTCTTTGAATTTCATGATAATAATTACAATCTTCTTGCCTTGGAGGCCCTTCCTACTTAATGAGCATACCTTCTGTTGGCTTCTCTAGGTCATTCATACAAATACTTTATAGTTTTATATCCTGCAGAGACCTTTTGGAGAGTGGAAACTGCTGAGCTTTCAATTTACCTGTGGTATTTCTATCTAAACCATGATTTTCCGTATTTCTTCCAGGAAAGGCACAAAAACCTGTGTTGAAAATGTTACTGCAACTGTAATTTGACATGTGATGTTCCTCCTATAAGACCTTTACCTTTTGTAGGAGGAAACGAAAGTACTTAGGCATGATTCATGCCAGACACAAGAGTTGGTGGTTATTCATATCCATCTGTCATAACTTCTCAGATGCAACCAAACACTGAGTTTTTATTTATGAATATTTTCAGTGCTCTGAGAAAAAAAAAATCCGATAAAGGCAGTTTGAAAACATCTGATTAAGTCAAGTATCAATTTGTTCCTTGTTATACCAGGCTGAAATCTTGATCCTTCATGCCTGATATTAACTATGATAGCAAATGAGCTTTTCAGCAAGAGTGGGAAAAGTCATTGAATGTTCAGAAATTTTCAGCATCATATGCCAATCACTTCCAACCTCTGCAGGAGCAGACTAATGATCTCTGGTTTTTTTTTTCATCTTACTTCTGGAGTATTTATAACTGGTTTCTGTTGCAATTCACTTTCTCCACAATTTTCCTTTTCTGACTTTGTTTTTCTAACCCAAAGTTTGATTGTAGTGCTGTGTTTTTGCACCCATCCTCAGTAGTTTGACCTGGGGTCTGTTTTCTGTGCTGTTCACTTTGTGATTAAAATTATAATATTACAGTTTCTCAGATCAGTTCCCTTGATGTTCTTGTAAATTACTAATCTCTTTTACACCTTCTCCTAATACAAACCATTTGAAAAGTTCTTTCCTTCCAGTTCTCTTATTCCATTGAAGTCTGCCTTTCTGAAAGCTGTTGTTTTCATTCTGGCCTTTTTTGTGCACTCTGTTAGGATCATGAAGTTACAATGCTATGTTCACCCATACCCAAGTTATCTTTTAATCTGATGACCTCAGAATTCTTTCATCTTGGTTTAAATAATGTGTAGAATTTCTCCAGTATGAATGCCTTACAGCTTTGTTACTAATTGGAAGAAATTACATGGTAGTCAATATCTAGATATGTCCTTGTTTCTGTTATTAAAATTTCCACTGATAATTACTCTTTTAAGGCCTTTAAAGGATCAGAATGACATTACCTACTCTGGTTTACACTTACAGGAAATATTCCTGTTAGAGATTTTTCACTGACTAGTTCTGCATTTGGTGACACTTTGCCACTTGAACATCTTTTTTTCAATTAATTTTTATTTCCATTTTAGGGCCAGATATGAACCTCAGCTATGGCTGAGAATTCAATTTTTTGAAATAACCATCCCTATAACTCTCATATCCTTCCACAATACATTTATTTCTACCCAATTCCTTTGTTTTGCCTATGTTACCATCTTGTCTATAACTACTTGTTCAGCACAGTGAACCTTGTGTGTGTGTGTGTGTGTGTGTGCGTGTATACCTGCCCAGGCCTGTGCTTACTTGAATACTGAACTTAGAGAGTGACTTTGCATTAGGAGGCTAATTAATAACAGATAAAGGGATGTTTGATTTCTAGAATTAAAAGTGTCAACTAAGCTAAATATGAGGATTTAAAGACCTTTGGGAACAACAGGCATGTCCATGAGGACAGTGTAGTGACTGCAGCAACCTCAAAAATACTTCAAATATTCCCTGTTATGGAAATAATGAAAAAGTTATCTTAACAATATATAAACATGCTCAATTTCATAAACCCCCATAAATTAATAATCTGTTCAACATTCAATTTTAAAAAGCATTCAATTTTGCATTTTCTATGCCATTTATATCTTTGGTTATGTCTTTCCATTTCTTTAGAGGTTTTGAAATTGGAATGAGACAGTTTGATTTACTTTGGCTCATGTTTCATATAAGTCTGCATTTAAACATCTTATCCATGAAAGACAAATAAAAAGAAAGCATATCAAGGATGCGAAGGAGTGAGAAAAATGTAATGTTTTTCTATCCTGGAATTAGAGTACCTAGGAATTATAAATTCAATCTGCATTAAAAGCAAACTATAATATTTAATCCTCTGTGCCCTTATAATCGTGATTCAATGAGGCTTTTAAACACCTGCTCTACTTCAAAGTATGCTCAAAATTGCTCGAGTGGATTGGGTCCTAAATTGCTCAAAACCATAAATGGACCTTATCAAAAGTCAACAAGCTTGTGCTTTGTGGTTTACTTTCAAGTTATTTCATTTGAAGCACAGGATCCAATTAATTCCATTAGAGCTGTTTTACAGATATTAAATTTACATATTAAGTACTAAATTGAGGCCAAATTGAGGAATGCCGATGGTCTAAAGGCTTTTGATTCTATAGCTGTCTGCAGTGCAAAGCTATATTTGTCGAACTGTTTCCTGTTATTAGACAATTTTATAAATTATAGAGATTCAATTCTTTTCATCTAACATTTAGTTCGTAAATACATGCATCTTTCTCAAACTGCTAGCACATAGTCATGGAATGATTTTCAAATATAGATAATAAAATAAGTTAATGTAAATAAATGGTCGTGCTTATACACTGGATATACCACATACTGAATTACTCAGAATTAATTTTTGGAACACTTTAGCTGTATCTTGTTAAGAAGAAATTTGGTTCTGATTTTCAGGATCACTGTGGAGTTCCTTATTAAACTGTCACTCAGAGAGTATAAGAGCGGAAAACCCATTACTGTGTTAATTAGATCTGTGGTAGTTTTCAGGCTGGTGGTGACAGCTGCCCGCATGTGGCCCAGCATATACATTATCCTAGTGGCAACATTACCTCTACTGTGGTAGAAGACTTTTCACAGCCATGACAAAAAGGAAAAGGATGTTGCTTTTCCCCTTAGGGGGCAGTATCACAATCCAGGAAAAAGCTTCCAAGGTTAGATTTATTTTCTTGCAAAACACTTGTAATGACAAAACATGCTGCAGATCCATTGCACTTTGCTCTTTTTAAATTTATTTCTTACCCAAATGTAGCTGACTTGCAGAAACACCCAGTTACATTCAACTAGGTACAACTGTTACCAAGAAAAAATTAGATTAATGAATATTAGGGGACTATATTGTTCTAATATGCTGTGCTTCTTGCATGACTACAGGATTTCAGGAAATTATTCCATGATAAGTTAGGTGTTTGTACTTCTGGACTATACCATCAAAGGTCAGGTGATAGGTAACACCCTACATCTCTTAGTATGTTTCAGCTGTTAATTATTTTCAGTTTCAGAAAATGGAGTGAGACAGGACGTCCTAATGTGCCCTTGTGACATGGAGACTAGTCAAATTTTCAACAGTGTTCACGCAAGTAATGTCCCTGGTCTGTCAATCAGCCTTAGGCTGCGATATACCCAGCTGTTACAGTGGTGGAAACTAAGGTACAATATTTGGAAGCTAACTTCCTCTGGAGCAAACTCACGTAGATGCACACTTACCTCTGGTAAATGTGTAGTAGCAAACCCCACCTCCATTGATAGGAACGTGTTTGGAAAGATTGGTGATCTCCTTTCAATTGCTTTGAATTTGCTCAAAACGGTTATCAATTAGTAGCTAATACTTATAAACTCTAGAACTCCACAGCACTAGCAAGCATTCACTTGTTCATGTGGTCAGCATGCTAAGTCACATTTGAAAAGCAGAATATTCTTTTTTAAGCCAGTACAGCATTTGTTCAAGAGTAGCTCAAAACTAGATAGAGTGAGTCAGGTCAGGACCACCAAAAGCAATCGTATCGCCTGCTGAACTCAAGCGATTTTTCCGTTCTTCTACTTTCAAAAAGAATGCACTCTCTCTTTTTGCTCCAGCGGTGTGCCGGGAGATGCTGCTCAGCAGTGTGGCAGGCAGATATGGTACACAAACTGAATCATTCATTTAGTGAGTATTCCTGGGCTGACACTTACACCTATACCTGCGGAACACGCTAAGTAACTATTCCCACACACGCTGCTGTTTCTGTACATTAAAAAATAAACCAGTCCAAACAAGAATCTGCTGTGAATCCATTGAAGTTAGTGATCAGTCTCTCCCTGCCCTTTAAGCCATGGTCTAATGCTGTGCCCTGCTGAGAAAAATGACCTGATGAATTTTTCCCCATCTCTAACTTTGATGACTCCCTGATGTTATTTTCACCAGGTTTCCACTTAAATCTCATTTTCTTCTACATACCTTATCTCATTGTATTTTCTGTCACATTTTTTAAAATTCACCATTTAATACTGAAAATGATGGAGAATTTTTGATATTTAAGGGATTATGGACTGCTCAAAAGAAATAAGACAAGTCTACCAGTCAGAATATAGGCCATAGTTAGTGTGGAATCAAAACTTTTCCAATGCATATAAATTATTGCCTTTCCCAAAGTCTTAGAGAACAGGTAGATGAGACTTTAGTATCATAAAGTTCTGTTGATGAAAACAAGAAGCAGTAATTGGGACAGAAAAAATCCTTCTGTTTTTCAATTTTTAGTTTGAGCTCATGAATTTCCTTTCAGTTGAAGGAAGAAATCCAAAGCCATTTGTCTGGAAAAATAAAGTTGTGGTCAGCTAGTCAATGAGGTATTTCAGTCAGAATAAATACAAGACTGAAAAAAATGTTAGCTACGTGTGTCTGGAAGCTTTGTGATCACTGTAGGGGATGTATGACTGAGCTACTAAATTCAAAGCAAGGACAGCTAGAGTATGAGAGAGAAAATAGAAAATTACATCAAGATTAACTGCTTAGTGTTCATAGCCCACCCTTCACATGGTGGAAGAATATAATGGCAGGTTAAGTTCTTCCTCTCTGAATTAAGGAGTCTTTGGTCATGGAACTCACATGACATTTTCCTTCCATCATAACCTCCACTGGCAATCTCTACTGGTCGAAGGTTTAAAAAAGTTGTGATAATCCACATTAGAACAAGGAAATCAGAAACTTGTGCTTTTTCCAAAAAAAGACAGTTCACATTAGTAGCTCTCCTTGATTTACCTTTTTGATGATATGGGTAAGATCTTCCAGACAGGCAGTGGATGAAGAATAACACTTTATATCCCTCCCCAGTAAAACAAGGATGCCAAGAAACTGCATTTTCAGAGCAAGGCACAAGAAATTAGGAGCCACTATGAATGTTTCAAGTTTTCTGCTGATTTTATCAAATTTATTTTAATGCCTGATATAAAAGAGAAGTAAAACATGAAATCATGATCATTTTCTCTGACTGTGTTCTCAGAAGTAGTGTCTGTCCCCCCAAAAAGAGTTTGTATTTTTTTTTATCATCTTCATATCTCAAAAACTTGTTTGAAAAATGGGTTTTCAGAAGTAGCAACCTGATTTCATGTGGGGTGAAAACCAGTAAGAATATAGTACATGAGCTTAATTTGACAATTATGGCTCTACACCAGGGTTGCTCAGCTTATTTTTTATATCCTGTGGGAAAACTAAGTGACATAACATTTCTGATTTTGAAATGGAGAAGAATTTATGGTTCCAAAGTCAGTCAAATTATCTTCTTGTTTATACTTCGATGAAAACAAAACTGAAAATTTCATTGTCAAATGAAGATTGCTACACCCACAGGTATTCACTTCAGTATGAAGATTGTTGTACGGGTGCGTAAAGGCAATGTGATTTAAATTATGAAAGGTTTCTAAAAATATCTTAATCCAGGAATCCATTCACTGCAGAATTCAGTCCAGCAGCTCAGAAAAAACTGGCAAGATGCATTGGCTGAAGTTATCATGAATCACAATGTACACAACAGCACTAAATTTACTAGTTTCTCTCACGCTTATAACTACACTTATTCCAATAATGACTTGGACTATTTTATTTTTGTATAACACTCTGACTATTTTCTTTCTGACAAGAACTTGACAAAGGAGATGGAGAAGTAAATACCTTTATTGCATATGCTAAGAAGAAAATATTAAAACTTATTTTTCTTTAACACTTGGCTTTGCCTTCCTAAGTTGACTGATCTCTTCTTGCCACTAGATATTTAGATGTTGCAGTATAATGCAGCAACACAAAACACCAGTATTTCATTCCAATATGTTTATTTCCATGAGAGAGGCTAGAGGAGTATTAGATTTGTAACAGCCCCGCTACAAGGAATTACTTGGTCTCCTAGCTGCCATAATTATTATCAGCTGCAACTTACTGGGTTTCCTCTTATTAATGTTATCACTTGGCACAGAATTATAATGCAGGTTTAGCCAGTTATTTAGCCATCTGTGAAGTGGCTTAACTCTGTAAGACTTGATAATAAATAAAAAATCGTATTAGTTTTGAGGAATATGAGTTCATTGCATTGTCTGCAATTCAGTTAAATAAAAATGAAGTCAGTTGGGAAATTGCTGTGGTTGGACTAATTGCATATAATAGCCTAGAAAAATATGGGGATTATAGATGAAACTAGATCCTTCAATAAAGCCTCCTTAAGCTAGACAGTTTTTGGATTCCCTTTCTTTGCAACAAACTATGTAAAAAAATTGAACCTCTCACTAAATTATCTTCCTTTAATTATTCAAATTTCAAATAGAATATTTTTCATCTCTTGTCTTCATTTCCTGGCAGAGACCAGAAAAAACAAATTAATTTCATTAAGAGACATTAGAGGTACAATATAGAATACTAAATCTGGTCAATAATACACTGACTTATTGAATCATCTTGTAGTAAATTAAAAATTATTTCCACAGCCCACAGGCTAAAGTACTAAAACCAACATCAAACCCCTTTCTCTTTCACATGTAAGAATTAAAGGAACCAAAGGGCTGGAGTCTAAACATGGAGTTTTCTGCTCATTTATTCCCAGGGATCCATCAGCAATTTCAGGCTTTCTGCCTACCATTGATACACACAAAAAATTGCCACACAATACACACAAGACTTATATTCCTATAGCAGTAGAATATCCTAAGCACATCTATGTACCTCAGCCTACATTGCTGGAGGAGCGATTTTCTGAGTAATGTACTAGAAAGACAAGAATGTTCAGAAACCCAGAGCCTACACTGGTATGAAGAAAGTTGAAAACGAGGTTAGTTATTTTACTGAGAAGCCAGCATATTGTTTTCATCATGTCTGATAGGTTCTAGATCAGATTTAAAAACAAAACCAAAAATAAAACTACTTTTTTTTAAAAAATCAAGTAAGTTCTTTTTTAAAACAAGTCCCACGATAGAAAACTTATGAATACAGAGAGAAATCATAGAGCCTTGTTAATGGTTTGATACGTAACTAAATTTTATGAGACATAATTGTTTTATCAAGGGATAAACTAATTCCCATTTTCTACATCTTTGCTTGTATGAATGGGAGTGTTCATAAATTTTATGTTTCTTGTTTGAGCTGAAAATATATGAATATATACACACCTGTACATACATAATTAGATTCCCTTCAGGCAATGTATAGTCCAAGGATACCAAAGCTTATTGCAAAAGGGAACAGGACAATCTGTAACTGTGGTGAATTTGATGAGCAGAAGTGGATTTAACTGTGAAGGAAGCCTCAGCTTAATCTTTATTAGAAGTGTTTGTAAAGCAAGTAATATCCAAGAGGGAACAAACTAGAATAGATTACGTGGGAAGTGATAAGTCTACATTTTTGGCTGTCTTTAAAAGCAAGCTGGAAAATACCAGGACAAATACAGTTAATCTTATATTAGGGGAAGAAAGCAGATCAGATGATCTCTCTTCAGACCCCTAGATACACAAAGCAGAGTTGTGTACATCCTTCTGGAGGGCAAAGATTGGAACTCCAGCATAGGTATTTCAACATGCATCCACACAACTGTTTTAATTTGGCTCAGGAAGATGCTTTCCAAGTGAATTTTGCAATGGTTCTCTCACTGCACCTTGGTTTGCATAGCAGAGGGTTCTCAGGAGGCACGAACTCTGTTCCCTTCAGGGAACATTAAAGTGAAAGCTGCAGTCTGGGATCACACTTAGTAAATTTTATCTGCTAATTGGCAATCAGCTCATGGGGTCATACTAAATTGGTCTGGAGGGAAGTGACTGCAGAGCAGACAAAATTCCTTACACTATCTATGAGCCTCTCCTGTTAGAACATTCTTCATGCTAGTAAGGCTTTTACTGGTTAGGACAATAAGTTGATGATGCAGCCAGGATCTGTTAAACTGCTGAATCTTGTACTACAGATATAAGGAAAATCAAGCAGAGGAAAATAAAAGGAGAGGCAGAAATATTAAGAGAAGCACCTTTTAAGTCCCCTTTAAAAGCAGAAATAATTTTATTAGACAAAATTTATACTGTAGTAGATCAAGTCTATGCACCCCTATTTCTATATATGAAAATACATTCATAACATTGAGATTCAGTTATTCGAAGGCAAGTCAATAGACACCAGGAATCTGCTTAGGCATCACAGTTCTTCATTTTTCCTGAGAGCACTTTCCAAAATAGACATTTCTAACACAGATTACAAGTGAATAAAATCTTTATGCTAAAAGATCATGCATTTTATGCTTTCTCTCAATTCATATCTGACCTACTTTTTATCTTAGAAAGACACTATTTTTTGAAAATAGTAAGTCACCGATGGAACACAAATTAGTAGATCACCTCACAATACGATGGTCTCTCTCATCTTGATGCTTCCAGCTGTCATCCAGCTACCAACATGTAGCTGCAAAAGATTGGGAAAAAATTGTGAAGATCTGGAGAATAGGTTTCTGATACCTCTAATATTAGAAATTCTTCCTGTTAGACCTCAAACTCATTTCCAAATGCTTAAATGGGACTTGTCTCTCTTGATGGTTTCTCAGAGTGTTTCCTATTGCACTGAAACTGATGGAGAATCATGATTACAGAGAGTTTATAGCTAGAAGAATTTGTTTGTAATTTGGAAAAGGATCAGCAACAGACACCAACATTTAAAATGGGATGCTGAAAGGACAGGGAATGGCTTGACTGTCCAAACTTTTTCCTGATTGTTGCAAACTACAGGGAGCTGCTGGAGGCACTGAATGAGAGAAAACAATATGCTAAATGTCAGTAAGCAAAGATTTGTCAAGGAGGGTTGTGTTCAGGTGTTCAGATTGGATGCTTTTCTCAAAATTGAACTGTTCTGTTAGGCTTTATCACTTAAGGAAATGGTAACGTTAAAAGAGGTCTTGTGAAGCTTATGTCTAATTACTTTTGAAATTGAATGTCCTTGGAAAGAGCTAAATGGTGAATCAGAGTGCCTGCACCTTGGCTGAAATGATGGTGGAGCATGAAAGAGTGATTGTGGAGGTTTGGGGGCAGCTTGGTTCATTCTCACATAAAAGGTTTTGGTTTACAGGTGACATGACTTCTAAGAGTTCTCACAAAGGCTTAAAATTCTACTCTGAAATGGGCATATTAAAGCTGGAGGATAAAATCAGAGCCAAAATACTGTAATATCCTGAGATGATGAAAAAATCAGAACTTCTCTTCATATGTATGATATGTATGCATGTTTGAAGTGCAAACACACACATACACATCTACATAGTAATTACCAGTAAGCTACAAGAAGCTCCAGTAGTAATTTGTCAGAAAAAATTACAAAAAAAAATGAAAGGGTGAACTGTCTAAAATGCAAGTAGCTTCTCTGATCAATTGCATAATGGTGAGATAAGATTCACAACTTGCAGTCTGCAGACTTTTTATGATCCAGCTATAAAGTGTTGCAGATCTATCCTCCCCCAGATCCTCTCATCCGGAGGAACATCAAAGTAGTCAAGGCAGCCAAAAGAAGAGGACAATGGAATATTACTGAATATGCATATATTTAGGAAAACATAAACTCTTAAAAATTTTCCAATAACTGTCTTTCTGTCATGCAAAGCCATTTTTATTTCTCCTACAAGAGTGCTGCTTCTATTAGCTTTGATTACAGAAAAGCACAATCACCTATTCAAATAATGAAGGACTGTCTTCTCTTTTAAACTCAGACTGAGTGCTGGAAAACTGCAGTATTTCACTAAAGACTGAGGCTAGACTGAAGATAGGAGACCAAGTAAGGAAGAAGATAAAAAGGGTAACACATTCCTGTGTGAAATGTTAGACTCATTTTGTCTCAGAATCAGACACCAACTTCCACCTCTGTGTGTGTGTGTGAGCAGGTGCCGCCAGCACCACAGAGTATCATTTCCTCCTGCCCAGAAATTGCAGCTGAGTTTAACTCTCTCACAAGCACCAACACCTGTACAGCTGAATTGCAACAAACATCAAGGAAATGATAACTCTCTGTGACACTGACCCTGCCCAGTGCTAACTTTTTGTATCCCTACAGGCTCTTGAGGTTCATATATCCAAATATTAAGAAGGTTTAGTATGCAGCCAGGTTTCTTCCACACAAAATGTTAGGCTTTGGGAATGATGTTTTTTGGTGAGGAACAGATTTCTAGCTCTGACCATTGGATAATAAACCCTACTATTTACAAAGAACAAAGAAACCTCTATTACAGCCAAAGTCAGTGATCTTGACTGGGTTGTATAAGATGGTATTAATTTCATAATCTGTCCTTTTTCCACAGAAAGAAGGAATGATTCCTCAATCAGGTACTTATCTTAAAATTACTGAGCCTTGTTCTTTTTATGGTCTCTCTCTGAAATAATCTTTGGAACTAAATAATATATTATTTTCCTCACTAGTATTGATTGAAATGAAAACTAACTTTGACAAGTTCAGTTTTACTCATTTACTTAGGGAAATGTCAGCACAGTATGTAAAGGAGCCATGACAAAGGAATGATCCCTTAATGCCTACTTAGGTCTTTCCAGGCATTGCGTCTCCTGAATCTTTTAAGGAGACAACAAAAGAAAAGTCAATGTTGTGCAGTTGGTGTATAAATAATCCTGTGGATATTGTCCATGAGAGCTGGCTTTCGTACAAGATCAGGTGATTTCCTCACAATCATTTCAGTGTTAGAGGAAGTTGACAATTGCTGCAATTACCAGTGAATACGTACTTTAGGTTAGAGATGTGTACCAGGAGACAAGGTTACGGATGTTTTCCAGAAGGCAGAAAACAAAAGGCCAATTATTTAACTGTTCCAGTTGGTGGAGGGGAGGAGAGTCAGCCTGTTTTGTGACTGTGTGCATGCAACTTATCCCACGTAGCTCCTGAAGGGAGCACTTTTTGAACATACAAAAGCTGAAATCAGGTCACTAACAGCAATGCAGAATTCTAGAAAGCTTTTCCTACTCCTAGAGTAAATAGAAGGTTTTTTCCTGATGAGGTGAATTTTCTTTAGTCCAACTGACAGTCTCTAAAACCAGCAATGTCTACTGCTTCACATAAACCATGAGGTTCTTCATGCAAACATGCTTCACAGTATCTTGTGACCAGAGACCGTGTAAGAATATTTTTTAAACAAGGTAATTACAGTATGTTACTCATGAGGTCACTGGAGTTTGCTGTACGACTTGACTTTGTTCTCTGCCATTCTGGGTAATTCTGACAATAGAGCTCCTTATCCAACAACACAGTTACAGTCCTGCCTTTAGAAAACTATAACGAGAGATGTTAAATGCATGGGTTAGTCATACAAAAAAGCCCACATGTGGTGTGTATTATGCTGTACTTTTACAAAGTTACACTCTCCAAAGCAAATTCTCCTTGATTTCCAAACAAAAGGGAAATGGATTGACAAGTAAAACCAATCTAAATAAACAAATATCCAAAAATTATTGGCTTAAAAGCCTTTTTCTTTTTTTCTTTTTATTTTCTTCATGGAAAACCTGAGAAGTTCACCAAGGTTACATTTTTAAGCTTTTCTCTACAAGTACAGGGAAATTTTTCTCTTAGCTGAAAGTTAAGACTGGAGTAGACTCAGAATTTGTGGCTAAAAGGAAAACACCAGCTACCACAAGAGTCATGATAATATACTGAGCTCATCTCAAACCTCCTGGTTTGAGAGTCTTGTGAATTGTTTGCAGAAACAGCTGGCATTGAGGAGATTACTCAGGTGCCAGATTCAGGGTTGTTATCATGAGGTGCTAGTTTCAAGGTTGTTATCACGAAACAGAAACCAGGGACAATATATTTCTTCCCTCACAGAGTTAGAAGAGTTAGAAGAGGCTTCACTCTTGTAAGGCAAAGAAGCCATGGTAAGACTACAACTGTACAACACTGCCTCATTCCTTCTTCCCCTTCCTTTGGCATCCTTCTGTGCTCTTCCCACCCTTTGCTGAGCACAATAGACAGTTCAAGCCTTTTGGTACCCACTTTTTTTCCCAAAAATCACTCCAACAGATTTTTTCAAAATATTATTTATTGAGGAAAAATGTATATCTTGCTTATTTTGCCATAGGTTGTGTTTTACATGTCTCTTCTCCTTCTGCCCTTCCCCCTTCCAGTCCACAAACCCAGGTGTTGTGCAACTGTGAACAAGTAGCAAGTGCTAGAACTGGAAAGTCAACTTCACTGAGACAGCAGTGAAAAATAACATGAAAAAGGTCACGACTGCATCTTTCTGTTAAGAAATACAAGGCTTCTGTTGACTTTGCGGAGCTAATCAGAAACAGAATGATTTGAAATCAGAGTTCCCCTTTCCTTACGTAAGCCACTTACGTAAACCAAAAAGTAAGCAACCACCTAACCTGAATTAAGGACTGTCTGGGAGTTATGATATCTTCAGTCATGGAGTGATCATGACTGGAAAGGTACCTTTTAAACTTTATCAGCCTATTCATGCATTTGGATTGGGATTTGCTACACAAGCAGAGCAGCTCCATTGACTTCTCTGCATTCTTACCAGGGTTACTAAATGGAGATGTATGCCCTTCAACATGTAAGAGGACTATTCATTTTCATTTTAATGGAGTTTCTTATAGGTTGCTAATATGTTAATTAGGAATTGCTTCAAAGCACAAAATGAAAGACGTTTTCCACTGTTGAGAATCAAAAAAGAGAAAGTATATTTTGAAATTTGTTGTCTCAAAATATGTTAAAGGTTCTGTTGACAGTGACTTTGATTAAATAATACATTAAAGTATCTCAAAACCAGGTCATAAAGTAATTGTCAATAGCATTAATTAAGAAAGTGAGACTATTAAGAGGATGCATTTCACTGGACAGGTTAATATTTACTCTGAAAAACACTCCACAGCTTGAGTGAGTCAGCAGGAAGAGTGGGAAAAGAACCTGTGGAACACTTCACAGAGGTGGAAGCAAATTTGAATTATTCTGTCTTAATGAAAAGGGTACAATCAGGTACTTCTTGCTTGCAAGGTGTCCTCTTTTCTTCTTATTTTCCTTTTATCTCCATCTCCTCATCTGTTTCTGGAGCTGCTTCCCAGACTCTGACTGCTTGGAAATCAGAGTTTGCACTCTACAGCTTTGTGTTGCAGAGTGAAGTGGACAAGACAGACTACTTGCAACCTGTCTTTTGGGGACATCTGCTGCTCCCAAGAACTCAGCCGGGCTGTGAAAATGCCACATTTGCCCACACCTACAGTACCAAGTCACACCTTCCAACCAGATGCAACCCAGTGACTTAAACAGCTTTCCTTCCACACACTCCAGAGCAAGAGAGTCAAAGTCCCTATGCTGCACTGCTCTAGAGTAAACTGTCTCTGCATTAGCTCTCCAGAAAAGCTGATGTTCCTAGACATTTAGTATAGCTGTCTAGAATTAAACTTGCAATATCTCTACATTATTATGCAAACACAATTATTCAAATTTCTCTTCATCAAGAATAGTCCTGCTCACAAGAGTTAGCTCTGCAGATAACTGGTCATTCATAGTAGTTATTCCTGCATATTTTGATCCTTTTTAGGCTGAAATTAAAACTTGAAATCCAATTTTACTGATTAACAGAAGAATCTATGAACTGATGGAAAATTTCATGTGAGATCTAAAGATATGAGGGAAGCAGCAAGTTTTGCAAGTACTTCCAAATGAGCTAGGGAAATAATCGGTAATTATTTTTCTTTATTGAGGATGAGATCTCATGTCCAGTCTTGCTTATTTGTAAAAATGTATTAGTGCTGGAATTACAGGGATATTGAGAAGTGTATGTTCAAAGACAAAAATCTTGGATTAACTTCAGAGGAAGCTTGAATGTTCCATTTGTTCTTAAAAAAAAGTACATTTTCTGTAATTGGATTTATTTTTCAGTTAGATTCATGTAAGCAAAAGTTAAAAAATACATCATATCTCATCTTTCTTGTTGCTGAAATCACCTTTTTCAATCCCTAATATACTGACTATCTGAATCTCAGTATTCATATTAAAAAAGACCTTGTATCTGTAGCCTGGAATTCAAACCTCTACCCATATTTTATTCTGTCATATACTTTTCTTCCTTAAGACCTGAAATCTTGAAACTGCCAAACCTCACTCAGCTTCAAAAAAAAATTTCCACTTTTTTTTCACCTTGTAAAATCAAATATGGAACATTTGAGTGAATATAAAACTCAAAGCTAAAATGAAACTTGTGTAGTTAAATCTTGCCAGCATCACTATTTGTACTTATTATCAGGCATAATGTAAAGGGAAACTGGGAAAAAAGATCTGTTACTTGTGAAGTCTGTAGCACCAAGAATGAAAATTGACAACAGGGCAGAAGACTTCATATCACATTTCAAGTGCTTTTTTGTCTGAACGTTCCAGTCTTGGTGACCTTGCAGTACAACTAGCATATACCTAAAACCAAAGTTAAAATCAAAGTGATGCTACTTTGAAATTTTCATATGAATAAGCTTCAACAAACACACAAAAAGACCTCGTTCCCCCTACAGAAAAGTCAAAGCATCTGACTGTGATTTCAGTAAAAGCAGTCTTTGTTAAAGAAAAAGACAGATTTTGCTAAAATAATAGAGACTGATATGATCTTTCAACAGAATAAGGTCCTGATTTTGGACATATTTTGAGTTTAAAATAACACTGTTAACCAAGGTCATAATTTTTATATTTTGGACAGGAATAGTCACACCATATAAAATATTATAGCATTTTATGTTTTCCAACATAAAAAAGTATATGCCAAGTTTTTCCCTATACCTACAAAACTTCCTGATGATACACTTTCTGTCATTTAAATCGCTCCTTTCAAAGAGTCTGTCCTATCACATGAAACTTCATAAAGTCATCAAATCTATAGGGAACTAAGTGATGTATGAGGATTAGGTAGGTTTTCCTTTTGTTTTGATGGAGTTATCCTGGTCATCCTTATATTCTCTGGGAATTGACACTCGAAAACCCGATGATTAATTATTTCTGCAACACAGCATCACAACCATAAAAATAATGAAGAAATTAATTTCTGAAGCTTTAAGAGGCACTTTAAATTTCTCTAGCAAACCCCTGTCTGTAGAGTCTAAACATCAGCTTATCTTCACAACCCTGTAATAATAATTATTAAAACAAATTAGGCAGAGCTTTTTTCTTTTCTGGTAATCACACATAGAACACTTCTGCCATAAGCATATTTTGGATAATGAAGGCTGCAAGGACCAGTAAGCAGCATCACTCTCCCTTCCAAAGTACAGCATTTATTGCTCGAGCTGTCAGAGCTGAATGGATTTAGCATGTGTGCTTATAACAACGTGTTAGCTGTTATGTGCTTGACATGTGGCAGCAGCTTAAAACCATTTGAAAGCAGAGGTTAAAGCATGCTTTTGCACAGTGAGGGATCATATTGCTGCAGCAATCATTACCACACCTGTGAGGATAGCCTACAGACACTGCCTTTCAGATGCTGGTTTGCATCCTACTGTGAGAAACCTGCCCAAGTGGTGTGAGCCTGCATTTTGTAAAGGCTGCCTGTTCATCTACAGTGCAGGTGAGGGAAAACCAGCCCCTGCTTCCCCAAACCCTCACAGTATGAGGACAGGTGCCTTTAAAAGGGTAAATGTTTGATGTCCTCTCTCCCCAGAAATATCTCCAATCGCTGCATCAGAACATTGTTATGATACAAAATGCAGCTGTACAGAGCAAAACTAGCAAGAGATTTGGAGTTCCATTTCTCTGGACTAAAACGGCACACACCAGAACTCTGCTTTGAAAAGAGCAAAGCAGTGCACTTATCATCGTGCACAGTGCACTCAGCAGTCAGGCTGTATCTTTTCTTCTAAGTTGTTGCTGTTTGCAGCAAGAATTTCTAGGAAAAATATGGTAGTAAACATAGGACCAAAGCTTTTTCCCATTTGTTTTTCAAATGCCTGAGGAAACTTGCACGCTGTTTTCTGTAGATTTCGACTGGTCCAGACTAAGGTGGGAAATGAATTCTAGGACCTCATTTCTCTCTCAGAAAACATGCCTGTGTTGTACCAGCTCTGTGCCCACTCACTCATGTCCTGCTTTCTCAGCTGGGGAAAATAACACAACGGGATAGCAATACTCTCATGGTCTTAAGATTTGTTCACAAAGACAATAAGGCACAACATCAATGCATATGTCCACACTGAGTACTGTTTTAAAGGAAGTTTTATCCTGTAATTGTTGTACAATATTTATGTAGTAAATGTGATCTAATCAAAGATTAGCTAAGAAAGTAATAAGTTCATCTCCACTTAACTCTCATGTTGAGAGATACACTTCCAAGAGATGCTGTTCTTCATCATAGCTCAATAATATCTTTAGTTTTCTCCTTCTCACTTGATGACTCCTTAAATACAGCATGCAATTTGAGACTTTTGAACAAATTGAAATGAAAGTTCCCTATTCTCATCACGGCATGTGTCCAGCTAGGGGCATCTGAAGAATTTGTTGAAATTTCCTTGAAAGAGTTTTCAACCTCTTAGACTATTTCTTGCATACTCTAAAAATAGAAATTTGCTTTGCTGAAAACTAACTCATAGGCTTCACTTTCCAATGAACATGACTTGAAAAATATTTTTGTAGAATGCACTTTGTACAGAGGAAATAATGTTAGATTGTACAGAGATTCAAATTAATATGGGTGTTTGACACTGTTGAACTTCTGGTGTCCACTGGGCACAAGCACAGCTACAAGAGCTTAGGGAAATAAATACTTCCAGTGTTTCACCTGGGATGAGGTTTTAAGCATCCTTTGTATGGGAGTCAAGTGTTAAAATTCAAATACTTAGTCTACAAAGAGATTTACACAGAAATTCTCAAAGGAAATATTGAGCCAAGTACTTAATCCAGGTCTTGAAGTTAACAACTGCAACAGTGATTAATACAGCAAGAAATAGTATTTTCTTTCAATGCAGGAGTAGAGAGAAATGGCATTTGTGAAGAAGGAAGACAAAACAGGTGTCCATCATGGTTCCTTCTGATTTTACAGACCTATGAGAGAGGCAAAACCTCAGTAGATATTAACCAGTTTTACCTTGCTGGCACATGAGCAGTTCTTCAGTGCTGCCATCATCCCTCGGTATTTCCTCTTCCTTTTATTTGTTTACTAACCCAAATCTCCACACTTCACCTTCAAAGAGCAGAGAAACCCCTGAAGGCAGAGACTGTCTCTCACTCTGTTTGCACAGAACACTGCATGATCCTGACAGGAGCTGCGGGAGCACACAAGCTTAACTTCATTCATCAAATACCCCCAAAAGAAAGGAGTATTTCTGAGGGAACAAACAGACTCCAGTGATCCTGGGGAAGAACGGACTAGGGATTTTTTTGGTTCAGAAGTTTTTGTTTGTTTGTTTTAGGGTTTGTTTTGGGTGGGGTTTTTTTGTTTGGTTTGATTTTTGGGGTTTTTTTGTGGGGGTGTTTTGGGGTGGTTTGTTGTTGTTTGTTTGTTTTGCTTTTATTTATTTGTTTTGTTTGTGGTTTGTTGATTTGTTGGTTGTTGGGGTTTTTTCCTTCCAAAGAATTGCCAGGTTAGGGCTGTGCTATATCGATGCTGTTTCACTCTCCCACACCAGCACTTTAATCAGGTAACTCTTTGTTTACACCTAGGACCTTCAGGCATTGAATTCTGAGGTTTGATTTTTATTTTATTTTCAGATCTAGATTGTGTTATCTAAACAAATTTTATCTATTCTGTTTTGATGTTCTCTGAGCATGCTCTTAATATATAAAACTTTTTTCCAAAAGATCTAGAGAGCCAGCACTCACTAGCCCAACTCCACCTCCTCCTCCTCTGGTTGCTGTCACATTTAAGTCTGTTCTTTTGCAGAGTCCTAGAAAGGGTGCATGTCCTCAGGAAGACACTGTTCACAGACGACCCCATCATCTACTTGTATGGTGAAGCTGAGTGAGCTGGAACTGCTCTTTCCCTTAAAAGACAAAGAACTTGCAAATCACAGGAAGATGATATTTTGGCTTTTGAAAGTAAAGCTTATATCTACATTATTAAGTAACTGCCTAAACAGCCTCTCTCCAGCTACAGATGCTAAAAATTATTGAAGGAGTTACTATTCTCTTCTTTTCACAATTTTCGAAATCTGCATGAAAGCTATTTGGCAAAATCACCATTTGGCTGCCTTAGGGGATTGCAGACCTGTTACCAAGCCAGGTAGCTTTGCCGTTGAAGTGGTGGTCTCACTTGTTAAAACTCTGACTACTGGGTAGTCACTACATGACTAGGTTCAGCGAAAGGACAGCTCAAACATAGCAGTCTCTTCTTGATGGGCAACTAGAACTCAAAATTTCCTGGGAGCTCTCAAAATCCCATGTCTGCCATTGCCCCCTTACTCTAACTGCCGTAGTCCATTAGAGAAACTCAGTCAATTTGCTTTCCAACCACTGAGTTTCTGGAAACTCATGAATAAATATAGCAACCTTTATTTTCTGAAAAAATCAGACAGCTTGGAAGTAATGTGCTGTCATTACAGGTCATTTTCTTAGTTTATTATTAGGTCATTTTCTGAAGTCCGTGTATTAATGGAAGCCAGGGGACAGAAGACCAGTAATTTGCATGTACACCTATGAGTCATCTTTCCTGAACCAAGTGAAAGGTGAACTAGACAGCTCATTTCTCTCACAACCTTTAAGACCCCCCAAAACCAGAAAGACAGATTATAACAATTTACCTGCACAGCTACTGAATCTCATGTGACTTTGTTCAGAAACCTGCAGACTAATGCAACCATGGCATTCAGCAATCATCTTGTGTGCTAAGGATGTATGCCAGCCCTATGAGACAAAAGACATTATCATATAGCTCTTAAAAAATAGTACATAGCTTCTGGAATGAGTTTGTGGGGTTTTCCTCATTCTAGGAGTTTTACAGAGCACCAGTTTTCTTGTAACTATAGAAGATAATAAATAAGATCAAATCTAAAGAAAATGATATTGTAAGTGGAATGAAACTGTGATGCTTTGTGGCTCATACAATTTCTCATGATGAATTAAAAAAAGAAGTGTAGCAAGTCATACTGTATATCACAGTTCTGCAAACAGCTATTTCCTCTTTAGAAAAATCTTATGAGTATTGAAGACTGTTTTCCATCTATACAAAAAGCAAGTATCTGTGAATAAAGGAACCCAAACACACAGAGACAAAGTACAGAGTTTTTGCCAAAACCAGTGAGCTTGACATAAAATACATAAAGAATCAACTTCGGTTCATGAAATAAGGTACAAACTGTGCTCACTTGAGCAGTTGGGATCTGCTCCCCTGAGAACATGATGCCAGTTTTATGCTGAGGTTCCCCCTGAGGTAACCAGCCTTCCGGAATCTCAGAAGCTGCAGGCTGATCAGCAAAGTTGAGTTTCAGATAATTCTAGTGGTTCATCCTGTCATAAATCCTCCAATAAAACCTGCTGATTAAAAAAGCGTTTTCACAAGAGCTGTTGACTATACTCATATACTACTAAATCAAGTATTGCTTTTCAATTATTTTCGTGTTCAGCCCTGAAAGTCATCAGGAAAGTTAAAAAAGTCATCTTGTCCTGAATTAATCCATTAACATGTGTTTGTGGTGTTTTATGACAAGCTGATCTAAACAGAAATGGAAACATTCTTATTTAAAAAAAAAAAAAATTAAAAAAATTAAGATATTCTTTTGGCTTAGTTAAAATGCAACCTGAAGTTTTCCCGCGTGCCTTTGTCTTCTTAACATTTGCTCCAAGACATTGCAAAAACCTTGGATTCGTTTTGTTCCTGTCCAGAAGACTGTCCAAAATTATATTTGTCTTGCATGAACAATAACAAAAAGGTACTGCAAACCAAGCTAGTGTTGTTGAGCAGGTTTCTACTTTTGCAGACATTGTTACTCATTTATACACTGTGGCATGCTGATGACTATATTAAAGCTTTCTTTTGCTATGTATTTTGTGGGGTTTTGTTATCATTCACATGGTAAATATAGCAATAACTTCCACCTGATCGAAAAATCTTCATGAGATCCCTCAGAGACGAGAATTGCCATATCCCATTAATGATTTGATTTTGTCACAAAACACATAGGAAAATCAAAACCAGTTAAACAATAGATGGGAAACACTCTCAGGCCTAAATGGGTAAATACCATGTTTTTTATTTCTTGACCATTGAAATAGTAGGAAAGGAGGGATATACCAGGACTATAACCATATGAAGAGTTTTTAATTTGACCCTAAAGTTTTCAGGTTTTGAAATATCTAAAGATATCCTTGAAAAAAGGATGGGAATAAAACTTTAAGTTAGGCCCATTTTTGGATATTTCTTATATGAAGGTATATAATCTGCTTTCACACTTCTTTCTGTATCTTTGCCTGCACTGGCTGTTTTCTCCTAGACACCTGAGGGGTCACTAGAAATGAGAAAATAAAAATGACCAAAAAAAAATGTAGTTAATGCAAAGAGTTCTGGAAACTGAGGGGCAAAGAAAATCTTAAATTTGTGAGGAAACAGCAAAATGTGACTTTGAGAAATCTCAAATTACAAAATTTGATACACGTTAAAATAGTGAAACTTTTAATGAACTATATCTATCTTCTCTATCAGTTTTAAGTGCTTTGAACAGTAATGTTTTAGAAATAAGTTGTCCAGTAATTCTGGATATGCCTACATTAACACTCTCAGTGAACATTTCTTGGGCAGTGAAAATCAATAATCTCTATTGTCAAACTGTCCCCCTGTTTGTCCATAGAGCAATCTGGCTGTCAGCTTGGGCTAAGGACAGAGGCTGAAGGGAGTTGCCCTGTTCTGGAGGAAAAAAGCATTTCATGGGATAGGTATGGGCTGTCCCACACCTGTAGGTCTCAGTGTCAACCCATGTGTCCTGGACATATCAATTTTTAATATAGTTATAGTGTTACCCTCCTAAAACCCAGAAAATAAAGAAGTGATATGTTACTTTCACTTTGAGTTTCACTTCTCTCACAGGTAATTCTGGCAGACTTTTAGGTGCACTTCAGCTCTGTAGCACCACAAATTCACACATAATAAACGTAAATGAACAAGTAAAGGGCTCAAGCAGCCTGGTACAGACATCAGCTTGTATATTGTGATCATCCACATATTTCATCAGCTAACCTAGTGTTTCTCCATCCATTGGACTCTGATAAAAATTATACTTTTCCAGAACAATATTTTTCTGCTCTGTTATAGTTGGCTACATAGTTCTCCCTGGCAAATTGCAGTGTCGACTTTATTGGCATAATTTAATTTTATTTACCAGGAAACAAAATTCTTCAACCAGAAAAACTGGTTGTGGTGTTTATTTTTCAAAGTTACAATGAAGTGGGCTTTCAGAGAGCAAAGTAAATATTTAATTAGCAGCAAGTTTTATAAAGCAATTACCTCTACATGAAGTGCACTTTCCCCTTCTTTATGTAAGAGATTCATTGCTGCCAAAGAGGAATTTTGTCAGAAAAACGACTGTAGGATTCACTTATGTAAAAGCAGAGACTATCATATACCAGTAGTGATCATAAGTAATATTTAGCCAATATTAGTTTATCTCTTGGCAAAAGTTCAGAGTACTCAAAGGAAACTAAAGAGGCCTTATTTGCATGCTGCATAAGGCCATCTGCATTAGAAGTGTTCATTGTATTGAAATCTTAGACATATGTGTGTATTTGTGTAAATTGACATTTTTAATGCTTGATATTGTCAGAAAGTGACAACACCTTATTGTCCTAAATTACTATCCTTAGGGACGACATTACAGAATAAGCAAATACCTTTAAAAGCTTGTAGAATGGAAACAAGAGACCTGTCACAACTTCTTGTTTTGCCTGGATAATTTTTCTGCAGCTCACTTTACCTTTTATGTCTTCCCAGAGGTTCCGGTCCTATGCCAGCACTGATCACAGCATCCTCTTCTGTTAGAGTCACAAAAGTTGCCATAGCCCTGTCTCCCTCTGTGACTTCTTCCACGTGCAATGCCGAGCAATTAAGGATAATTACGAGCGACTAACTACTGAGAAAGCCTCACTGAGCACAAGTTACTCTTTTAAAGCTCTTCTTAGTCAATGACCCCTCACTGATAACTTCGTTGTCCAGAGACTGCAACAGTCAGGAAAAGCCTTTTGATGTGGATACCCTGAGCAATGGGAAAAAGAGGACAGAGTCACAAAAAGGACCCTAAAAGTTCAATATTTAAAAACCAGAAATGCTCCCATTCCACTGAGGGAACTGAAGAAAGCAGAGATATGTCCTCCTGGGGTTATTTACAATCCTTGCTGGGGACCTCTGACATGGGATGTTTCTCTCAGAGACAACTGGAATGGCACCATGTCTCAGGTTTGACAGAGGTTCTTAGGGCAAACAAAGGATGGGCTGATAGAACACAGGCAGCTGTTGAGGCTGTTTGTGCCACAGGCTTGCTGGCCCAGACAGTTGCCCATGAAGGGACTTTACCTTGTCTCTGGCCACTCTTGGAATGAGTTATATCTGTTGACTCTCAAGTTACTGGCTGCAGGTCCATAACAGCTTCAGTGCAAAAGCAAACCTGAGCACTCTCTGTATCCAGACTCATGGCTACACACACTCAAGGAAGCAAATGCTGGATCCTTGTTTGTCTTCTTTCATTTGTCTTCACTGCCAGGGAACATTGGAAGTACAAAATGCAAATCTGTTCTGGAATGCTTTTGCCCAGATAATCTCTTCAATTAAGTGGTGTTTTCTTAGCAAAGAACGTGGTATGATAGGTGGACTCTTTTCAGTAACCCTTACTTTAACAGTCTTGAGGGGGCTAGGTAAAATACAGAAACTTTCTTCATAGTAGCATGAGATAAAGTAATCTGAAGAGCAATCCCGTAAGTAGCTGATTTACAGAGAGCTATCCATGCTTAAAATTAAGCACTAATTGAAGGGTTTGGGTGACTGGGTACCAAAACTCTTACCTAATGTCTTGGAGTATCAGACTCTTTATCAATGTGTGTGGTATTAATAAGCATGGTAGAATTGAGAAAACACTACAGATGAACTCAATTTTGATTTTAATTATGAAAATAATTCACTGTTTAATCATAATAGCCACCCTAACTCTACAGATGACTTTATAATATTATATTAAAAAACAACTTTAGTCCCGCCAGTCTCAAAGATATGTAAAATTATAAAGATAGGCAGATTCTGAGATTTAGAAAGTATACTTGAGATATCTGAAAAAGGGAAAATTTACTAGTGTTTTCCCTTTGACTACTGAAGAATTCTATTTTTGAATTAAATTGTCTCAGGTTTGTGAATGTCAGGAGGGATTTACTGGAAATGCAGTGATAGCTGTGACGCTGACACTAGGAGTAAAATTAAACGTATACAATAGGTCTATTCTATGATACCATAGAAATATTGTTCATTTGTTTAATTGCCCGTAGGGCTCAATTACAGGTTATTGCTCTACACGCAGTGTTGCTCTTTACCTTTACAGGGGTACTTTCATGGTTAAGGTATCTCTTATAATACAGAACACTCTGGGACTGTGAAAGCACTATGACTTCTGCTGGGCCTGAGTGCTAGCACCATAGTCTGTATTTTGCAGTCTTTCACTTAAAAGGTATATCAAAAGTTATGCCTTTATATGATGGAATTCCCACCTAAGGAAGCCTCTCCACCTTAAGAGAGGCTGGAGTACCTCTTCTATTAGGAAAGGCTAAGAGGATTCATTTAATGGATTGCTCAGCCTGAAGAAAAGAAGACTTTGGGATGACCAAATTGTGGACTTCCAGTACCTGAAGGAGTCTACAAGAAAGATGGAGAAGGACTCTTGACAAGGGCATGTAGTGACAGGACAAGGGGTAATGACTTCAAGCTGAAAGAGAGTAGGTTTATATAAGGCATTAGGAAGAAATTCCTTACTGTGAGAATGGTGAGGCACAGGAACATGTTGCCCAGAGAAACTGTGGATGCTCCAACCCTGGCAGTGCTCAAGAGCAGGCTGGATGGGGCACTGAGCAACCCAGTCTAGTGAAAGATACCTCTGCCCATGGCATGTTGTTGGAACTAGATGATCTTTAATGTCCCTTCCAACTCAAACCATTCTATGATACTTTGATTCTAAAATATAAAATCTTGGATCTATTTTCTACTTCAGAAGTGCTGTTAAATTATGTGAGATGGCTAAACTGATTAGCTGTGAAGATTGACACAAAATAGACAAAAGCTCAGAACCTGCTTTTGGAAGGAAATAAAATCCCAGTTGCAGATACCATAACTTTAATCCATCTTGATCACAAAACTTCTTATAACAAGCTATTCTGTATGTTGTAACTCATTCATCATTTTGAAATGAGCACACAGACAGGATTAATTTTTAAACTCTATTTTGTTTTCAAACTATGAAAATCAAGAGGCAAAAACATTTTTGATAAATGGAAGATACACATATTATTTCTATTATGAAATTGTTTTCTGTAGAAAGGTGGTAAAAACAAGAAGTTGCATTTTTATCAGTCATCATTCAAGTAAAAGAAAACGGTTAAAATATGATTGAAATCACACTTTGAAGCCTTATAATAAGTCTATATGAAGTTTCTGGATACTGATTATAAATCTTATTTTAGAAAAATCATGATATGCAAACATTATATTCTATTAATAATAAGCCTTTAGGACAATATATTACCTATTTTATTCCTATTGTCTAAATTCTGTATATAACATATGAAAAATATGCTATTTCAAACATACATTGAAAAATATGCTAGTAATAGTAGTTTCTTTTTAATAAAGATAACAGTACTGGAAATGCCTGATTTTTTAACAATATATTTTTTTACCATACCAAATCTAATTAGGCTATATTAAACATTTGGCTCTTGACATTTTTAAAGCAAGAGCAAACCTACAGAGACTAGAAATTGTTATTATATTTGTTTATAATTGTGATTAGGAACTTGGAGATGTCATTACTTAAATTTTGAACAAGATGTTCTTGCCAGAGCTACAAGTGAGCTAGACGTGAAATGTAACTTTTCTTGAAATTGGAGGGAATTTACTATTCACATTTTAAGAAAGTCAACCTTTGTTTCACAGTTCTTGGCTACATATCAACACCTCCTCTCTAGTGCTTCAAGCACAGTCGTTTGGAGCATGATCATTTTGGTACCCAGTTGATACCCAAGTTAATCTCACAGGTGTTTTGCAGCACCTTTTAAATTTGTAGTAAGGCATCAGAATGTTTGATGAGTTCTGATTGTTTCTTGCTTTGGCTTGGCTTGTAGTGTGCCTTACTGCAGAGACGCATCTCTGATTGCCTCTATTTGTTATGTGAGCCCCAGGATAAGTTGTTCTAAGAAATATGATGTTGCTGGTTGCAAGACCAAATGTTTTTTAAGAAGTTACTCCAAGAGGTTGATAAGGCATTGTCACAGACCTGTTGTCCATAGGAGTTGATAATTCAGTAGCATATTTCTTTTCTGAATTTTATTTGCTAAATTTTGCATTTTGTCAAATACATACTGTCATCTACAAACAGAACCCTCAGTGATCCAAATCAGTGAGAATGTTGAGTGTTTATACCGGAAATCGTAAAATTTTGCTCAGAAAGAGGAAGACGGCAAAAAAGATTGAAATCATTTCATCAACATTGCCTGTGAAGGACAGAAAAAGGTTTAGACTATTACTTTTATGAAGCAGCCCTAAGAAGTGCAGTCTCATCCCAAAAGGCAAACGCAGAAAAAGAACACAGGGTTTTTAATGGAATTCTCAATAGAAGAACAGTAGCACAAGTTTAATACAACCAATTGCTAAAGAGCTATCAAAAGACATAACTAAACTTAGCCAACACTTGCATAAAAAATGAGCTTACAATATACTATGTCTAGCTCAATGGTCCATGTTCTACACTCTTAAAAAAACAAGATGAGACAAAAATTGCCCCTGTTTCACCCTGTACCCATCCAGATTCAGCTGAGATTAGTCAGAACAGTACATGTTTTAGTGTAAAATGTTTCATATGTTAATCTGCTCTGCTTCCTAGCCTATTTAAGAAGGCTGTGTATCAACTAAATTCCCTACTGTCAGAAGGTTTTCTCAGAAGGTGGTAAAGGTACACTTTGCCACCTTAAATTTGTCAAGATGTCCACTGTTGATTCCTTCTCATGCATTTAATTCTGTGTAAATATTTCAAGTTGCACAAAATGCAGCTCTCAGTTTCTAACCTCAAAAAAACACCCCTACAGCTATTTTATTCTCTGATCTATCTTAAAGACCAAAAGTAGTGACTTTTGGGATTTTTACCTATTATGTTCAGAACAAAAAACAGTATCTACATGTTTACCAAGCTCATCTCATAACATAATTCCCCACATGAAGTGGAAATTATATATGTCCTCCAACAAGTTTGCAGCAAAAATGTGCCTTCAATGGCAACTTGCACTTCATTCTCACTTGTATTATTACAGAATTATATTTGTATTTTTTCTTAACTTTTCAATTCACCTTTCACTGAAATCTTTTTTGATATTTCAATCCATAATAAAATAATATTCTTCAAGACTTATCATGACATAGTTGGCTGTATTTCAAATCTCCCCAAATTTTTTGTTCTATCCTTGATTTTATATATTTCTAAGTCTTTGGTGGAGTCACCCTGGCTGGATGCCAGGTGTCCATAAAAGCCACTCTATCACTCCACTCCTCAGCTGGGCAGAGGAGACAAAATAAAAGGCTCATGAGTCGACATATAGACAGGGAGAGATCACTCACCAATTACTGTCATGGGCAAAACTTGATGAGATTACTTTTATTTATTACAGATCAAATCAGAGTAGCATAATGAGAGATAGAACCAAATCTTAAAAACCCCTTCCCTGCACCACAGCCTTCTTCCTGGCTTCAACTTTACTTCTGAATTCTCTACCTCCTCGTCACAGCAGCAAGGGAATGGAGGCTGTAGTCAGTTCATCTCACATTTTGTCTGCCACTGTTTCCTCCACAGGGGCAGGACTCCTTACACTCTTATCCGGCTCGAGTATGGGGTTCCTTCCATAGGAGATAGTCCTCTACCATCTTCTCCAAGGCAGGTCCTTCCCATGGGCTGAAGTTCTTCACTGATTGCTCCTTTGCAGATCACTCCCATGGAATGTAGTCCTTCAGAAACCGGCTGCTCTAGAGTGGGTCCCCCATGCAGTCACAAGCCCTGTCAGCAAACCTGCTCCAGAGTGAGGTCCTCTCTTCACAGGTCTGCCAGGAGCTGATCCAGCAAGATCTTCCCACAGAGTGAGAGTCTCTGAGCATCCACTTGTTCTGGTATGGGGTCCTCCATGGGTTGCAGGTGGATTGTATCTCCATTGTGGACCTCCATGGGCTGCAAGGACACATTTGATTCACCATGGTCTTCACCACCATGGTCTTCATCCAGGTTGCCTGGGAATCTCTGCTCTGGCAACTGGCCTCCTCCCCCTCCTTCTCCACTGACGCTGCTGTCTGCAGAGATATTTCTCTCACATATTCTCACTCTTCTTCAACTGCAGTAGTGTAGTAATTTTTTTCCCCTTGTTAAGTCTGTTACCACCATTGCTGATGGGGTTGGCCTTGGCCAGCAGCAGTTCCATTTTGGATCCAGCAGGCATTGTCTACACTGGCACAGGGAAAGCTCTTCACAGCTTCCAAGAGAAGCCACCCTTGTAGAATCTCCGCTACCAAAACCTTGGCAAGCACACTAAATACAAACTCACAATTCAAATTAATTTATAGATATTATTGAAGAGTTATTATTCCTCTTTTTGCAATAGTAATGGATGTGCTAAAATCCCAAGAAGTATTTAATATCTCTCCACAGCTTGATAGATCACCTTTTATTATATTTTTCAGTATGTACTCCTCAGGGAGATGTGTCTTTTCCTGTTTAAGGCAATATGTATTGATAGTGAAAACAATCAATTTACATTGTCATAAAGCTTGTCTATTGCAAGTACTTTATAGCTGCAATGTCTATGTTTAATTAGTTAATATTTCATATAATGATAAAATGTGCTTCACTACAAAATACTTTTAGAAAATATTAACAACTTGCTGTTTATGGCTTTTTTAATACAAAGCCAGCTGGGATGTGCAACATGAACATTTGCTCCTTTGCTCTTGCATCATATAATTTTATCTAAGCACTCAAATTCTGATTTTGAATTTTGGTGCTGCAGTTACTTTTCTAAAATCCCCCAGACTGTTATCAATTTTCTTCACAGCTTTTAAAAATGCTGCTTAAGGGTACAGTGTGACAGGTTAGCTAACCTTCCTAATGACTTGGAAGGATCAGGTAACCTCCACATGTTCCATTTGAAGTATTTTCTTCCTCTTAGCAAGCTATTTTTAATGTCTTACTTTGATACCCCATTCATTTTTTTCAGTAACTTAATTTAGTTACCCTCATCTAGTATGCAATCTATGTTATATTTTACAATACTTTTCTCTTATGCATCCATGAAAAACCTTTCTTGCTTTTTTATAACCTCTCATTAAGTCCTACTGGGCTGTATATATAAAATATTAATAATATTAAGTTACTCCAAAGCATGATTTCATAATTGTTGGGATTTTTTTTTTTGTTTCAGTCATTAGGCTGAGAGCTGCATGCACTTCTATAGCTGAAACAAGTCTGTTTAGACAGCACCAGGTATTTTGAGGAGCCAGAAAGAGTGAGGTTGCAGCTCCATTGGATTTCCCTTGAAGACTTGAATAATGCCAGGAAAAAAGCAACATCTGCATGAATATCCAGGCAGCAAAAAAAGAAATTGTTGTGAGTCTACCACTCACTAGATACATAGCTTTACTCCAAGCAGAAGGTTGAATTTAGATTTCAGCAGAAATCAACATTTGATAAGGAAGAATAAATAATGTCTTGGCTGTTGGAAAGACTCAAAAGGAACTTGAAACAGTAAAACTTGTCTGGTTCTGCCTATGAACGTATGTATTGCATGTGCTGCATTCAGATTCATTAAATATTACAAAACTAGTGAGCATAAGAAAGATTAATGTTGAATTGCTCCTAATGAACAGAAACTGGGTATAAAAAATGCTGCTTTTTTAAAAAGAAAAAAACCCACACTTTTTTTTTTCCAATCAATTGACTGAAAATTCTGTCCCTCTAAATACCAACCTCTAATATAAGATTCTTGCATACCAACATTGACATACATTGTGTTATAGCATTCTTCCCTCTGTTTTTGTAGGCAGGTTGAAGCACAGGGAGACACTAGAAACAGAATGTCTGCGGCAGCTGAACCTGAGCTCCAAGGCAGGGCTACAACACAGTAGAGGAAATGAGGAGACACCACTTGCAGTATATAGATAAGGGAAGAGAAAAATGATGAAATATTCTCTATCATTATTGGGTTTTTCACACCAGATGGAACTGAAGAAGAGGCGCCTACAGCTTGATCGTATCACTTAAATCTGCATTTCCATTGTTGTGCCATGAATTGATCTATGGTGTGCCCTTAACATCTTACTGGCCATGAAACAGAGTGGTAACTGCTGCTGTACTCAGGCCTGGTGTTGAAACTCTCCTACATGAGGCAATCAAGATGATAACCACCTTGTGGGCCTCACTGGAATAACTAAAATAAACTCAGCTAATGAGTAGTAATAAAGCCTAAAGGCTTTAAGGCTGGGAATAATTTACAGCATAAGCCAATTAATGTTGCCACACTTCATATGACTTCCCCAGGGTATGTATCTAGGGAACTGTGGTTAATCTGCCTGACTAATTTCAGTCTATTTCATACAGTTTATTTATAGGTGACCATTTCTACTCTAAATCCACAGTTGTTCATAACAGGAAGATTTCATGCCCTGTCTTGGATTTCAGATGTCATTGATGTTTGCAGTTTGATTTAATGGACATACATATGCATGCAGTTATGTAATCAAGCTTCAATGTAAATACCCCTTAAAGATCAAGGCCATTAAATGTCTCCAAAATTCTAGGCCTAAGTCTTTACTTAGAACCTTTGGGATGTGAATGTTTCAACCTGTTCTACTATTAAATCGTGAGTGTGGTGGCAGAAACAAAGACTTTGCAGTGCTGTGCAGGAAGTGAAAGTTCAAACCTGGGACCTGCTGAAGGATGTCCCAACATGTGATCCTTGTGCCAAGGGGTACCTAACCTTCATTCTGTGAACTCAGGGAAACTGGGTGAAATCTTAACCATACTGCTGTCTTGTTAGATCATTGAAATTAAGCACGGTGCACTTTGCAGGCTTCAAAACTCCCTCTGAGTCATGTATGCAGATTCTGAGATTGTTTTAGTCTAAAGGACTTATTTACATTCCTGACAAAATTTAGTCAAACCTATTTGGTCAGCCACAGAACAGTGAATCTCTGTACAACCCTGCATCTTCCACCCCATAACTTAATTTCCACTCCATAACTTGATATCTGATCATACTCCTATGTGTATTTACATGCCCTCACAAAGAGTTTGTATAATAGTACTGTCTTGGGACAGATTTCACTGTACAAGCTTCACAATTCCAGGTTCAATCATTTCATGGTTTTCCCATTCCCTTCAGTCATAGGCAGCGATCCTTTAATGAGCACTCTTTAAGGGACATTTACTTCAAATGGTGAAAATTCCCAGCTTGTGGCAACACGATTTCTGTCTGGGAGGAGGTTCTGGATCCATCTGCTTTTCACAGGACATTTCATGCATTTCACACTAAGCAGCAAAAGAGGCCTTGAAGTGAATCTCTCATCCAGCAAGTAGTGTACACTCATTTCAGATGCCAGACTAGTGCTGTATTCAGCTTGCTAATTAGGCTATTCTTTTTGTCCCCTCATCTTGCTTCAGGCCCTTTCAAAAAACAGTTTTTAAAAACAGTCCGGTCAGAACTAAATTACTGCTTGGAAAACTTTCCTGGAAAATAGTCTTTGCTTCTTTCTGCCTGGAGAGACTTGGTTAAAAATAAGACATGTGTTAAGTAAAGATTCCAAAGCTAATGATATGTGAACTCTACTCTGGGCCAGACAGAGTATTTGGATTAGAATTGGTATTAGCCTCCAGTAAATCTCTATAGAAGCTCTGCTATAGTCTCTCATCTCCCCCTTTTCTTTGCTGGAGTGTACTTTCTTCATTCACTCTATTTCCTCAGTTATTTTTTTCTCAAAGTATGCTGAAGAAGTAATGTGGATGACAAAGAAGCACAAAAATTGTTGAAAGTTGAGGATAAAAAATGTAAGAAATCTGTCTGGTTTTCCTCACCCAATTAAGAGGATACACAATCTGATACGCAGTCTGCATACACTGCCTATGGCATTTCCCAGTCTCCTCTTAAAGATTTTGAAGCAAATGACTTTTTGAGAAGTGTCTGAGAGAGGGTGGTTTGGCAAATGTGGAAAAAGATGGGAGAGAAAAGGGGTTTTTTTGCTTTCTTCTACTTCTTAATGTGTAGTTATAGAGAAAGTACAGAGACATTAAGTGAAACCTGAAAGTCTGAGAGGTGACAGGTACATATTTCATCAAAGAACATTTCAATTAGTTTTTAATAAAAAAATTCTCTCAGTGTTGGTCAAATCATTTACACAGATATTTTTCTGGAACCTCCCACTTTGGAGAGATTATACACTCAATGGGAAAGGATATGACTAGCTCCTAGTAATTTTTATTTTGGCCCCGCTTTGGGCTGGAAATTGGGTCAGATGAGTTTCATAGGACCCTTCCAACCTCAATTACTCTTTTTTTCAAAAATTAGCAGTAGATTCTGTGTCTGAGATATGAAGAGAAACAAGGAACATATTTATCAAATTATGTTCCCATTTCATACTTTCTATCTGGTTTTTAACTTTTTTGTATTCTCCAACTGTGACATTTGCAGTACAACGCTGTTGGAAAGAGCAACCTTTCTTGACCTATCAAAATTATTTTCTTGAGTGCTTAAAACTCTTCCTTTATCTCACTAAGAGTCACGTAAGTTCTTAAAATACAGCCTTCCCTCTGAATGTATCTGTTATAAAGCAAAATAAAAATAATAACTAGGAAAAAAACTACCCAAAACTTTTTGAAAGTTCACCAGATCTGAATGGTTTACTTCAATACAAATTTTGTATCATTCTCAGATCAATCTGATGTGTTCTCCATGCTGTTAAGGAAGCCTTTTATCTTTCAGCAAGACCCCAGTGGTATGAAGATCAGAGTTAATATTCATTTTCACACCCAGCTGTGGTTACAGTGCTTCAGGAGAACAGTAGATAATACCCAATCATGTAGGGCATGCAGGCCTTGTGGTTCTCGGGTTTTTCCCACTTCAGTTCCAAATGCATCTTGATTTCACTAGAGCTTTAAGTATTTGCATTGATTTTTACATACTGTAGCACTGTTTTAAGTGCAATGCCTATATTAAATGAACTTCAAATAATATTCTTTTTGTATTTTCTAAAATGATAACTGATGGAAAATTGTTGTTCTTTGTTCTTTAGTGACAGATTCTGTTTAACTTTTTCCTGTGCAAAAACTGTACAAATGCTACACTGGAAGAGAGAATAGCATCCTGTGTCATAGTCTGCATAAATCTACATGAATCTCACAGTTTAAAAACTAAGTTTTGTTTTCATATGCTTGAACAAAGTAAAATACCCCTAAGTTCTCACCAGGCTCTTATCTGCAATGAGACCTTTGTGCTGCAGTGGGGAGTGGGGTCAGCCCTGGTGGACAGGGTCCATGCCAGCAGCATGGCTCTTTGCCCAGTCAGGGCAGCATAAAGGAAATCCACAACTGACTGAGGGGGAAGATATAAAATATAAACGTATTTTCTCAGAGAAAAGACAGATGTTAAAGTATAATTCTGCAATACATAAAATGCAAGAAACAAATGCTTATGAATAAAAGGCCTTCACTGACCACCAAAGTAACATTCCTTAACAGGGTTTATCAATTGTGACTTTACACAAAACCTAACTTTATGAGCCTACAGGAACTGCCTTTATATCTTATTGTGTGATTTATAACATTTTCACAACAAAATTAATTGGAAATCCTAAAATCTATTTTGAGGCGCAAAAAGTCTCAAAAATATTTTTAAATTGGGACTGTGCAATGTTAATTTAGCTATTTGCTATAGCTTGGTCATCCAGTCTTTTCACTTGGTCCTTACCTGAATACACTTCAGGATCTTAAAATATGCCAATATCTATTATATCTAATGCAAACAAAATATCAATGTCTCATGGTTTTGTTTTTACTACAAACACTTTTCCATAACCATTACATGCAGCTCCCAATTTAAAAAAAAATAGTCTGTTGTATGCTTTCTGATCCATGCTTATTTGCTAGAAAAGAATTTTCTAACATGCAAATCACAGTACCTCATTTACAAGGTATTGTCAACTCACAGGACTCTGGTGATTTGTTTTAAGCAGAAGGTTGGAGGAATATAAGAATGTGAAAGCTTGATGACTTTTTTACAGGCTCAAGGCTTTCCATAAGCAGTTGCAAGTGAAAATAATAGCTCTGAAATTGTTAAACCAAAAAAAGTGAACTGCAGAAAAAGGTCAAGATTTGTTGCTGAAGTACAAGCGCTTCTGTCTAGAAAACAAACCAGTTTTGTTCTTGTTAGCAAGGTCATGCAGCCAATTCATTTCATCTAACTTTAACAAACTATTTTTAAAACACTCAATTTATTAGATTTAGGGCTTTGAGCTGATATAGATTGTTGTGGCACCAGCAAATGTTTGGAGGTACGTCAGCTTGGCAACTGGTGCTTTTTTTTTTTTTCCCTGTATCTTGCCACATAAATAAAAATGTCTATGACAAGACCTCTTCTCACAGAATTTTATAGGTCATGTGGTCTCCAGCAGCAGGAACTCACTGAAATAATTTGCAGGTTCTTGTGTTACAGGGTATGCTGCTACATTTTTCTACCCCCAAAAGGCAGCAATACTGTTCCCAATGACAACAGATGATGATCTACATGTGGCTCTTTAAGGCATCCTGCCTGTCACAAACATCAGGTATGGACTGGTAAAATGAACAGATACCTCCCTGACCAAGTGTGTGTCTTCCCAAGGTATTCCCTCCATCTAGGAGGAGCAAAACCAATTTGAATTCCCTGTAGGAAAGGATCAATCCTAAAACTTAATTTGGCTTCCATATTTTTGAAAGTAGGTCAAATAAGATGAACAAACCATTAGGTGTGTGTTGAATCCAAGGGTGCAGCCGTTCTGACTCAAAGCCTGGTGTCTGTGCAGCCCTTGTGCATGACCTGGGCTCAGTGTGGCTGCATTGGTGTGAGAAGGTGCTGGGGCTGGAGTCCCCAAATTGCAGGTAAGAGGTCAGATGTCCCACAGCTGAAGGTGTTGTATAATATCCAGCAGCTTCAAGATTCAAAATCCCTGACAGGAAGAAGTGAAGAAATAAAAAACAAGGGGAAAAAAGATTAGAGGGACCTATGGTGGGTAACACAGGAAGACCAAGGCTCAGCCTTCTTTAGCTGCAGCAAAGGTTCACCAATCCATCCCTGACAGAGAGCTGCCTGCAGAAGTGTTTTGTCCAGCCAGAGGAACATATTCGTGTTTAGTGTGCCACCAAGATGGTCTTGGCCATCTATTGCATACATTACCCCCAATAACTGCTATGCTCCCTGTGCTATGCCCAGCCTGCTTGCAAAGTCTCTCTCTGTGTGGTAGAGTGTGCCTGAAGCAAGGTGACCCATGAAGGTGTGCTATTAGCACAAAGATTCCTGTTGATTTAACTTCAGTGTTTGCATTTCACTATAAATATTTTAATTATTGAAAAAAGTATTGTAAGGAGCACTTGGGGAGGGATAATTAATGGGAAGGGACAGAGGAATGGGGAGGAAGAAAAGCAAAGCAGAAATATTTCTGAACCTCATCCAAAGCACAGGTAAATATGATGTTTTACTCAAGCCAAGAGTGTCTTGACATATGAGGAGAGATCTTCATCACAAGTAGAAGGTTGCTGAGATCTCTATGTTGCTCCACAGATTACCCTGCAGCCCTGCCTACACAGGGTGGCCATTTGTCCCCAACATGAGACTTGAAGGGTGCACTGACTCTTTCAAATACAGTCTCCCCTGTGTTTCACACCGGATTTGAGAACAGAGGAGTGAAGACAAGGAAACAGTGGGGTTTGGGACAGAGAAGGAAAAGGGCAAAAGAAAGAAAAGCAATCTGCCTGGAAAAGTGAAATAGTTATCCCACAGTGGAACAGAGATTTAATAATTTTAATTTTGTCACATTTTTCTTGGTTTAAGTGTACTTAGCCAGAGAGATATATTGCAGATGGGCTGATTATCAGGTAAAATATTAGCCTTTAGTATTCCATACTCTTAAATGCTAAAGTTGGTTTGAGGTATAAAATTTTCTTTTTTTCCTAAAACTCTTGTACATTAAACATTTAATTATACGTGGACCAAAAAAAATCCCCCTTGTAATGGACCTGAGTGTATTTTCTTTTCATACTGAGTGAAATTCTGTGTGCAATATGGCACAAAACAGATCATTCAGTTTCTTCTACTGCAAGCCTCCATGGAGCATGGAAAATCTCAGATACATCTCATTAGCTTTTCTGCATGTGGGTTTCTAATTATGAAGTGCTATAATTGATCATTTTCCTTTTCAAATTAATTTATAACATAAGAAGATTTGATTGCGGAAATGTTCAAAAGGAATACTTTGGTTTGACCTTACAGCTTGTTCCAACTCTTTGGCTGGTATCCATCAGGATCATTAAAATCAATTAAGGAGTTAAGTACAGGACATCTATTGTTCTGCCATAGAATCAATAGACCCTTTCAAATCTCCTATAATTTTAGGAATCACAGTAGACTGTTTAAAGATTTGCTCTTTTGTAGAATCATAGGTTCTAATCCTATGAGGGTTCTAAGTATACAACAATTTTTTAAGCTTTATTTATTATTTTAATGGCAAATATATACACTTTTGGGGTTTGGAAACATAGCTTGATCTTTGGAAGAGGCATGCAATCCATACTGCATTTCTGATACCACAGACACACTCAGTGAAAATTGAAGTATAGCTGATTTCCTTGCTACAATCAATTCAATTGAAATTGTTGAATATTCAGTTCACTAATGGCTGGCCATTTGTAACTACAGCTATATTTAGAAAAAGATATTTGTATCCCAGTAACAGAGATGTGGCTTACGTCATAGCTCCATGGCTGGATCAGCCAGTTGTAATCATTGCAGCAGCTGAAATGAGAAACATGGGGAAAGACAGACTAACACTCCCCTTAAGGCCCAGAAGCGACACTACTGCAATAAGAAGTCGGGTCAGAAATAAGTTGACTTATTTGATTAAATAGTATTATTTCATAGGAATCATGTTTCTTTACAGTAACTGTAAACTGAGAGCTAGGGCAGTGTTCACTCATATTTGTGTAGCACCTTACAAATGGGACTGATAGTGCCAAGGGTGTCAGTGCTAATGCTGGCTATATGTTAAATTACTCATGCTTTTTATTATTTAGAGGCTGTTGCTGGGCTTTGGAGGAGGCAGTGCTAAATATAATCAATTTCAATTGCAGTGAAATATTACAGACCGATAGTCATGCTGAAAACTAAGGATGAATGGAATATAATATCACACACCTTATTTATGATTGAGTTTAGTACATATGAAGGAGAAAGAAATGAGGAGAGGAAATTCTCTAAAGTCGATGCCTACAGTTACATTCACACCTAATTTGTGGGCTCAGACCAAGCATGCCTTAAATATATAAAGACAAAAGTTTATTACTTATATAATCAAAATTGAAAAAGTCTAATAGTTTTTCATCCACATCTAATTGTTGAGAAAAAAGAAAGAAGAACAGAATTAACAATGGTATGCACACACATTTTAGTTTCTATCCTTTTCCCGGGATTATGCTTTCACTTTTCTTGTGCTGTCAATGGGAAGTCTTATGGTAAGATCTGACCATCTGGAGTTCATCACTTGTAGAAACACCGTGGTCATGTTGATGGTTTCACCTCACTTGATCTCCTTCTTATAAGTTTGCTATCATGCTTTAATACCTCATTCTTTCTTCATTGGTCTGCTGCTCCATGTTATGTCCAAATGTATTGCCTACTTATTGCCTATTTTCTATGCTGAATACTATTTCTTTGGTCTCTTTTCCACACCCAGGTGTGCATTTCTTTGACTGACCATGGCTGAGCAGTTTACAGCCTTGGAATCTCTAGTGCCAGCCTCTTCCCCATCTCACCAGTCAGCTGTGTTTGTTGCCGCCACTTCTCCAGCTGCTGTCTCACCAAACTGTGATTCTATATGTGACATCATCATGTTAGAGTCATCAGAACAAAGGAAAACAAATTAGCTGTAGACAATCTGCAATTAGGAAATATGTTGTTACAGCTAAACCACATTAAAGTGGAGCTGCTGGCAGGTCAATAAAAGTTCAGACAGAGCAGGCATGACAACCCTCAGACTTTAGGCCTTGAAAATTCAGAATACTTATGGGCAGTACCATATTATAGAGCTGCAGGGTAACACCATTAGCTACACGTAAGTTCAGAAGTACATCTTATAAAATTAATATTTTCTTTATCTGACTATGCATTAATACATTGTCAGCCTGCAGTGAGAAATAATCACTCATTTTTTCTTCTGAAAAGCCAGTCTACATATGTTTCCATATTCAGTCAAAGGATTTCTAGGCACTGATTACTGCATCATCTGTAATAAACCATCAGAGGTGCCTACATTAAAAAAATTAGTAAAATATCAGTGAAGCAACTTCCCCTTATAATGTGACTTTTGGCTTACTTGAGAATAAGACTAAACATAAGCATGATACCTTTCATAGTCCATAATACCATCCGTATTTGTTATTAGCCACAATTTAAGGGTAATTCAAAAGAATTTTCCTTCTTAATTTGTGGGAAGAGGTGCTCAATTTCGACACCGGCAATGTGAAGACATTAAAAATTATGCTGCTTTTCTTAAATTAGCAAGCTATTCCTCTTCCTCTTTGCTTCTGAGGTTCTTGAGCTAATACTCCATCAGACTGCAACTAGCTCTGCTGCCGTCTGGGCAGTGGCAGAGGTGAGTTTCCCTTCCACCTGTGGACACCTGGCCAAGCAGGGGCAAGAGGGACACCCAGGAGGGGAAAGTGAGAGGGGACAATGGCAGGGCATCCCCTTCTTGGCCACCAGTCTCTGGGGAGTGACAGGGAGAGCTCCTCTGTTCCTTGGTCATGGCTAAAGCTACAAACACTACTCTAATGGGAGGTTCAGCATGAGGATAGAGAGGGCCTGGAAGGATCTCTGTTGTGGCCCCTGTGACGAAGCAGGGTTCGGTGTCCCCTTGTGCTGTGTCTCCAGGATCCCCTGTTGACATGCCCATAGAGGGCTTCTTTTCCCACAGGGAGCTTTAAATGCCTCTCATCCATATGTGGGCCCCAGGTACATTTCTAAACACGGTGTGTGACTGCCAAAATGAGAGGCAGGAGCTAAGCACCCTGCTGCTCCTTGGCTCGCTCTAGCAGCTATCTGGGTAACTGCAAAATGCTTACAGCTGAAAATTCATCACTAAAATGTTCTTCAGCATCAGTCTTTCTTTCTTCTATCACCAGCAAGCTACCAACATCAAGACAAACAGGGTGACCCTGACAAAGAGCTGACTATTGGCTTGTGTGTGCCAGCTATCAGGTTTTATTACTGCTGTTTTCTGTCTTAGCAGAGCTATTCCTAATTGTGTGTCAAGAACATTTCCTGCCTCAGAAAGCAATAATCTATATTGCAAAGAAATAGGCCAGCTAAGGTATCTCCATGAGCCAGAGTCTCTTTCTTGCCTAGCAGTATTTTGACGGCTCAGCACCCACTTGTCTGTTGTTTGCACAAGACCCAAATCCACAAATATCTGGAAACCAGAAAGGGAGAAAACAGCATTTTGCTGAAATACTTCAGATTCAGCAGAAACTGCAAGGTTCCTCTTGTAGCCTTCCCTTGAAACACTTGACATTATAAGGGGCAGAATACAAACAAACACACTTGAGAAACACAGAAACTTTGGCAGGAAAATCCTCTGTTAATGCTCATTGATTTAGATCATCTATGTGCAGCATGCAAAGCAGCACTATGGAAAAATAAAATGCTGCATACATTTCTCCTGTGGAGCAATTACCAGGACTGGCCTGCATTTTGTAATAAACTGCCTTATGTTTCTACGTCTATAACATTTTGATGTTTCATTTTGTGCTATATTTCCCTTACAGAGTCCATGAGAAGAATATTTTCAGCTCAGAACATAAGTTGAGAAACAGACTTGCATATCTATAATATTAATGCATTCCTACAAAACACAAAAGGATGCTTCTGAATGCCATCAGAGTTTATACATATTTTTTTGAGCATGTTGATATTTTCCAGAAAATCTTGAGATCTTGATTTTCTATAGTGCTATTTCCACACCCAAACTGTTTATTCTGAATGTTTTTTCTCTGACAACTGTTAGCTGTTTATACCTGCAAGATATGAACTTTTGTAGCTCTAAGAAAGTAGCCATTATGTTTTTCATCCTGACAGTTTTCATCTGCTTCCTCATTATGTCTTTAAACTTAAAGTCCTTTCAGCCTTTTTTATTTTCTTGAGAAATCAGACATATGACATCTTATGTTATTCTTATAGATCATGAATTCTCTCCTTAAAATTTTGTTTCATGCAGTTTGAAGTGTGTTCTTGTATGCAAACCATTGAGTATTCCAATTTCTACATATATCGCTGTCAGAAATATATATATTTCAATGTTTACGAACTCGGGGGGTGGGGAAGTATCTCTTGTTTTAATTAACCATCAGGTGGCAAAATTATTTTCACTAATTTTTTTTATATTAAGCAGAGTAAAAGTCGTGAAAATAACCAATCCTGTTAGGTAATAAAAATCCTTTTAAAGAAAGGAACCATGCAGAATTTAATGTAGTATACATTCATTTCTGAGTGTCAGCTAAAAGAAATGATGTAGAAATCCTCATTTTTCAATCACTATTGTTACATTCAGAAAAAAATAATCTTATCAGAATTGATGCAGAACTAAAAGTTTCTCATCTAACTCAATTTCCTAAGCTGTTTTGTTTTGTTTTTCTGGAAAACACTTCAACAAAGCTCAACAGAATATTTTATAGCAAAAACTGAACACCTGAATAATAATCATGTATGATAACAAATGTACATGTTCTGTTTCATTACTCTGCAGTAAATAGATGGAAAAGTTACGTAACCCTAAAGGATAACATCGCTCTTTTACGTGATATTTCTATTTGCTGGATTAAAATAATCATATTTTAATCATAACCATAACAATATAGAAAGAATAGTTCAACTTTTTTTTCTCTTGCATGTGTAACTTCCTCCTAAATGAAATCTGGAGATCTGTTTATTACAGCCTCTCAACTTGCTCAGTAAGAAAAGGTACATTGTGTATAAGTCTGTATAGGAGGGAAACCTACATCTTAAATTATCTTGAACTAGAACTTTGAATGCAAATTACCTTCCCACACAAATTCAAAAAGAAGAAAATAGAAGCATCATAAGTGCTTGTTTAAATCAAAGTCAAAAGGAGAAATTTTTACCCCAATTTGGTACCAACAATAGCTTTGTTTACAAAAATTTCTATACTAAATTAAATTCAGGTCCCCCTCATCACCTTCCTTTCATAATGAAGTTAGCCAGTAAAATAGACTATTGCTGAATGAAGCAAAGCCAAAATGCAACAGCCTTTGCCAATGGAAGCAACTCTCCTGCATTTTGTCAGTGTGCTTCTATTTGCACTTTCCTTCTGCAGCTTCCTATCTGCGGGAACATTTAATCTACATTTCAGTCATATCCCATTTTCTTATCCTAGTCTTCCATTAGTATGGAATCTGAGTGCAGACAAGCATTATCTATAGTGCAGGCAGTGCCAACAAACAGTTTGTTTGCATTATGCTGTCATCACTGTGATTTATTGCAACCACTCCCAGAGTAAAACATTAAATTTACCTTATTGTCTGTCAAGGACCAAGTTTTGGAGCTTATAGTGGAGAGCAGAGTAGAGTAGATGAAGGCTGTATCACTTCCCACAGTCACCAAATTGATTTTTTTATGTCCCTGTGATGCTGAACCACAGATTCATAAACTTAGATTGAAAGCAATGTTTTCATGAGGACATTTCAAAAACACTTGTACACAGTGATATGTCCTCCCTTGAAAAACATGAAAATGCCAAGTGCTAATCCTAAAACTCTGACATACTGCAGGTACAGTAAAACAGGAACTCTGTTAACTAATATTGTCTTTGCCGTATAAACCACAATGGGGAGTCATTTCAGAGTCAGAATATTAGAACAGCAGTCTTGTTGCTAAGATCAACTTGAGATCTTCCTTCAACTGCACAAAGGAAATATCTGGAAGAAATGCTTATTTTAAATATTTCTGAGTTACCTTTACTTTCTGTCAAAAATTTCTTACAGGAAAGGTTTCTGTTTATCCTGCCGTGACACCAGGTGTCTGTCAATCCTGCCATGACACCAGGTGTCTGTCATTTGCTTCAGGAAAGTGCGGCTGATGAGATATTCCTTCTTGTTGGTGGGAGAAGTGACTGACTGAGCCAGAAAGAGGCAGCCACCCACATCTGCACCTAAGATAAGATTGTTCTTAAGAAAACAACACAATATGATCAAAATAAACAAGCCAATCATTCACTACCTTTACTAAAGGAGTCATGACAGTGCAGTGTTGACTCATTTGTAACCTTTTGGTTAGCATGTCTATTTTATCACATTTTTAGTGTGTGTGTTTTTTGGTTTTTTTTCACAAGGAGGTATGCGGTAAAGCTGTGAACTAACAGAGAATGTTAGGCACATTGCACATAACTTATGCAGAAGCAAAGAGATGAAACATGAATTCCTTTAGAACAACGTAAACCTCTGCGGTTTTTGCCTTTCTTTTGTATTGCATGTACCAGAGAAGTCAAACTCAGTTTGCTGTGCTGTGCTTACCTTTTTCATGATACTTCCTATCTACCTGCAGTCCCAGACCACTGGACCTCCAGGTTCAATATGTTTTGGAGTTAGATACACCTAAGCCAACAAACTTATTAACCAAGCCAAACTTCAGCCTCTAGCACATGTTGAAGGAATCAAGAAATGCAATTTTAACTTGTGGGCAGGATTTCTGACACAATTGGGTTGCTGTGAATAATGAAAGCTCTGTACGTATTTAAGGAACAATAAACTGAAATTCTTGTCATATCTATTTCTAAAAGTGATTTTTTAAAATACTAATAAAGTTGAAATATAAACAAGTAATTTAGATGATGCTTCAGAGCATTGCGCTTATTTTTGTTTGCATATCGTATAAAGGTATTTAAGAGGTACTTCATATTGAGATTTGAAAATAGAGAAAGTTATAGAAGAGCAAAAGTAGAGGTTTTGGCATAGAGAAAAGACTGTAGGAGCAGCTGTCCAAGTCATTTATTTGTGGCCAGAAAAGGTTGTGAACGTGAACTAAGACTGAAAAAACAAAAATAAAGATACAAAAGACATGACATCAATCCTAAAGCACAATGGTACAAGGTAATTGAGAGCAGCAGCTACTCCAATGCAAAGATATGAGGAAGTCTGAGGTCTGTTTGTATGGGCTGTCACACAATGTTAGCCCATCCTCATACTCTCCTGTTTGGCATGCATAAAAACAAACTTTCAGCAGCAGCTTGCACAAAAGCTCTTAGCCTACAATGTCCATCAGCAATGTACTAGATGTTAACACCGGAGTGGAGACACAAAGAAGTCCTTTCACTGTTAACAAATTTCATTTGAAATGTGTATCTCAGCTACACAGAACGTGTCACCTGAGGCAAGGTCCCCCCATCACCCAGCTCCAAGGATGGTTGTTTGTTACTCCCACTCTGAGTTAGCAAGTATGCTCACCTGTTTGTCACCTCCAACAGAAGGGTGTCCAGAACTGACATGGGATGCTCCTATGGGGCAAGCACTTGTCATGCTGCTGAGGAGCCTAAGAGGGTTGAAAGCTGGGGATATGGATGATCCGGAGGTCATTAATGGCAAATGAAAAAAGGGGTAGTATGGCCCACCCTGGTTCTGGGGATTTGAAGGGGAGATCCAGTCCCAGGGAAAACTGTACAGGGAAAATATTAGAAAATGTAAACACCAAACCAGTAACTGAAAGGAAGTGAGAAAGGAAATATATTCAATATGGGTAACTTCCAGGCTTCAGCTTGATATACAGCATGGGTATGCACTATGTGATGCTGGGCAATCACTTGATAGAGAAAAGCTGTTCACAAAAGTTGTAAAGGAGGATATAGCATTGCAAACAACAAACACATACAAATATGATTTAACATTATGACTTAAGACACATACAGTAGATTTAAGGTAACTTCTCTTTATTTAAGAGTTGGTCTCTTGTTCATTGCATAAGTAACAAGATAGCTTTCAAAAATATATTCAGCATTCTGGAAAACAGGAATTACAAAAGAAAAAGTTAAAGTCCTTCTTAAGTCTTAACAATCTTGACCATATGTCCATGACAACAAGAATATGATAACATTATCTGCCTTATGAACTCCTGATTTCCTCCAGTATTTATCTGAATAATGTGCCCTAATTTCAGCATTTTTTATCCATATACAGAAAACTCTGCTTTAAAAAAGAAATTAGAATTCATACCCCTGAAAGGAAAGCCTTTCTGACTTATATACCTAAACCAAATAAGGCAAAATTCACTCCTTCCCCACAATACTGTGTGTATTAAGTATTGTGCCTTACAACGTCTGCATTGAAAATGGCAAGTCAATCAAAATACAGAATTATCATCTTTAGCCGTTTTTCATACATTTTTCAGTAGTTTTTTTTTTTTTTTTACTTGTGTTTATTCCATACTTGCATAATATATGAAAATAAGCCTTTTCATACTCTCAAGCTTATTTTGCAATTTCTCATTTACTGGCTTTTACACAAGAAATAATTTTCAAGACATATATTTAACTCGTTTAAGAATACTATATTTCCTTTAACAATTATGATTACTAAAATCATACCTAATAATAGTGCAGAAAAATAATTTTAAAAATTAAATAAGATGACAGAATGTATTCTCTAAGAAGTTTTATAGTTTAACTCATTGTCTTAGTTTGAGACAATTTAAAGCAGAACCCTCTGGAATGAGTTACCTCCCTTTAAGGGTTCCAACAGTCACTTTTCACCAATAAGAAATACTAATAGATAAAAGTGAAAAAAAAAAAAACAACCTAGGACACTCATCAATAATATTTGAGTTCAAAATGACACATCATGATGAAGAAAACAAACAAGCTAGACTCCACCTGTGTGCCATTGCATCCAGGAGGGTCAGCCATGTCCTGGGGTTTATCAGGCACAGACAATTGAGGGAGATGATTGTCCTGATTGACTTTGCACTGGTGTAGCCTCACCTCAACTCCTGTGCTCAGTTTTGGGCAAAATAATTTAAAAAAGACATTAAGCTATTAGGGAGAGTTCAAAGGATGGCCAGAAAGATGGTGAAGGGCCTTGAGGGGAAGCCATATGAGGAGTGGCTGAGGTCACTCAGTCTGTTCAGCCTGGTAAAGAGGAGACTGAGGGGAGACCTCAATGCAGTTACAACTTCCTTGTGAGGGGAAGAGGAGGGGCAGGCAGTGAACACTTAACTCTCTCTGGTGATCAGGGATAGGATCTGAAGGAATAACATGAAGCTGTCAGGGCAAGTTTAGTTTGGATAGCAGGAAAGATTTTTTTACCCATAAGGTGGTTGGGCATTGGAACAGGGTCCCCAGGGAAGTGGTCACAGCAGCAGCCTGACAGAGTTCAAGAAGCATTTGGACAATGCTCTCAGGCACATGGTGTTATATTGGGGGCTGTGCTGTGCAGGGCCAGGAGTCTGGCTATGATGACCCTTGCGGGTCCTTTCCAATTCAGGATATTCTATGGCTCTATCACTGTGCATTCATAACTGCATTGACAGTCTTTGAAAACCAGAGATGGAAACACACACCATAAAAGCATCATAATCGTTTAAGTATCCAAATCTGTTGTGCTAAATATAAAGGAAATATTTATATTTCAAATGAAACATAAGCAAAAGGCCAAAAGACTAATGCTCAAAACCCCCTCCAAACCTTTAACCTAAATTTTCAAGATGCTGTACCCTTATACTACACCTCTATAACTGTTCTTCAGAATATGTTTTAGTAGCAGACTGACTGTGTTAAGCTGAACTAAATTTCTCCGAGTGAGAGGATACAAAAATCCATTTTGAACTATTTTCCTACCTAAATGTTGAGATAATGCCCATTTCCATGTGTCTAGGCTGTTCTGTGTTCAAAACCACATCTGAAAAAGGTTAATAAATTCAGTAAATGTCATAAATATCTGGTTGATGTTCTTTGTTTTCATATTTCAAAAACTTGTGACATCCAGTCAGGAAATATAAACAGTGGCATATGTCAAGGGAAACATTCATATCCTGCACCTCACAAATTTTGAATTCTCTACTTCACCAGTGTGGTTATACTACTCTCTAACCCACCCATAAACTGTGAAGGCGGTTCACATACTTTGAGCTTGAACTCTATAGACTTTCCTCACTCTCACTGTAACATTTAAACAGAGCCTAGCATTATGTGTGTACCCATGTCATTTGCTTACCCAAAGTGGACTGGGGAAAATACCTCTATTCTTTGCCAAATTCAGGTCTTTGCTGGTTTTACTGGATTCATGCATATGCTGGCCCAGATGAAGGCCGTGTAACTACACAACCAGATGATTGCATGAACACAAGAATGATTAAAATCCTAGATAATGCTTAGAGAGTGCTGCCAAAGAAAAGTCTTTGGGAAGAATGAAATAATTAATCAAGACTGTACTGTTAACAATCCACATATATTTCACTTTCAGTGCTCAGAAACTCCTCTTTAGGACTTTCTGTCCCCAAGCTCATCACGCAACACTCAAGAAAAACAACAAAAAGGCACTTGCTTCTGGATTTAGGAATTTGTGTCTTACATAAAGACACACTGATAGATGAATGTCTAGACTCATTAAATGAACTGGACACTGTTTTATAGGAAGTGGCAGCTGGTCTTAACTAGCTGCTTTGAAAAAGGTCTTTGTGCTGTCTTTGCTCACAAGCAGCTAATATGTTACCGTAGGCAGGAACCATGCTTACATTAACATATTAGGCAAGATACAGCTCTACCACTGGTTGCCATATTTCTGTTTGCTTATGTTATAATAAATTACTATTTAGTTCAGGATAAAACTGAACACCAAAGCCCCTTTATGAGTCTATCTATTTGACATTGGCAGGCAACCCTCAAGTAGCTGCACAGCATCTCCACGGAAGGGGACTAGTGACCTGGAAACTCCTAGTGAAGAACCTCATGTCAGCATTTTCACAGTGATACTAACAGAGGCAAAACAAAATGCAGCTGATTTCTTTAAAATCCAAATATAGAGTTTATGGAGAGACAAGAGTATTCAAGGATATGTTTCTTATACCAAACTTTTGCAAGTCAGAATCGGTAGCCAACTTGAATTTGTTTGTCACAATTCCATTTTCCCCTTGTGCCCTGGCAGAGATGAAACATGAAGCATTTGCCATGTCACAAAGACTCACTTTTCAGGCAAAATACTGAAGATATCACTCTACACAGACACAATTTATAGGCCTTCAAGGAGGGACAGAGGTAAAATTTGTTTTCAATGCACAAACATTCAGCTACTAATAATTTCCAAAATTTCCTTTATTCAGGCAGAAATAAATAACTTCAAGGAAATATCCCTTGTTCAAAAAGAACAATAGTCCTTTACTCCAAATGCTGTAAGCCAAGTGACATAGAATCATTTACTGGACCAGTTTTCACTATGACTTAAAATTTGAGTTAAAGTTTCTTGAGAATTGTCAGCAACCGCACATTTTTAAATGTGAACTTTTGCTCCATTGTTTTAAAATTAATTATGTGGAATGCATATATTGATGGCAAGTAATAGACCTTCTAAAAGTATTCCCTGGATTTTCTCTGTGCCTAAAGAATTATTTTATACTTTCTTTATATATCTAAAATCATTGCTCCTCTCTCTCAAAAAAAAAAAAAAAAAGAATATTAAAAAAAAGCAAAAGGAAAACCAAGAAAGCATCAACCTGTCACAACAAATTAGTTATTTGTTCTGAATACATCTGATGTGCTATGTATGCTCTACTCGTCACTACTATGTGTAAAAGGTCTCATAGGAGGACATTTTTTTTTCGGTACAATCTTTTATTTTAAAGCATCTCAGTTTATATAATCAAGTTCTGTTCTTCATTTTGCACTTTAACAAGCCCTTACAACTACGTGAGAATCTCAGTTTAATTTTTGTATTTGTTTCTGAAGGTTTCTGTGCAGGTGGACTGTGGAGAAAGGCTTAAGGTTTTGAATTAATCTTAAACATGAAGAAAATACTGTAAAATACTGTATCTATACATTTTTCCTTTATTTAAAGCCACTTCCAATGAAATGAGAAAAGTTGGTGCAGGTCTTTCAGCCCAGGTTTTAGTTTTACATGTATCTACCTGCATAATAATGATCAGACCAAATTATCATAACACAACTACATCACATGCATCTAATCCTATTCTCAGACACAGCTTAATAAAACCTTCAACTTGTTAAGGATAGATGTTATGTTCTGTGCATTTCTTAGCACAGATTTCAGTGAATCTGTCTTTCCCACCTGACTCTAAACAACAGATCACATATGTGCAGGGCTTTCTTGGAAGATGTCGTGATTTAACTCCAGCCAGCAGCCAAGCCCCACACAGCCGCTCACTCACGCCCCCACCAGAAGGATCAGGGAGAGAATCAGAAGGGTAAAAGGTAGAAAACTCATGGGTTGAGATAAACACAGTTTAATAGAAAAAGCAAAAGCTGCACACACAAACAAAGCAAAATGAGGAATTAATTTACTGTTTCCTATGGACATGAAAGTCTTCAGACACCTCCAGGAGGGCAGGGTGGCATCACGTGTAATGGTTATTTGGGAAGACACATATTACCACTTCGAACATCCACCCCTTCCTCCTTCTTCCCCCCACTTTTTGTACTGAGCATGAAGCCATATTGTCTAGAATATCCCTTTGGTCAGTTGGAGTCACCTTTCCAAGCTGCATCTTCTCCCAGTTTTCCATATATCCCCAGCCTCCTTGCCAAAGTGGCAATGCAAGAAGCAGAAAACTCTGTGTAAGCCCAGGTCACCAATAACAAAAACACCCACATATCCTCAACCCTGTGTTCAGAACAAATCCAAAACATAGACACATACTAGCCACTGGGAAGAAAATTAACTCTACCCCAAACCAGCACAGAAGGGAAAGTTGTTTCTTTCCACCAGAGGAGGTAAGACTAAGCTCTGACTTCCTATAAAATATGAAGAACAAGGTCAACATAGCAATGAAGAACAGAGTCAAGGATCGTTCTGGATCTGATAGTTCTTGTCTGCAGATGGGAAAAACAGCATGGTTGCTAAGATCTAAATTGTTTTCTACTTCTCTCATAGTAGTGAATAGTAGATGACACAATAAGATTCTCAGAACAGGATAAATTGCAGCGTAGGGATATAATGGGCCAGAAGGAGACCTCTGAGTTTAACAGCATCTTGACATCCTCAAGGTTTCATGACAAAAACTTCACTTAAATCCTGTGAAAGAGGTCTATTCACTGCCTCTTTCATTTTTAAAGGCAGACATCTTTTCAATATTTCCCTGAGTGAAGACTGTTACTTTGGTCATATTTGTAACTCCTCATTTACACTTTGTAAATTTTTTTTTTTTTTTTTTTTGAAATGGGACTCAGGATTGCAAGCAAACCCCAAACCTAAAAGGTGTGTTATGGATTAGTGCAGTGACAATATGATGCTTTTTTTGAAATTTCCTAACATTCTTTTTGCTTTTTGAATTGTTGTTTTTCCTTTAAATGACAAGAGTATTGGAGATTGCTCTCAAAATGTCTGATAAAAAAATGCAAAAATGCTGTCATAATTATTCAGTTTGACACTGTTATGAAAACAACTTGAGGTCATGAAAATTGCCACCACTCTAGGGTGTTGACTGTACACTGCAGGTAGATTTTAGCATTTGCATGTACTCCCATAAGATCTCTGGCAGGTTGTCATCACTTTCTGAACTGCCTGTTAGCATGGTAAATTACACGTTATAATCATAGTTTACTCCTGTCTGTTCCCAAATTGGTTGCTAGTGCTTCAGGTATGATTGTTATCTTGTTTTTGAAAAGGTACAAATATTTGTTCTGGCTGAATTTTTTTTTGACTGATAACTTTAATGGCACTTTAACCTTGATATCCAAATGGCATATCCACTGATGAGATCTAAGGATAACAGAGAGAATAAATTGTCATAAATAAGATCTATATTTCCATCATCATTTAAAGAGTGGAAATGTTTCTTGCAAGATTCATTTTGACTATGCTGGAAAGTCTCAGCATAAAAAAAGTTGAAAAGCTTCTTCGTCAAACTTAAACTGTCGTTCCATGATTTCTAGGTTGGATTGCCACCCTAGTCTAGAGATTTCCTACAGCAGTGAAAAATACTCTCTATGGATAGGACCTAACACAGCTTCACTGAGGACAAAAGAATTGTCTCTCACCACAGGATGCTTACATTGCTAATGCATGTGAAAAACTGCCATTACCTGCCTCTCCACTATGTCTTCTGCTTGTAAATCCTCCTGCATTTCTCATCTGCAATTGCAGTGCATGCAAAGCGTGCCTTGATGCAGGCACAGCACTGCAAACAGAGCTATAATTACAAATAGAGTTTGAGCCTGGAAGAACAGCTGATGCAGACAACAGCTCTGTGAATGGCACTGTACACGCCACATCCATCTGGGAGCAGAGCAGAATGAATATAGCATAAGGGGATTTCTGAATATTTTAGTGAAACATGCTGAGTTTCTCACTAGTGTTGTTGAGGGCCTCACAACACCCATGCTCACTGAACAGCAGTACTGGAAGATTTTCCCATTATTCATGTAAAATACCTGTGCAGTTGCAATAGTTCTGGAACAATCCAAATGAAATAATGGGGCCTTTCTCTAGAAATACGTACAGAGTGATTTGATATTCACATATTATGTTATCATATTTGTCTAAACTGATGATGCCAGTGATTCCTCAAATAATTATGAATTGTAAATGTACAATAATATTTGTGATTTGTGAAGAGATTACTAATACACAGATATAGCAATTATATCTAGTAATTGGGACACACTCCAAACCCATTTCCTTCTTAGATTGATTACCCCTGGCTTTGGAACCTATGAACTTAAAGACTACAACTCCTACATAAACCTCATAGCCACAAGTTCTGTGTCAACTGTAAGAAAATCCTAGAGAGGAAAAACCCTTCATAAAATTAAATTCTCACTGTTTGATGGGCACTCTGTGTCATTAGACTGACTCATCTGTGAGAACTCTGCAAGCTCATATCATGTATCTTCATTAATAGCTGACACTTTCCTGTGAGTTTCCAAGGAAAGGTGAACAAGAAAGCCAGCAGGTGGAAAGCAGTGTTAAGGGCATAGTTGCCAGTAGAAGCCTGTGCACATGGAGTGACTACAGTCAAGACTTTCACTTATTGTACTGGAAGTGCAGTAATAATTTCATTCTTTTTCATTTTTAGATGAAATGAAGAACCAGTGGCTGCTGCCACCGTAGTATTGCTAGATTCCACTTTCCTTAAACAGGTCTCTGTATGCCTCACCTTTGTTCATATCCACACATTAATACTTAGCTGCACCTTCCTGGAAAAGACTTCAATTCAAAGCATATTCAAATTAGTGTGAAGTAGGTTTTATTTATAAAGATGAACACAGATGCTTATATTTTAGGCTAGGCAACAAAATTCTGCATGGAGACTATGCAGTTCATTGTGATTTATAAATTAGATATGTATTAACAATGATGCCTGTTCTGGAAAAACAGGAAAAGCATCTCATAGATGTGTAAAGAAGACATATATGACATTTGAAGCAATCCTCTAGCTTTACTCAGCTGTACTTCAAGGGCCAAGTTTAACCCCTGCTCTTATATATAGTGCTGACCATTAAAGGCAGGGTCCAAACCAAAAAACTTGTCATAAACTTAGAAAAAATAGCCTTCAAAGAGCGAAAATGTAGTTATTCACCATATTAAAAAGGAGAGAGAGAGAAAGACACAGTACGTATTTTAACATGTACAAAATATCTGCAAAGAGGAAGGAAATTAACCCTTTTGCCACAGGCAAAAAATTTATAGACTTGAATTACAGAAAGTGCAGATGTTTTTGGGGTGGGAAAAACCTCTGATAGTAAAGATGATTAAGTCCAGACATGGAAAGGGAATGTTGCAGAATATCCTGCTGATAGTTTTATAATATCAAATAATTTAAACAAGAACCTGGTGGCTTAGGCACCATCTGGTCAGGTTCTTACTCAAACCTGATTTCTGTGATTTTGCACTTCTTTTGCATAAGAAAAAAACCTATTCATTTTGTTATGTAAAATAATTTTTTTAAAAACTCTGCTGTTGTTTTCCAAAACACATGGAAGCATGTCTATTGATGTTAATGGAGTAACACGAATTCAGCAATGTTCTAAAACTCTCTTTCTAGAGACATTAAGACAGAGCCTGCTAATCCTGATGATTAACAGACGAGAAAATTTGAACCTGATGGAAGTTTGCTTTCTTGACATCAGGGAATCCAGATATATGTACATTGGATCTAAAGTTGGCACTGAAAACATGATTGCTTTTCCTTTCTTAATTTTAAAGAAAATCTTTGCTAGATCCACAGGGACAAGCCCACCCATTCATTGTTCTTAGGTTTAACCCACCCATCCATTCTCCTTTCTGATCCCATTTGTTCTATTTTAACTTCCTTATCTTCTGTACTTCCTTCTTGAATTCCAATATTTATTTTAAACTACAAAAGCTAATAAGATCTGCCAGAAACTTAAAATTCAAAAACCAGAGATTACTGTTGATTATAATGTTATCTTTATTGTTATCTAACTGTTGGCAGGTACTGCACAGTTACTACTGAAAATTTCCATATCTGACTTTACTAAGCATAAAATAAATAAAATCAGTAAGTTTAAAATTAAAACATTAAAAATGTTTACATTGAAAAATGAGTTACTGTCAATATTTTAATAAGATATAAAATGGATATGAATATTCTCCACTGGAATACCTTTTTGTTATTACATACAAATAAGTGATCATACAGGTGCTCATGCATTTCTATATGCAGTAAATGCAAAATGAATGCAACAAAATTCCAGACTAAATGCCATTATTGATAACTGAATCTTTGCATATAAAAACTAATAAAAGACATTCAGCAGATTTCAGTTGCATGAATGTACTCCATCTCCTGCAGCTTTAAGACCAACAGGTCAAACTGAGTTACCTGAATAAGTTGTATCATGTTTCTGTACATATGGTGCACCATGCCTTTGGTGAGTGAATTATTATTCTGATACAAACAAACTCATTTTATTGAGCACCTGTAATGTGCTAAGACCATGGCTACAGCCAGCTTGATGACTTATCTAGAAAGCAATAGGTTAGTTGTTTGCAATCATTCTTTTTATCCTAAGGTAAATACTAGGTATTACCATGTAGGCTTTTCTATCCCAGACAGGAGGTATAGACAATGTTATATTTCTGACCAATAAAATTTGATATGCACTCACTGGACGGGGAAAAAGGATTTTGCTAACATAGAACATAAACCCATGAACATAGAGATTCATGAGATTTGATCTGTACTGCAAAGATGGGTCTGAACCTCATTTGCATACTGTCATTATAGTGATCATCTCTGGCAGAGGCTGACCAAGATACTGTGGACCTCAATGGACACCAGCTTTCTATTCCTTAGTCAAAGAGCAAACTCTGTCTTTTGGTGACAGTGGATTGCTGTATTGGACAATAATAAGCAATACCGGCATCATTTAATTTTAAATTGTGAATCTATTTTTCTATTGTGTAATCTCTCTGTCCTCTGAATCAGCATAAACAATACATAGTGCATGACATTCCTTATGGTTTTCTGTTTCTCTCATGGTTCATCTCAGGAACCATTTACTCTAACTATAGGAAATTGCCATCAAGAATGTTTTTTGAAAATGATTAAGAAAGCCAAAAATTGCATTTCCTAATGGCAACTACACTTTCTTTTTTTTATATTGACAATTAGAGTAAATAAATATGATCACATGTTAAGCGTGATGTCATTGTACTTTTCTTGAATGCAACAGGTACACAGCTAAATTTAAAAACAATGCCACAGGGATCCCTGACAGCATCAAATGCTCTTGATCACTCTTGCATTCCAGGGCTACACCATCAGTCTTGCACTCTAGGGCTATACCACCCACTCACACACAGATTAATGTTCTCATATTTATCCTTCTCAGAGCCTATTTCACAGTGGACTCACACTGTTACTGCAGACTAATTATGTATGTATGTTTCTCTGAATCATCAAATTAGTGTAGGAGACAGTCCCAGTTTGAAAAGAGAATTGTGAATTTTGGGCCCAGATTCCACCTACATGATCTTGAAAAAGATGGGATTTGAAGAAAAAGGAGAGAAATTATATAGGGAGAAGAAGTAGGGCTCAGACCATGGAAGTCATGACAGAGGACTTGTTAGAATATAGACCACTAAGATGGGAAAAAAGAATACCTTGAAGTACTGAGCAACTACAGATAGTAGTGTAACAACTTTCAGACAGCTATTAAGCTATCTTAATGCATGGCAGTGCAGAAAGGGAAAGCAGATAGATTTTATTTCTCTGCACAGCTTTATCTGAAATGTCACTGTGCATCATGCAAACCATGGTTTTTATTAATTTTCTTATATATGTGGCGTGTGTTAAAAGCAAGGAATATGCTGACTGAGATTGAGCAATTTCAGAACTTTTCTTGGAAGAAGCACAAGTGTGTGTGACAAATTAAGGAACTTGCACTAAATGATCATTATTTTTGCCAGTTACTTAGTCTACAGGAATTTCTCACAAGTGGAATTGTGCCCTTCAGTCATAGGAAAGAAGTAACAATATATTTTATTGATACAACATAATTCTTCAATTTGTCCATAAATGTTTCAATGGTAAGGTACACTTATTTACTGCATAGAAGATAGGACCAGACAAAACTGCCAAGAAGACCCCCCCACTATTTTTCAGAAAGGACACCCTTGCTTTCTAAATTCCTTCTCAGAGAGGATTGTAGGTGTGACTGGATCCACTCCTGGTTTCAGACTTGGTCAACGGTTAACATCTAAGGGATCACCTATATGTAATCAATCCTCTAGATCATGTAGCTAAGATTTTAAAGTTTAACATGCTATTAACCACTTACCAAATATCTGACACAATAAGGATTGTCTCAGGCTCAAGGAGTAATCCTAAGAGGTTGGGAATATCCTGATGTGCCTTCTGTAGTGCATGAGAGTTCAATGGCCCCATGGACACTGTTTATGGAATAAGATGATTAACTTATAGTGATATTTGCAATATTTACATATTTGCAGGATGTCTGGGTCACCCTTGCAGCCCAGCTTCCAGATTGTCTCCTGTCTCCCAAAGTACAGAGTAAGGTGGATGCAGCCATCACAACTCCCACTGGTGGTTATGGCATAAGCTTGGAGAGGCATGACACCACATACTTGTACTTTTAAAGGTTTGCTCCAATCTCAGTATCCATATGAAAAACAATGAGATAGAGAGACAGACAGAAAGTAACCTATTTTCAAAGCAAATGTTGAAAAACTCACTGTGGAGCAGACAACAGCACTCTAACAGTGCAAGTCGCTGGGATGTGAAAGAATTAAATTAAAGCCCCTGGTCCAAATTATTAAGTTAGACTTCCCTTATTTGACTTTTCTAAATGAATCCAGAGCCTCCTGTTGTCACAGGAGTGGAGCTTTTGACAAAATTAATATAGATTCACTGAAATACTGCTTTATCTGAGCAACCTTAGATTTGTAAAGGTTAAATCTTATCTTTTTTTATCTTCTCAAAACTCATAAATCCCATAAAATCAGAACATAGAGGTGTCCTTATCCTTAACTGGCTTGATTGGGTACAGAGGATACTGAGTAGCTTTTAATTTAATTACTGCTATTCCCCTATTTCTTTCTCAATTTGTGAATGTTTCCTAGACTCCACCTCCTGGAGAAGTATTTTTTAATCAGTGCCAACCTGGCCCACTTTACTAAACCCAGTGATTTTCTTGAATTTCTTACAGCAACTCCCATGTCTTTGACGGTTTAACTTCTTGCATTTTCTCTTTCATTTACCATAGTGGAATAAATATACCGCTTTTCTATACTGAAATTTTCTTTGTTATTGTCATCTTGGTGTAAAACAAGATCCTAAATGTTTTAGTTTGTGCTACAGCAAGTTTTTAAATTTTAACAGCAGTATTACTTGCTAGGCAAGAAATGTTGTTGCCTTGTAAAACTGCTAAATTATTTAATATTTATGTGTGTTACAATAAGGTGCATTCTTAGACAAATGGTTGCATAGAATAATTAATTTTATCGAAACTACAAATTGTCAGATTTGTGCCAGTACATAATTCAGTTAGTCAAGAAGTCCTTTTAGGTTTTTGTTAAGCAAGAAGTCATAAGAGATCTGAAATACATGTAAAGTAAGAGTGCTGTTCTACCTTAGAGTTACCCCCCATTTTACAGTAATGCTCTGTTTAGCTCACAAATATGCCCCTAATATATAAGCAAAGCAACAAGTGAAGGAGATCCTCTATTATACAGGTCAATTCTCAGTGCTCATGCAGTAGGAAAGCCTCTATAATCCTGCTATAAACCTCTAGCCAAACATTTTACTGTCAGGCAGGAATTCCCTGTTTGTGCCGTGCTCTGCACACTTTTCTCCCAAAGCTGACAGAAGAGGCTGCTAAGGAGGAAAAAATATAAGAAAGAGGATGTGCACTTGTTCTGCACTGACATGGAGTCCATAAAGACCCTGGAATAGTTTCTGGAATACTTCACTGTGTATCAAATCTAAATTTTGACCTTATGTGTAAAGAAATCATAGCAGGCTTCTTGAAATGCATTTATTCCCTACACATTGTCCTAGCTGGAAAAAAGAAGAGTCTGGTTTGAGATCTTTGCAAGCTGATCTTGATGACTGTATTCCACAGAAGCCAGAGGGTATCTAGGACATTTGTAAAGAACTTTTTCCCACAGTCCTCTTTTAAAATAAAAACAAAAATGCAATTATATATGCACAACTTCTAATTTTGTCATGGAAGCACTGTTAGGAATATCTGATAACATATGAGCATATAGTGAGCAGTAAAAATATAAAAATATGAGGTAAGCAAGTGATTGCTTTTTCAGTGGAAGTCTCTCACAAATATGTTGTTTCTCAGGCCCATGTGACAGCACAAGTCTGCTTCCCATGGGAAAAACAAAGATAAGCTCATGTTTTGGCTGAATTGTTTTCAAAACAGACAGAGTTCCATCCAATCAGCCCTAGGGGGTGGATGACTGTGGCCAATCAAGGTGCGGCCATTTTGTATATAAAAGCTGAATTTAATAAATAAATTAGCCTCTTTTGCCATTTTGATCTTGACCTCTTCTTGTTTCGACCTTGGCTCAACAGCGACAGGCCCATATCTGCTTTCAAAAATTATTGAGGTTCTTTGCATCCAGAATCCTGTTGCACCTTAAAACTAACTCTCTTTACACCTTTTAAACATGTTGTTTTGTATGTTAGTAGTGTATTGTTGTCCCATTCCACCAGACTAGTTCATCAAAGCTAATTTTGTGGTGTTCTTTCTGTATTGGGAGAACTTGATAGCAGGGCCACATATTTGTTTGCACACAGTCTTTGGAAATAAAAAGGATTATGTCAAAGTCTGATCCCTCTAAATGCAACAGGAATCAAATAGAAGGGCAAGTGTTTACTCCCTCTTCCAGTATTTTATAACAAGTAATATACCATGACTCTCTCTGAGCTTCGTTTCAGGTTATGCTATAAACATTCTTTTGACTGCCCACTACCTTTTGCTGCTTCTTTTTTTTCTTTTTCCCTGTCTCTGCTGTTTCTCTCAGATACAAGCACATTGCTGCAGTCCATCCATATTGATCTCTCATCCCATCTCTGTTAGCAGAACTTCTGGATCTCCTTATGGCCATGGCTTAAGTTCTATTACATACTGTTGTACATAATCTATCTGAAAATAAAATCATATTGTTTTGGATTAATATTTCATGGAAAATACAATTTTCTAATTTCTCTAAAAAATTCTACCAAACACAATTTTCATTATCTTTTCTTATACCTTAATTTTGGTTTGTATTGACTAATGGCAAGACTTCTTAACTAAAAATTTTAAAGGATTTATCTATCTTTATAATTTATTCACTGTGGTCAGAAAAAGAGAGGATTGATTGATTACTGATGCTCTACATGCTGCTATTTTCAGGAGGTTCTCAGTAACACATAGTGATGGATCAACCTACTGGTTGACTGAAACGATTTACTTTATCTTCTTGAAAGGATGTTAGTGCACGGTGGAAGGTGGTGAGGGGAATCTCAACAATACTAAATGTCTTTAAAGTTCTTCTGAAGCAAATGAAGAGATCTGAGGATCTGAAAAGGTAGAACAGGGCAAAGGATTTTGCATTTCCATGACTGGGCAAGTGATATTCAGCTGCAGAACTGCAAGGCATTTAAAGATGTTTCCCTATTCAAAATGACAGTGGTGTAAAGCCTGATACAATTACCTCTTCCTGAAGCATCTCAGGAATTTCAAATTTGACGATGGCCAAGTTGGTTAAAAGTGTGTGTTCACTTGTTCACTAGAACGGCACATAAAAAAAATCACACACACAAAAAAAAATCCTTTACTGTCAACATCAGCAAAAACCAAATCTTTACTAATATGGAAATAAATTGACCTTGAAAGAACTTATTGGATGACACACTGAGAATAGATCAGACAAATACATGGTGAATGTAATACTGACATTTAGGCTTAAACTCCATTTAATCAATTACATCAGAGGCTCTGCTTCTAAATAGGTAATTTACGTATGTCAAATGCATCTGTCTGTCTCTGGCTTAGTAAAATCAAAAGTAAGATTTTTCAAGTCAGAGGAGAAATAACTATACAACCCACACTAATAAGGGAATATGAGGAAAAGTGGAATTGCCAAATGTAAATTTTGTACCAGTTTCTTCTTCATTTTCTTCATTTGACTTGGGTTTAGGAAAAGCTAATGTTTATTTTCAGATTATTTCCTAGGCAGAACTGAGCAAATATAAAGACACATTCTTTTCCTGGCACAACTCTTCAAATTCACATAAAAATTAACAGATTCTGTTTATAGCAGCAGATAATTTTATCCCAAATATTTGCTCAAAATCAGTGCATTTCCTGAATCGTTCATATCTTATTCTACTGCAGCAAATCTGCTGAGAGTCAGTACTTTTATTCTGCAAATAAGATAACTCCTACAAAAATAATTCTCTCTTTTGAAAAAGATGACCTTTCCAGACTGTTTGCATCTGGCTGGCAAAAAAAGTACAAGTTCCAGCTGATTAATTCTTCCATTGTCCACATGGATCATCCTGGAATGAATTTATTCCTTCTGTCTAAGGTACACTTCAGAAGGTTCACTTTCACTGTGTTGCTCCAGCTGTAACAGGGCATTCACAACACTTGGGTTTTACTCCAATTCTGTCAGAATGCTTCTGTCTCTCCTCTGGTATCACCTTTTTTTAAACCCTAGTGCTTATGAAAGGTTTATGCAACAATGGAATTTCTAAGATATGTAAGTGGTGATATTAATAAATCAGGGCCCAAGTCATTCCCAGTTATGAAGTCTCTCTGATGCTTTTAATTTGCATTTAAATCTTGCAAGAGCTGTTGTTTAAAAGAAGACGTGAGGCAATTCATATTTGAATTCACTATGAACTAGTTGCCTTAAGAATTCATGCTGGGAATCAGTATTTTGTGTACTTAGCGTACACACTCTGTGTTAAGCATTAAGTGCATGTAGCTTGTTTGGTGCAAGTCTTGTCTGGAAAACTGCCAGTGAAGCTGAAACCAGCCTTTTGACACATTCAGAATAGCAGGAAATCTCTTCATGAATAATTATTTCTACAGAATTGTTTACATTCAGAAGTTTTAAATAAATATAACACTTGTTTTAAGTAGAGCCACATTCATCTTAGCATGCTGTTCAAGTGCATATAAATCATAATTTACCTTCGCTGCACAACCTAATGTAATCTATTAAGGAAATAGTTCTTTTAATAACAAGACTACAGGAAACAGAGAGCTCAATCACACATAAAGAGACAATAAGATTACTGTTAATACACTTTTAACCTTTTAATAAATCATTCTGATTAGCACACAGAGCTGAAAGGATCAGTGGATGTTCCCTTACAAGCCCCTTTTATGGCCCGAAAATTTTGCCACCCCAGAAAACCCACAAAACATGGTGTCCCCATTCATTCCATCATCCTTCTGGTAGAAGGTCTGGTATGTCTCATTCACAGCCAATATTTTTTTATAATTAACAGAAATAATTTTTAAAAGGAAAAAAAGGGTGAAATGCCTATATTTATCTGTGGTTCAAAACATTAAACTGAGTCTAAACTATAAAACTCAGAAGACTAATTGACTCTTTAATAGTGTTCAAAAATTTTAAAATGTTAATATTTTGAAAATATTTACTAAACTTTTTTATTTTGGAGGCAACTTCCAGTACAGTGCAATCACTGAGGCATTAAGCTAATAGAGTTATACAGAGTAATAAACCTATTCTAAATTGGTCATATAGCTGAAAAAAAAGGCATACTCATGCAAGGAATTCTAACTGCCACATCAGTCTAAAATTGTTTAGCTCTGAACAGTTATAAGGGATGGAAAGTCTACAGTGAAAAAAAAAATTGTTTTATCAAAACAGAATTATAACATGCTACTGGCAAGCAGAAGACTATTCAAATTTTAAATGGTGGATCAATATGGAAACATATTGGTAATCTGAAGCAATTATACTTCAAGTATCTGTAAATCTCAGGAAGAAACTTGCTCTTAGTACTGACAGTACCTTTCACTTCTGGTCTCTGGCCAGTCCAACCTGGTTCTTGTGCTAAACAAACAATGTCTCCGAGGATTCGTTCACAAAGACTTAGCCACAATTGCAAATGTGGCAAAAAAATTTTTTCAAGGGGGTTCTTGGATTCAGGATGACAAGCCAGTTCTCATTTTGGTTTTGTCTTGAAAATTCTTTTCTTGCTTCAAGCAACTTGGTTAAACCATTGATAGCTCACAGGAAACATTGAAGTTTGTTTCAGAAGTGCAAACAACGTTCTAATCTCCCTCTGATTTATTATCTGACTGGTTTCTGGCAGCCAAATAGCCAGTAAACACACAGATTAATATCTCACTAATAAAATAAAAAATAAATAAGAAAAAAAACAGCATCAAAAAGACACTTTTTGATATCTAAGGGTGGTACACACAGATTTTTACAGTTTTTTGTTTGGTTTTTTTTTTAAACATACATGCATAACTCACAATTTTTAACTTCCTTCCAGGAAAACTATGCATTCATTAGATGTACCCAAGGAGTACACAGACTGCAGTGAACCAGATCACACTTTGTTCTGGCTTTCAGTGTGTTCTTTGCATATTTTGCTGAAGGATTTTTTTTAGCCAACCATGTTTGGCCGGTGACATCAACAGTATGTCTCTCTGGCCTTTGAAAATAAAGTACAAAAAACCCCTTATAGATGGCTGTTAGCTTGGAAAGGGGGACTTAACAAGTTGATTTCTATATTTATGATATTATATTAACTGTCCCTGAACTGTAGATTTTGGATTTGCTTACTCTAAATACACCTTAGGAATCCTAGCTAGCTTTGCAGGACACTCAAAGCATTTCAGAGCATTTCACAGGACTCTCAGTGACCAACCTGCTCCCACATGTGCCAGCCCTTTGTAATGTCTCCTCTGGGCTTTCATGGCCCCACCAACAAGCACAGGGCACAAGCACAACCCCATGCACATCAGCACTGACACTGCTGCAGGGACACCCCACACACCCTGCTGTGACTCCACATAGAACACTTTGAAATAAGCCACCAACAGCAAGAGACAAGGCTGTGGCTGTCGAGTGTAGATGACAGCTAGTACAACGCACTATGCAGGAAAGAGAATCCCAAGGAAGCCTGAGATTTGCTGAAATATTGTTACATTTTACATAGAAGTTTGGAGGAAGGTAACTGCTTCATCAGCTGATAGACTTCAGCCATTAGTGTTCCGCACTGAAACCTCAAAGATCAGCACTAACCAGATCCTACCAACACCTGATCTTTTCCCGGTGTCATATAGACTTTAGAAGCCTGATCTTTATGACAAATTTTGTTTACCTTTGTATCCATGACAAAAAACAAAAGCTGATCATGTGCTGTTTGTGCAATCAAAAGGATTGATAAGACCAACAGCACACAGAAAAACAATAAAGTAAAATTAAGCTTTGGTTAAAAATTAATTAGCTGTATATACACCTGATAAAAACGTGCAAACAAACATATATTATATGGTAAAAGCTCTAGGTAAAAAGAAAAAGCTTAGCGTTTAAAAAATAACCAAGAGAATATTTAGACACATTTAAGTGTAGAAGTTGCTTCTGCATTATAGGACACTCTTGCTCCCAGCTTTGACTTCTTCATGACTGATCCTTTCACCTCAACTCAGGCCATACACTTGAGGTGAACATCTTTGTCTTGCTTCTACATGAATGAAGGCTCACAGGAGCCCCTTGTAACAATCTTCTCATAATGATAGTTGGAAAAAAAAAGTAGATTTAGAAAAGTAGGCAGAAGTATTTATATTGTAGTGCTCACATACTCTTCCTGTGAAGAGAAACAGGTGAGTATTGTTACTATAATCCAACATAATTTAAAGCTTTTCTTCTCAAACACTAGCTAACAGATGTCTGAAGTGGATTTAGGATTTCTTTCCTCTTTAGTGGACTATAAAAAACCACAAAGTTAAGTGGAAAAGCAGAATACTTGTAGTCTTCCAACATTTCCATCCAATATCAAATTTAAATATGTCACACCAGGAAAAAAACCTAACAAACAAAAAAACCACTAATGCTGTAACAGGGTGAAAGTTTTTTTCCTTTTTACAAAATCGTTTGGAAACGCCACATTTTCAAATCTGAAATTTTTGTACAGGATCATAGCAGCTTAAATTTAACTGACTCTGCCATGGAATTGCTGACCAACATAGAAGTGGCAGATGCCAGAACAAAAGGTAAGCAGGTGGTCGGATTTCAGGCTTGGAATGTGATTAGCTGAGAAGATTTTTGACACTGAAAATAAAGAAATGTCTTATACTGTTGCCCCTCTCCCATGCAAAGAACAGTGCTCTGCTTTTTTTCTTTTTCAAAGCCAGTAATATCTCCTCACTGTCTTTGGAAGTCCTCTCCAAATTCTAAAAGTAGCTTTCATTTTCTGACTACTAAAATGGAGGAAATAGATGTTCCTTAACTCATTTCATTCATGCTTGGATGAATATCTGTACTTATCTCTTTACCAAGTGCAGCTTTTCAAAAATCTTAATTTTTAAATACTCATTTTCTAGAATGTTTGTCTTAGAAAAATGTTTCCTTTATTGCAATATACTTTTGCCATTTAAAGAGGGTTTTTTACTTAAAAGAGAACACAAACTCTATATAAATGCTGAATAATAAAGACCATCAAATGTAAAACTTAGGGATTATAAAATGCCTATAAACCCACCATAAAATTCACTTTACTATTGACCAAAGGGTGCTTTGAAATACTTTTGTTCACTTTGTGAACAGCATACCTGGTGTCACTTCAGAGGGGAAGACAATTCTTCTTTCCTCCATTTCCAGCTTGGCTCCTGTGATTTGCGTTGACATGTTTTGGGATGACTATTCTTGTAGGTCTACTCTGCTTTGTTAAGATGATATATGGAACAATGACGTAGTCTTCCTTCTCAGCCTATAGACCACACATAGAAGTACTCACTATTTCTGCACTGTTTTTTCTGTCTCAGCTAAACTTCGTATGGTTGTGATAGTTCAGTTTGCTGTACAAACAAGGCATCACTGGGCAAAAAAAGCAGAGTAATATAGGCCATAATGCATAACTCAGATAATATATCAGCACAGCAAGAGTACCTCTAGGTGGCATAACATAATGAGTTTTCCTGCCATGCAAGTTGATAGGAAGCAGAAGCCATCATCTTGTCAAGAAGCATTTAGAAATAATATGAAACACTGACCTAATGCAGTACTGTTAATATTTTTTCCAAATTTAAGAAAATATTCACTGAATTGCTTGACATAAAATAACTTTTGGTTTATGAATGTTTCTGTGACAGAAATTCCAGAATTGTCAAAAGATGTCATAGTCAAAAGCAAGGAAGTTCACAGGATAACTTTTAGAAAATATAATGCAGGAACCACTGTGTTATTTTCATTCCATATCTTTATCTTTAAAAAGATGGATCTTCTGGTAGAGAAGCTATGTATATATTCTTGAATGGCTTTTTTTTCTGGATATATGGGTGATAGCAGTTGGGACTGGCTGCTGTGATCTCTGTCATTTAGAAATCTGCCTGTTCAAATATTGCATCCTCTCCTGTCTCAGCAGTTCATTGTGATGTACTGTTAAAGTCTGCAGCTTACTCCAAAGAAAGCAAGAAAGAATCATATAGAAGTCTCACTTGTCCTCTGTGCATCTTCTGCTCACAAATCAGAATTTCCATGAATCCACTTATAAAATTCCCCACCATGAGGTTACTTTTCCAGGCTTCTTTTAGGTGTTCCATAGCTTTCCCATGGTCCATATTGGCTACAAGCCATGTGTTTTTGTTAATATGGTGCTAAGCCAATGCTGATAGTCTTTTCCTTTCCAGTAGATTTTATTAGATTGGGTTAACCTTAGTTACACAGCTTCCAATTCAAATCTGGCTCAGATTTCGATGCTTTGTGCAGAGGATAAAGTTACATGTTTGCAAAATTTCATTTAACCATAGTCTCCCTTAAAGCACACAGTTACAGTATTTTACTGGCTCCAGTGTCGGAATTTTTTAACTGAGATCTGCTACTTATGATTTCTAAGTATAAAGTTTTTACAGTTATCTATCATTTTAAGTAAAAGGCCTAAATTGTATTTTGAAAGTTTTTGAGGCAGAGCAGGCTGACTATTAACAAAAGAGATTGTGACTGTCATAAAATATGAGACTTTACTTAGAACAGAACTAACCCATATGCTTCTTACCTATACCAAAATGTGTCTTTCCTGAGCTACCATATATCCTATGCCTTTTATTTGCTTCTTATTGCAGCTGCTTACTATCTGTCTGATGTTTTTGCTTTCCCTGTGTATGCTCTGTAGGAAAAACCTTTAGGAAATGCTCTTGAAAGCAAAGTCAAAATAACATCTAAGAGTAGCTGAATATGTATATAAAAGTTCACCATACTGCACTTAGATGTTAATCTTGAAAGTGACTTTGAGTCAAGGAAGAGCTTTGATTTTTCTTTCGAAGCCCTTTTCCTTGGGAATTTCATCAAGAAATATGGTCAGTTTGAGGGCTCCCCTAGTGACTGTGGTAAATACCTATCCACAGGCAGTAATTTAAATATTATTTCAGTTAATTAAGCTGGTGTTTGCAATAAAGAAATAAAAATTTATTACTTTCCATGTTACCCAGTTTTTTTCCTCACATTTTAGTTGCCATTTTCTAAACTTGATTGAACATCATAAGAGTTTATTGACTACGTTAAAATTTATCAATTTTGCCCATGATTACTAGAAATGATATCTCCTAAACATGTTTTTGCATTTCTGCTCCCCAACTAATTTATTTTAATCTACAGATACGTAAATTGACTTGACGTAGTTTATTAAATCCCTGACACATCATGCCTACTAAATTGTCCTTTCCAAAAGCATCCAAATGTATAATTACTTTCAACACATATCCACTCAACAAATATCTTAGTGTAGTAATCAGGTTTTCTAGTTTCTCAAAGACCCACTTGCTTCCTTACTAACAGATAAGTGAGGGAAAAGCATTATGCATTGACAACATTTTGTGTAGGAGCAGTCTATTTCCATGTGTAAAGTCCAACACCCATCAGAGCAGGTGAGGGACAGCAGACTGACTTCATTGTGCTTTTTATACCACAGTGTGGTACGGTGCCGAAAGGTATGTAAATAATAGAACATTGTGTGGGACTGAGTTTATATAAGTCTGACTAGTTCACAGAGTTTGATATAAAGATACATATGCATGGATACTCACTCAAGCAACACAGCATATTTATCTTCAAACTGTGTATACAGCACTAGGCAAAAGATAGTAAGAGTCATCCCTTGTTAGCAAAGAAATTACATGTATTTATACATACACAAAGAAATCCAACAGAAAGGAATGTTAAATGTTTGAATTTCACATCCAAAGGATATAGCTGTTCATCCATGGGGAATAGGCAGTGTGTGCAGAAGCAAAGAAGCTTTCAGGTTTTAAATTAGTAAACAATTCATCCTGATCCTTGAAAACCTTTGAAGTCTGAATATTGCCTACAGTATACAAGGTGTAATTGAAACTCCGTTTGTCTGAGATCAAACCCAAGGGAAATTGCCTCAACTTGAGTACACTAGTCAGTTCAATTTAAAACGGCCTTCCGAAGAAAACATGAGCTTTGTTTGCCTGCTTGTTTACTTTTTAATACAACACCTTCCTACCAATTGTTTGGTAAGAGCCCCTAATTAAAGGTGGGTGCTATTGTGAGCAGCGAGATTGCTTTTATGAAGAAGCAGTTTCTAGGAAAGGTCTATTATGATCAGCATGGAAGGAAGCAGCACATTTGTCTTGTTTTGTGTCAAATATATTTGTTCCTTATTGGTAAAATAGTGGTGTTTCAAAGTCAGACATTGAAGCTCGGGGAGAGTAATGTCAGACATATTTTGCATCACAAATGCAAGGCAAGTAATTGCAACTGCCTTTAGAAAAATCCTAACAGGACATCTGCCTGTGTGTGAAGCGTAGGCATCTATCTAAGAGCACACAGACATACTGTGTGCAACTTTGCAGGACACTTTATGTAACTTTCATATGCTGCAGCAAGTTAAGAAAAGAATGAAATGACATTGGGAACAATTCTCTAACACTTTCTCTCTCCTGCACAGTACAAAGGACTATACAAGCTGGAAACCAGTTGATCTGATGCCTGCTTATCCAATAGCAAGCACAACAATGCCCAGAAAATTATCTTAATGGGGTTTTTCCCTTGTGTTTGGTCACTACAATTCTATCCTAACTACATTTACTGGCAAACTTACTAAACAAACAAGGCTGTCCAAACTCTCCATCTTGTATGCTGACAGAAAGTGGAAGTTTGACTTTACACGCCCTTGTTATGGACTGATCATTATCTCTTTGTATATGGTTTGTGGGGTTCTGTTTTTGTGAGACAAACAGGGCCAACAGAACCACATAGAAGTACAGTCTGTGGGTTTTCTCTCTTCTGCCAATTAATTGTTAGCAATATATCTAGTGAAGGATCTATTGCTTCACTTTAATTGTGGGGAAAACAATGCTTACACCGTGTGCATCTTTCAGTGGAGAGAAGGAAAGGGAGCCAGAAGCAGACAACTTCTTTAAGCCATCTGGAGGAAATATACATGAACCCACATGTAAAACCTCACTCGAGCTGAATATTCTGAAGCCGAGAGGTAATAATACTGGTTAGCAGGACTGGAAATTCTGTGTTTTGGATACACCCTACCAGTTAAATCCCTCATTTCAAATTAATGATGATACTTGAACAGAGCTCCTGCTTGGAGCAGTAGTGTGAAAATACAGGATAAGGGGAGCATCACTCTTGCAACTCCCAAGAGTGAATTCTTTCACATCGTCTATCATAAAACATATATCTAAATTAAGATATTAATTTAGATGATTTGTTTTCACTCAGTGAAACTCTGCCACCATGAAACTGCAGTTATGATTGAAGTATGAAAAGGAATACAAAAGTAGAATCACTGATCATAGTTGAAGGAACTGAATCAGAACCACTAAAAACAGCCCATGTTACCACAGTGGTCAAATGATTCTCAGAAACTTCTTTAAACACATTTAAAATTACTGGTGCCTTGGGCTAGATTTTAAAATTGTACCATGTATTAATCTGTGTACGTCAAATTTCAGATGAGTTTTGTCATGCTCATTACAGATGCAGCACTGATTTTTTTTTTTCTACCACAATGCTGCATCATATCCTGATCTTTGTAGTTTCCCAGAAAGCCATTCCTAGGAAACTAGACTCAGGGAAACCATAGGAGAGTTCTCTAGGCTTCTCGATGTATAGAGTTAGGTGTATAATATGAAGTCGACAAAGAGATAATCTGTGGATGGGGTTCAAACTCACTCTAGTACCAGCTGCAACAATTCTGACAAAGAAAGAGTATTGTGCCCATATTTAGGGAGAAAAGCACACAGGGCCAGGAGCTATTTTCCTATGTTTGGCATTTGACGAGGCTGTTTCATGCCCACATGGTCAAAAAGACCATGGTGTTGGGAGCAATTCGTTGTTGAACACAGTCCAGAAAAAACACATCAGGACCATTTCGCAAGAAGAGAATGGCTCAGGGGCCATTGCAAACAGGAACAAAATTCCAGGCCAGACTGGGAATTTAGCTGAGTTTTGTATTTGTTTGCCCCTGGGCCACAAACAGATGATTAAAACGCCAGAGCTGCATCTTAATAAACAGTGCTGTGATATGGACTGGGACATAGGAGGAGGCTGAACTCCCTCCTCTTTCTGGACTTTGCCTGTGCTGAATGACCCCTCCCTGTGATCCTCAGCACATAAACCTGGCTTTCTCTGTATTTTGTAAGACAGCAAGACTGTCACCCTCAAGACTTTCTCCTCTGTTTTACAGTTTCTTCCACTCAGGTTTTTACATAGTTAGGCTCTCTTCTAGCATTTCCAAATTGAAACAATTTTAACTCCTCGTACCATCTCCTCAGCAATTTTGCACTGTTTATCACAGGAATGCAATGTTAATGGGTAGACAATCCAATTTTGCACATCAATGCAATTGAACTGTTGTGATTAGAGTCTGTCTTGAAAAGATTATGATACACCTATGATTGCAAACAGCAATTTTATTGCTAAAATGACAAGTTCTACATTTAATAGCCCCAAATGAAAACCTGAAAAAAGACACATGTCAACAAGGACTATTAAAATAAAATATGAAAGGTATAATTTATTATTCAACAGATACTAAAGAGCAAAATATTAGAAGGACAGTGCAACCCTAAATTGTAATCATCAGAAATAAACTATGAAAAAGGCATGGAAAAGCAGCAGTGACTAATCCATGTAACTGGATACTCTCTGTTTAGTGCAATGAATTGGTAGAAAACAAAGAGAGGAAAACGCTAGACACTGAACTATACTGCTCAACTATTAACTGGAGCTATAATTTTATTTTTATTCACCTTCAGAGGATGCTAAAATCATACCATTGCAGTTTGCTACGTTGGAAGGGAGGATGCCATGGGCAATAATTTTGGGTCGAATAATTTCACTTCAAAACTTTGTAATGGAAGTTCTCCATGCATAAATGTACCAGAAGAGCAAAAATATGTTGCTTTCCACTTTATCAGAAATGGGATTTTACATGCACAACCTATTTACATTTCAAAATCAGTATTACATGCTGAAATGGTTCATTGAGTGTGTATTTTGAAAAGTAGATTAATGGCCCACCTGGGAAGAGATTAAAACTGAAATTCAAATCTGGTTTTGTAAGAGTAATCAGAAGTTCCCTGGCTATAGTTTACACTCCACAAGAGCAGAATTAGCTGAACACTAAATTCTGAGTTAGCACCAATGGACTACACAGCCTCCTGGCAGTCTGGTCAGGAGAGAAGCTGGTTGCAATAGTTAAAACTGAATCACCAAAAATATTATTATACTGTAAGTATTGCAAAATAATAGTGATCCTAGTATTCATATGACTGTGTTTTTGCAAAAGTAAGAAGACACAAAAGAAAATTGCTCATGGGTTGGTGCACAAAAATATTTCGTAGAGTTGCTATAATGCTCTATCTCTTCCTAGCCTGCTTGATGTTTGGATAATTTGCTGACCTGACAATATTTTTTGTAGTGGAGGGTGTACTAGTTTGGTTCGAAACCGGGTGGAAACACCAATTTCGTGTAGTGGTTTGAGTTTGTTCACCTGAGTATTTTGGCTAAACGCCAGCACACTTACCAGATTTTATTTAATTTTGCTGTGAGATAAGGATTAGGAGTCGGTAAAGCAGGCTCAAACTTTAAAGAGTATAAAGAAAGTTTATTAACAGACCTAAAAGGAAGGAAAAAACTTAAGAACCAGAACAAAACCGTCAGAACACTTTTGCTCTTCCCAGCTCTCCATTTTTCAATGACAATACAAAAAAACAACACTTTGACTTTCAGTCAGTTTA
>VZTJ01003846.1:1546410-1636309 GCA_013397795.1 Orthonyx spaldingii
GGGGGGGGGGAAAGGGCAAGGGCCCAGCCTTACCAGAGAGAGAAGCACAGGACTTGCTTCTCTGGCAGCAACAGGACAGGAAAAAAGAGTTTTTTCTCAGGTGTATCTCTCTTAAATATGGTTTTTTCCCTGGAGGCGGAACAACTTTTAATTGGATTATACACCCATCAATACTCAAAACTAGCTGGTCACTGGCTCTGTTTCCCAGGAAGCAAGGTGCACTACTTCCTGCACCATAGGTCACTTGAAAGACTGACCCTTCCTGGGTAAACCCACGACAAGGGTGTCCCTGATTAAGGGACTGGAAATGCAAAGGCATTTGGAATTCATCAGGGAAACACAGAATCACAGAATCCCAGAATATGCTGAGTTGGAAGGGACTCACAGAGATCATGAAGTCCAACTTCCTGCCCTGCACAGGACACCTCAAGAGTCACACCATGTGCCCAAGACTATTGTCTAAATGTTTCTTGAACTCTGTCAGGTTCAGTGCTGTGACCACTTTCCTGGGGAGCCGGTTCCAGTGTCAAACCACAGGAACCTTTCCTGATATCCAACTAAACCTCCCCTGACTCAGCTTCAGGCCATTCCCTCGGGTCCTGTCACTGGTCATCAGCGAGAAGAGATCAGTGCTGCCCTTCCCCTTCACCTCGTGAGGAAATTGTAGACTGCGATGTGGTCTCCTCTCAGTCTCATCTTCCCCAGGCTAAACAGATCAAGTGACCTCAGCCACTCCTCATACAGCTTCCCATCAAGGCCATTCCCATTTTTGCTTCCCTCCTTTGAACTCTATCTAATAGTTTAATGTCTTTCTTACATTGTGGCACCCAAAACTGCCCCTGGCACTTGAGGTGAGGCCGCCCCAGTGCAGAGCAGAGCAGGACAATCCCCTCACTTGCCCAGCTCGTGATGCTGTGCCTGATGTACCCCAGGACACGGGTGGCCCTCCTGGCTGCCAGAGCACTGCTGACTCATGTTCAACTTGCCATCAACCAGGACCCCCAGGTCCCTTTCCACAGCACTGCTCTTCAGCCTCTCATTCCCTGCTCTGCCCATACATCCAGGGTTGCCCCATCCCAGGTGCAGAATCAGGCACTTCCCCTTGTTGAACTTGGTAGGGTTGGTGATTGCCCAGGCCTGTAATTTGCTGTGATCTCTCTGCAGGGCATTCGTGCCTCCCAGGGAGTCAACAGCTCCTCCCAGTTTTGTATTGTCTGTGGACTTGCTTTGTATCCCTTCCAGTCCTGCATGCAAGTCATTTATGAAGATGATGAACACAGGGTCGAAGATGGAGCCCTGCAAAACCCCACTAGTGACAGGGAGAGACTATTCTTGGAGAAGGGAGTGCAAGGCTCAAAGGACCCTCCTGACCAAAAAGGTCCAACATCTGCTCAGAAGAATTCATCTTGTTTCAGAAATATTTGGTCCTGATTTTCCAAAGAAACTCTTTGATTAATAAATTCTCTTTTCATGGAAAATGTAAATATTGCCAGTCCTCAATCCCACTCAAAACAGAAGCTTCAACATACAGGAATTTCACCCAGAATAAAAAGTCCAGGCTTTAAGAAGCAGGCCCCTTTGTTTATCTTTTCTTTTGCTTAATATCTTATTTGTTTTGGATTTCATTTTCATACTCTTTCATGAAATACCATGAGCTAGACCGTTGTTTCTTAAGCTGCTTGGTAGAACGGTTCTGCAGATCAGCTTCTCTTTTACCATTTGAATTTTCAAAGTAACGGATGTTATTGGATTGATGCAGAAATTTCATACAGAAAATGAAAAATATACTTTCAACTATGAAATACATTCCAAAATACTAGCTAGGGGTAAAAAAAGTGGGTTTAAGTTGATTTTTCCTTTTAACAATATCTTGTCCAAAATTTACATTTTCTTACTTCTCTTGTTTGATTACACAAGAACATGAGTTGACATCAGATGAGCATGTCTCTTGCACATTCCTTTCCCAAAATTGGCATCTGTCTCCTTAGCATCAGTCAGATCTATCTCTGACAGGCAAAGGTTTCATGAAACAAAATTTACATAAGTTTTAAGTTCTTGAACTTTCTTTAGTTATCTCACTGCTGCAGTCAGTGAAAAAATGCACGGTGACAGTGTGGTCAAACAGGATAATTAGCCCTTCTTGGAACTGAGCCCACAGTATTAGCCATGGTCTCTTCCTCACATACAAATACTTCCATCCCTCCTGCAAAACCAAAAGTGTGAAACCTGGGTTAACAGCAAGCACAAGCTCTGGCCCTGTGACATTTAAATCTTCATCAAAGCTGACCTTTTGTTAACAAGAGCTAGACGTTCATGTTGTTTGAATAAAAGTTTGCTCTAACAACTTACTCTTCAAAAGTGTAGAACACTTCATGCTTGCTTCTTAAAAATTACTTTATTGTTACATTTCAATGTTACCACTGATTAAAAAACCTACAAACCTCAAAGTAAATGAAAGACAAAGAAAGCAAAGCATTTCTGAAAAGGTTATACAAATAACTGTAAGAATTCCTAAAACCTTTTTTTCCTTAGGCCATTCAAGCACAGCACACTGAGGGATTTTAAAACAAGTTTTAAAGCAGACAACTCAGATACCCTACATTAACAGGCTTGTATACTGATGGATCTTCTGCAGCCCACACCGCTTGTTACATGCAGGCAAGAAGGCTTTGCTCAACACCGGGGCTTTGGAGAATAATACCCAGCTATTTGTCATTTAAATATCCACCTATGTTCATATCCTGGCACCCAAAGGTTTCCTTGGTTGCAGCATCTTGCTCCAAATGTTCGGGGCTTCTCCATCTTCCTTTTTGCCCCTGTCACTAGGGACTGTGCCATAGCCCATCCGTGTCCTGAGCTGTGTGGGGGCCAAGTGGGGCACATAGCCCCAGGGAGCCACTGGTGCAGCAGGAGGAAACTGGGGAATCCCAGGCTCCTCTTCATCCTCCTGGGTATAACTGTGCCCCCACATCTACTCCCTCTGCTCTTTCACTTTGCTGAGGTTAAGGGTAGAATTCCTATCCTAAGATGACATTATTTCAAGCAGACAAGGAAACAGCTAAGCCAAACATGAAGCAAGATGTTGATGACAAGCATTTATAGTATAGCTCTGTGCTTTGCGATTTCTCTATTTTCTTTGTATTTTTAATTTTTGCCTTCAAAACCCCCTGAGCACTCAGAGTTTCATATGAGTTCCTTTCATGATGATTAGATTTTCCCCTTTTCCTTTCATTCTTGCAGTTTAACTCACCTTTCACTGCTAATAAAATCACTCTGACAACCTTGTCTTGTACTCTTGTTTCAGTCATGACAATCTCATCTGTTTGCTTGTTTATTCTTAAGTCCATTATTAGGTCTAAACAATACCTTTCAGAGTCTATCTTTTGCTTTAAATGTCCTTTAGCTGCCCATGACAGCTATTGGGTTGCATTTTAATACTCTGATTCCCTGATTCCCTCTTTTTCAAGTTTAAATGCTAAATTCTTTCTCATTCTCTCTTTTTTTTGGTTTTTTTTTTTGGTTTTTTTTTTTTGGTTTTTTTTTGGTTTTTGGGGTTTTTTTTGTTTGGTTGGTTTGGTTTGGTTTGGTTTTTTTTGACATATTCATCTGAGGAACCAGGTTAATACACTCTGAATTTCTTTTGGCCAATCCCTTGCGTGCCTCTTTCAAAATTTCCTTCATAAAAGCCAACTCCTTATACTTTTCTCATAGTCTCCTTCCTAGTTCTGCCTGTAATGCTGCTACACTTCCTTAGAGTTTCACTTCAACACATGGCCCAGCTGCTGAAACAATACCCTGTGACTGAATGTTGTGCTTTAAACCAATACAGCAGGTACAAGTCGGCAGCACTGAATAAACAGTGTGTTGAGGTTTCTGGTTTGTACAGCTGCATTTTTTTTTCTTAAATTCTTCCAGTTCTTTACAATTGAATTTCTGCTTTCTAACTTTCTCTTATTGCAAATAAACCTTCCAAAATGCATGCTCTACTGCAGCATGCTTACACAGTGCAAGATAGGAAAAGATGCAAGCAGGGAAAGTCTCTGCCTACAAATTTAGGCTCTGCATAGGCTACATTTAATGCTCTTTGAGTAGGATCATGCATTTGGTGCCTAGCCTCCTTCCATGCCAGCAGACACCATGGGTTATTGCAAGGTAAATCCAGAGGCAGATGGAGTGAGGGGAGCATGGACAGAAGCTGTCCCACCCCAGATGCTGTGCTGAGTATAAGCCAATAGGGAAAACTTCACCCCTTCCCTTTAGGAGGCTTATTCACAAAGAAAGTAGTGAGAAGGCATGTTATGGTCTTTGTTTTAAACATCTGGCTGGGTGTCCTTTCTTTGAGCCATGGTCAAGCAGTGGAGATGCCCAGGGTGCCCAACATCACCTCGACAGTGCCATTGAAGCACCAGCACCAGCAGAGCAGCTGCCTGGGATGGATATTTCAGCTCTGGAAATCCTGACTTCCCCATGACCACCTCAGACTCATAAATACTTACTGACAACTAGCTCTGAGAGTCTCAGCACTTAAGGTTCTATCACTTAAAAGAAGAAAGTCATAGCACAATTAAAATCCTTTGAAATATAGCAGGTATGTGATCCATTTCTGGTTTGAAGCCCCAGAGTGAGAAGTAACCATTCATTATCCAGGGAGCTGAAAAGTCAGAACTGAGGGGAGGTGACTGTGAGTTTTCTTCCTTTTTTTCTTTGAAATTTTTACATTTTCATGCTGGTTTTTACCTCTTTGGAAAATATTTTCATTTAAAAAACCTCCCCAAAAAACTACAGCCCTTACCACCACCACCAATTCAGGAAAGTAATCAAAGTAATAAAAGATTCCAACCACAAAATATTTAAGAGCTCCTCATGCAACAACAATAACAAAGAAAAAGGATAATTGCAAGAAGATAAAGAAAATATGAAAACTTATGTTGTCAACACAGCAGTACTGCAAATCAGTGATATCTAAAATATGGTCAGAATAAATCCTTCTGGTATTGCAGCAATGAACCAGTTACTTCTGTGGTTCAAATTATTTCGTAACAAAACCTTGAAGTTTTCCAAACCAAGTCTGAAAAGAGATACTCATTTTCAAAAATGGAAGATCTCCAGAATGTGTGTTAACCTCAAGGGTCCTGACTGGTTTATCAAATTTTACTCTGTTCATTTTAATGTAATAAAAGACACACAGGTGATTAGAAATCGGTGTTCTTGTCTCTGTGTGTCATTCAGTGAGTTCTTGAAGGGATGAGTTCACACGTCTTCTCTCCACCTATGGATGTGACAACTTTTAACCCTCTTGCTGTCTTATTTGAACATACAGAGAAATTAAGGGAAAAAACTAATGTAGATACGTTACCAGCATAACCCATCTTTTATTAACCTTTTGAAAACTGGGGGAATGTTGGTGAGCTACCCTGAAATGTGTGAGAGGCTGCCTCAGGAACTGCAGAGTCACCTCCAGGAGGGCACCTGATATGTGACTTCTGTCCCCCTTTTCTCCTGGCCCAGGTACCCAACAATGCAGCATCCACCTGGAGGTATGTGCTCAAGTGGCTGTCAGTTCGCCATTTAATTGTCTCCCACCTGTCCAGCCTGAGCATTAGGCTCAGCAGAATTTTTAAAGGCTGTCCCAGAAACCTCGAGTAACAAATACAACCAAAAGCTGACATCTTCTGGAAAAACCGTGATTCCGTTAGTCTGGATTTTAGAGAAACAATGATTGTTGCATTATTTTGTGAAAACTGTGTGAAATGTGTTAGGACTGCAAGCTGGCAGATGTGGTTAGGGAGTTATCCAAAGATTTTACATACTCACTAGAGAGCTTGTTCTCAGCTATCATCCAGTACAGCTACCGACACTAGTGACAGACAAAGGCGGTGGTGGATGGAGTGAAGTTTCTCAACTCTGTCTATTTTCACCACGTTGGAAAGCTTTTTATGAGATCACAAACCTCCTAAAATAAGGTACTCACATGATGTTTTTCCTATGTATATCCACAAACACTTAACAGGGTTACTCTACAGTTCTTTTTCAGTCCAAGAAGATCAAAATGAAAATAAACAATGTTGGAATACATGGCCAGTCGAACCATTTAACAGGACTGCACCAATATGCCTCCTCTTCCTTACTCTGCCCAGGCACTTGCACTGAGCTGTTTAATGTTCTCTAATGTATTGATATCCATGTGCTTCTTCATAAAAATTAAAAATAAAAACATTTAACAACTTTTGTTTAATCTCTGAGGCAATTTTTCAAAACGACCTGAACCTTTTGTTTTAAATCCCTCTGGCACAGTGTTCAGGTGGCAGTGCCCCTGTTTGCTGTAAGCAGAAGCCAGCGAGGGAAAGTGGTTCACCCAGAAAGCCAAGGGCAGACCTTGAACCTGAGTCCCACAAAATTTGCTCAGCACCTTGGCACATTGCCTCTCACCAGCCTTCTCTATTTGCCTTTCACAGGGTGAAAGCCTAGCCCTTTGTGCCCGTGGGTACAGCTCTGCTTTGGCTTCGATGGATCTGCACAGTCCTGCCCGCCCACACTCCTTGGGCAGGGGTTAACAGGAACAGGAGAACACGCAAAGTAAGGTCAATCCCTTCAAACACGAGACTTCAAAGGGAAGTCTCTATTCTTAAAACTGGGACTCAGCTTGCAGTAGAGTCACAGTATAGAATAAATTCTATTTTCTTGCCCTTTATCTACTTCCGTGGTCATAGTCAAGCAAAGATTTAGAAAAGTCATAAGGTCATCTTATTTTGTTTGATGGGTATAAATGATGGTAATGATTCCTGTGTGCTAATATTCACCTTTTATTGCAAGAAAAGGCTCTTAGAGAAAAATGCAATTAAGTGTGTGTGTAGTAGACAAAGGTAATTTCCTTGTATTCTTTTTTTTGGTTAAGAAATAATCATCTGCAAATTTAAAGTAGGGATATTTTGAAAACTTTGAATTCCTGCATGCTAACATTACCTCCTTCAGTGAAGATACAAGTAGAGCACCTGCATATTTCAGAGGCAAAACTCTGACAATAGTAGATTCGATTTTAATAGCAATAGACCTCTCATATAGACAAGAGGAACTGACAGATCATGATTATCTTGCTACAGTTGCTTGAAAATGCATCTGGTGAGGGAACCCAGAATTCCTGATTGACATTCCCATGCTGACTGTCCCTGTCATGCCAGCCTTTACGCACACACATAGCACTTCAGAAGTAGGGACTTTCTCTTCTACCTCCACCTTCCTGTACCCAGACATCTCCCTTCTACACCATGTCACCCTCCTGATGGGTGTCTGGGGCACTCTCAGAGCTTTTTCACCTTCTGGCACATCATTGCTTCTTAGTTTTACACTGTTTCATGACAACTGTAAATGTAAGAGCAAAACCTGCCTCCTGGCTAGGTTCTGTGAATCTTAAATGCATTTTTCTGTTTACTCAAGAGAGGTTTGGTCCATTTGCAATGTACAGGTGGGGCAGGAGGCAATGCCAGGGGGTTTTACTCTTCTTTTAGTCCCAGCACTTGTCTTCTCAGCATGGCATTTTACAAGTTTGCTTCCACTATCTATATGGAGGATTTTTTACATGTAATTTATGGTGTAAAGAAATAACATTTTTTCAAAGCACTCAGTTTGGAAACACCTCTGTTTGAACACAGCTGAATCTTCAGATGATAGGGGTGTAGAAAAGTAGAAAAACAGCTTTTTGGAGTCAACACTGTAAAGTTTGTTCTGCCAAAAAAAAGCCACATTAAGCACAATATTTCAGTTTTATTTAAAAGACTCCTAATAAAATAAATACATATCTAGAAAGAACATTCTGCTAAGGTTTTAGAATTCAAAAAGAACTCAGGGTATTTTGTCAAAATAAATCTAAGTATTTAAATTTATATAAGGTATTTTTGTGGTGAAAAATTACATCTTACAGATTCATCCAGTTTTATTCATGGGCCTAACTCTCAGATTAGGATTTTTTAAAACATCTAACCTTTTTTTAAATAGATCTATATCATTATTTCCATTTCAGTACAAAGCTCATAATGGCATAAAGACTCTTTGTAAAGTCATTTTATTTGTAAAGAGATTGTAAAAAATTACTGTAATGTAAAGTTTAAAGAGATTTAAAACTCTAAAAAGACAATGTAGCTCTTTTTTTGCAGAACTGATAAGTATTGTGTTTAACCTAAAATATTTTTCTGTCCAGCCAGTGAACTGAAAACTTAGTTATTGCAAAGTGTAATAACAGTAATGGCTATATCTTGCAAAGCATTTCTCAGTCCTTGACATAAAACATTTTACAAAGAATATAAGCACCAGTTTCTGGCAATAATAGTGATGAAATGTTACTGGTTGAAGGACTCTTTGCCAGGCAAGGGACGTGATGTGATGTGACGTGATAGCAAGGCGAGGAAATGCAAGGCAAGGTGGGGGAGGGATCCATTATGCCGAAAGGGCAGTGCATGAAGAGAGTATCCTCCACCTCCACTAAAAGAATCCTGTTAAAAATATGATGAGTATTTGACATTTGGGCCTGTTTCTGAAAAGCAGATTTATTTTTATAGGTGTTAGAGAAGTGAATAGATTTGAAAAAGGTGATCTCCTTAGAGAGGCCTTATATAGTAGTTTCTATTTCAATGTATATACTGACTTGGCATGCAGGGACCAATACAAAAGATTTTCATTTTTACTTATTAAATTTAGCAATAAAATATGTTCATGAGATCACTGTTGTATGTTTAAAAAATTAGGAAAATATCAGACAAATACTTTCTTCCATTGAAATATCTAGAAGATTGTGCTCTATTATATCTGAAATATCTATAAACATTGGGCTCCCTTGAATGGAGAAACAAACATATTAATGGTCAGATTTAAGAAAATGGTTTCAAGCAATTCAAAGATATGAAGTTCCTTGATCAATAGAGTTAGTCAAATTCTCCAGTAAAATATTTTCAAATTAGCAGAAAGCATCTTTTTCATCATCCATGGTGACTGAAGTAGCAACATCTGAAACTCTACTCATAAACATACTTTTTCACCTCTGCAAGGAAAGTTTTCTTAAATGAACAAGCGTAAAATAATTAGACAGGTAGTCTTTTAAAAATAAAGTAATAAATGTTTTTAGCATTCTAAGCCAAATATTTTACATATTGTGTTCAAATAACCTTATTATTCTAAGACACAAGATTAAGATTGATTAACCCAAACTTTCATTGGTATGCATACTACACATTATTTTTCCAGTTGTTTTGCACTAAGTGTTTAAGAACTATGCAGTTAATTCCAAGCAGGTTGCTATCTAAGGCAACTGAAATGAGAAGAAATTATGTATATAAACTATCCTTCAGAAAAAAACCTGTTGTTGTTTTCATCTGTCATGAAGTGGAATGCATGGGGGATGTTTCTGCAATATGGTGACATGGAGAATATTTTTTTCACTGAATTTTTAAACTAATTTTATTCTATATTATGTCTCAAACGTGCTGCATAATTGTATGAATGGTGTTCTAAAGGATTTTATGCTGTTGCAAGAAATGTTATTTACTTCTAATATAAGTCTATTTCTTTTTTCAGAGACTTAGACACTGAATGTTTCCATATCTGATATGTATGCACTGGGGCCCATAATGTATCCGGAGTTCTCAGGCTCCCTACAGGCACCTTGTGGTAGGAGCCACAGACATCAGCTTATTACCACGATACTGTGCTTGTACCCAACAAGTTGAGCTGTCAGTTTCATAAATTCAGGCTCAAGTGGCTTAATGCCCTAACTTCAAGGTCCAAGAAGCACATTTCGGGAGCTAAAGTTTTGCTAGCTAAGTAGCAGAAAGGTCAGTGCAGCTGAGAAGCTCTGAACTTCAGCCAGGCAAGCAGAGTGTCCAGGAAGAGCTCAGCACAGACAGTCTGGTTGTAGTCATGGCTGGATGCTTCAGCCTTCACTCTTTGGTTAGAGAAAGAGGATATACGTTTTGGTCTTTTATCTTGAAAATCCTAGTGTAATAAAAGATGGCATTGATTTGGGTGAGAACAGGAAAACAAAGAATGCTAAAGATTCTTAAGGACTTCTAAAATTGCATTTTTTCATGTTCAAAAAAGAAATATTAATTTAAAAGTTCATTCTCAAAACCCACCATTTGCTTCTATAACTGGAGCAGGAACCTGAGGCTTTGTGCTGCATCTGGCATGAAGGGGTAGGAGGGTACAAAGCTTTCTGGAGATGTGTTATAGGACTTCAGGAAGCCAAACCCGCATTCAGTCTTGGGAATGCTGTCATTTGGAATCCATCTTTGGAGTGAGCTACGTTCAGGCCATACTTGAAGAGGAGTAGGTGATGTCCCCCTGCAGAAGAACTGGAGAATAAGCTAAAATGGAGGTCAGAAAGGCATGGATCCAGTAAAACAGTTACCTCCAGCCTTCTTTTACTTTGCAGCACAAAAACTTTCTGGAGTCTTTTAAAAAAAGAGCTTCATCATAGTCATCCATGACAGTCTATGAAGTGGCATAGCCACAGTGGCACTCAGGAGTCACAGCTGCACTGAAAAGTGATATACAGCGTAACCCACCCTCTCCTCCTTCCCTTGAAAAGAGCAAGAACAACATATACATGCTTTTATATCCCAGTTGCATTTTGCTCTGGCCTGAGTGCAATTGAGATACAGACCTTGTATTACAAGGACACTTTCTTAGCTCAATGTTTAAATTAAATTCTAGGGGCCAAGGTTGTATCATATGATTGAGAAATTCTGAGACTCATGCTAAGGATCCATCCAGTACTTGCCACGTGTAGCATGAGTTCTTGGTGTGATCCTCTCCTCTATTCATCTACAGCACTAAATGCTGATTCGGAAATTATGCCTTTTATGCTTTTTGTTGTTGAAATCAGAGCTATGACTCCTCACCAGTGGCATAGCTCCTGAGAGTTAACTGCAGTGTCTTAAGGAATACCACTGCTGCAGTGTTGCATGTCACATCTTTAACAGTGGCTAATGGTTTTGCTATTACTTATTTTATTTTGGGATGACAGTGATAGATATTTGCTTTAAATATAGATGTACTTGTTCCAGTAAGCTGAAATGTAATGTCTAAACTGCTTGGAAGTATCTCTTTAAACACATATGTAGGAACAAAAACTTCTGCATTGAAAAGGAACAAATTTTACTGAGTGAAGAGAAATAGACAGCAAAGAAACATGTAATCAGTTCTATAAATACAAAAAGATTCTGACACAACACAAGACAAATCCTTTTTCCCTGCTTTTCTATTAGTTCCAAACATTTCTGTCTTAAAATAGGAAGTGATTCTGGATTTTGGACAATGGCACATTATTTCTTGGTCCTTGTTTGACCAAGTTCTGTACAAGCCCATCTCCATGTTGCCATCCACATGGGTCTTTCCAACCACCGTTCTCTTCCCGAGGCTCGAGAGTGACATTCAGTAGAAATTGGTTTGGGGAAAGCCTGCTGCTGCAGAGACCTTTCAGCAAGTGTTCTCCCTGACCACCCTCCCTTCTTACTAAAGTCACCCCACACATAACTCTGAGGAGCTTAAGCCTCTTTCATAGAGAGATCCACGTGCCACTTTTCTGCCTTGAGGGATGCACTGGTGATTGGGTGCAGCACAGACATGCTCAACAATCAGTGTAAGGCCAAAATCTCCTTTTTGCCATTGCACTGCTAATTTATACAAGATGGGGAGAAAGAGGCTGCTTAACAAAACACATTTTTATTAAAATCTCTGAGATGAACAATTGCCATCGGTACGAGGAGACACAGAATAATTGGCTACTAAATGTACAGTATAATTGACTTCCACTAAGACTGGGGCTTTGAAGGATTATTGCTGATATCTTTTTGCTATATAAAAAATGGCTTGCAGATTATGAATAAATAAAATGGAGGGAATTGAAACTTTTTTTAAAAAAAAATTCCCAGCACAAAATGTCTTTGAGAACAGTAAGTAACTACATGAATAAAGACCATTATTTAAGAAGACTATTTCTTGTAAGGGTATGTTAAATGATATACTAAATGACATGTTACTATGCCTAATACTAAAATTTAAGTCCATGCTATCTTAGATGTTGCAATAAGACAGCCTAAGAAAGTGAAGATGGTGAAAATCATAGTGTCTGTTCCTTTGAGTATGCCACTGTCAGTCACACGGCTGATAGCAAAGAGAGTTGTAGGAAGGTCGTAATCCATCTCTTTGCTCTCCAGTCTGTCCAGGCACAGGCCAGCCCTGGTCCAAAGCTGCAGGCCTGAGGCAGGGTCATGCAAAGCACAGGCTTCACTCACGTCAGCAACTGGATCAAGTCCAAGCATTTATAATGCAGAGCAAAGTAAGTTCCTATCCATCTTCTGAGATTTGTGCAAACATGCCCATGGTTTCTGAGTGGAAAGTAAAATCCTTTGGATGTCTGTTTTCACTGCAGGGTGTGTATGGTGTAATTCAGCTTCTGTTTTTTGGTATTCTGGAGCTGATGAAAGAAAAACACCTGACAGGTTCCTCAGGTTGAATTTTCCTGCGTGTCACAATTACCCACATTTTTTGAGATCTTTGAACTCTAAAAGAAAGAGTACCTAAAGATAACACAAGTGTCCAGTGTGCAAGTAACAAAGAGGTCATGTAAGAGATAAGAAATGTCATAAATTTTTTAGTTGATCCTAGAAATAGCTACAAATTTCACTCCAATAAGAAAAAAAAGTGTGATAGGAATTAATCTAAAACTAACATAGCCCTTTAGGTTTTTGTTATTGATTTTCTATCTTGTTAATTTTTTTTATTCAGACAATGAAGACAACACTAACATCATTTAAGCTGGAATAACACTGCTAAGGTTTTCACTGCACGTAAGACTGAAATTTTGTGGTTTGCAACTAATTTGACATTTACAGCTGTATTGAAGGTCAAATCCAAATGACATGTGTTATATTGCCAAATCTGTCCACTAAAGCTTGTTAGGAATTTTTCAATTAAGTAATTTTTAATTCAAAATTTTCCTGAAAAAATTCAGTCCAGAATTCCAATTACATGAAAGGGAAAACAAGTGAACAAGTTGTATAGAAAATACACCAGGAATAAGTTGTCACGGTACTCTTCAGGACAAGGGACACTCTCGTTCATGTCCTTCCTCTACTCCTGAGCTCATTTTCCCATATTATTGACATAATAACTTCTAAAAACTTTGAATAGGAATTTTTAAAAGATTTTAAATATCATTGTTGTGTAGGATAGAGAGATTATTCTCCAGTCTCTGTAGCCTGCCTGCCTACCTGAAAAAAATTGTATAGTCACAGAGTACATGTGTAGAAATGAACACACTTCTTTGTACCGAATAAGAGTAATCACCAGGCCCACAGAACAAACCTGGGTCAATAAGATCTGTGTCATAACTTCATTCCTTTCCAGAGCTGCCTTTATGCATCAGACAAACAATAACACTGTAGCTACTGCTTGCTAGTATTTGTTTGAATTGTGTAATTTCAGATAGAGATATATAGCAGCAGCAAAGCAAATGATGGTAGCAAATCTGTGGCAAAGTGGTGAATCTTTCTTTATTCATAGAAAGTTATATGTGGAAAAGATAACTTATTTTACTGGTGGTTTCTATGGATTTCTAAATATGAATACTCAGCTATCTCCAGTGTTGCATACTTAATTCAGTGTCAAATCTTTCTTGAGCAAGCAGGAACTCAGTATTTACCTAAATGGGATAGCAGATATGAAACAAAATTTTGTCATATTATTAGATATAATGTTTACCAGCATGATCAGAACTTGTATGATTATGTGACCTGAAGGAAAGGAACATCCAACAGAATTATTTCTTTTCACAATATTCAGTGGTTTGAAAAATATATTTACCTGTGAGAAGCAGACTTTGCCATATCAACTTATGATTTTTTTCCCCCTGTTCATTCCTTGGGATAAATTACTCTAAGCTGTCTGCAAACACCACTGAGAATGATCAGGAAATGTCTCTGGCCACTTCCAAACCAGTATAAAAGGACAAGAGCAACCCACGCCTGTGAATCAGGGAGCACAACAGAGAACTTTCTTGAGATGTAAATAATTTGGTCAAGAGATATTCCAGAGACCTCATCCTCTCTGGCTACTGCTGCCAAGGCCATATTCTTAAAATTCAAAGCCACTGTTCATTTGTCTTGACTCAGTCGTATCAGGTAGAAAACACAACACATTTCAGAAGCTTAGCAGGAGGAAAGAAATTTAAAAAGCCTGGGAAACTTCCAGTGATATGATGCAGAACAGAATATCTCATCACCTGCTGCTGCTGACGAACTGAGGAAACTGCCTGTATTCCTTCAGCCTATGACAGTGTGGATGTTTCCCAGAAACAGAAATTACAGAAAATATCAGGGTGAGGGTAGCATATTACACTCTCTCTCCCTTCTACAAGAAAGGGCAAACTACACCTAAACCATTACTAATGGAGAAATATCTACCAAATCAAAGCATAGTGGGTTCTCACCTTGATGCCCATCTCTCAGGCATTCTGGTCAGCCTTTCCCATGCCTTTCTAAACACACACCCACCAGCAGCTGGGTCGGGAAACTGTGGGATTTCTCTGTACCTGACGTCAGGAAGAAGGAAAGGGACAGCCTGCAAGGCTTTTCTTCTCACCACTGAAAGACAAGCGTGGATGGAGGGGCAGGATCACCTCCTGCCATGCAGGGAGTCTCCCCAGCAGCAACAGCGTCAGCAGCAATGTCAGCAATCTCTTTGCAGCCTCCTCCCTCTTCCATCATCCCAACTTATTCTCTACAGATAGTAGGATGAAACTCTGTCTGATTTCAAAATTGTATCAGCTTCAAACACTGCCAGGCTCGGGGGAGCGGACAGGCTCTTGGAAGGGGTAGTCCAGCCCTTCAGTATCTTCTACAGAACCTCAAACACATCCCTGAGGTCCTCCAGCCTCAGAACACCTCCATAAAACTGCCTCACCCTTTTTTGTCACTTGCAGGCCTCCAGGGACATCCTTCCCCACTGCAAGCTCCCACATGTGAGCTCTAACCCAGAGCCTTCGTCCATCCGGGAATTTGGAATGCTTCCCATGCCTCCCCCAGCACCCTTCCTTCCCCCCATACCCAGCAGCTTCACCTTTCCTGTGCCTGATCCTTACCCAGCAGGGTCTTTTTTCCAATGGTGTCTCCCTGTACCAGGGCTTCACTCCGACATGGCACATTGATCTCCCTATCAGACTTGTACAAAGAGCCCATTAACAGAGACATATGTCTGCACTTCCATAACACCTTATCTAACAGAAGCAATCTTTCCTCTTAATAAATTGCACATGGCACAGCCATTAATAGTGAAGGCTTTGCAGCACCACTATTTGTTTTCAGAATGTGTTAACACTTGCTTCTACACCTTCAGTGTTTTCCCCTTCATTCATTCTCCTTTGTGTTTGAGCTTTGGCTGAGCACAGGAAACAGTTCAAGTAATTATTGCTCTAGCTGGACAATAATGGATAGCCTTTCTATAGTTACAACTGAAATCAGCTCATCTTTTTTTATACTTCTACAATTTCAATTCCACAAAATTAGTTTGACATGCAATTTTAATCCAATATTACCTCCAGATTCAGAGAGAAATAATTAAGCTGTCTTTAAGCTAAATTTAAAGAGCACAAAGGAAAAGGCAGTAAAAACTGATTCAACGTTTGCATTTTCAAGTAACTCTCCTTTGTCTACCTCAAGCTTCTTAAAAATTAATGCTTAAGGTATACTTTGCTGTTTTATAATTACAAAGCTATTAAGCTTTCATAAGGAAAAAGTGAAAATGTTTTTTTCCTAATTAGCTAATCATAAATTTTTCAAGGGAACAGTCTTCTGCTAGAAAATTATGATTTGAAGAGGCAAAATCATCAACAGTAGTATGCTGATTATAATATATTCTTCTTACAAAAATCAGTACATCTCCCCAGTTAATTAAGTCTGTCCTTTGATAGCAAGTTCACTTCTCTGCCTGGATAACTCATATTCTACCTCCCACTACTGCCTTTATATATGCTGCACAGTGAGATGCCAGGAAATCAAGCAGTTACAGTGCTCACCATCTTATTAATTCCATTCTGAAAAGTTGAGGGAAACTTCTGAATCATCATTTCTCAGTGAATTTTCAAAATTCAGTAGGCAATAATTATGTCTATAAAGGAATATTTAGTGATTTGGAGAAATTCTTCTGAAACAGATCTCTGACCTCTCCAACTAATGCAAAATACTTATAGTTCAGACTTGTAATCCATTTTCCCAAAGACCATATAGACATTATGAATATTAGCTTTCTATTACAGACTTGTGAAGGCCAGACTGAGGACACATTTATAAAACTGATAACTCTTACCTGCAAAGGAGGTACTAATATCTGGCCTCATGATTATAGTGTTGCTTTACAGAAATTTACCAGCAGACTGGAAAAGGAGCTTGTTGGTTAACTGCAAAGTGATTATTGGGTGTATTTTCCTCAATACATGCAAGCCCCTTCTTCTGCTTGCAGAACCTGTCTTAAAGATACAAAACCCAGTTTTCTCCAGATGTTTTACAACTCAGCATGAAATGCATATGTTCCAGGCGGGTTTTAAACATTAATGAAAAAAAAAGACTTTGCAAAGAGAACAAGGTGGCTGTATTCAATGTAAAGAACAAACAAAACACTTTCTACACCCATTCAGTCACTCCCCCTATACTTGCACACATCAACAATAACCTAATTTCCTGTCGTAAAGAATTTCTACCTCCTTTTGCAAGATGTTATGAGAACTCTTACTTAAAACATATATTTGATATCTGATATCAAGCTGCCAAAAAACTCCTTCAGCTGTTTTAGGCTCAAAGCAAAAGCCTCTCTGCAAACCCCAAGAGCTTTGAAAGCAGAGTATATGTTTTTATTATCTAAACTGTCTTACGGATCTCGTTAGCAATAACTTGATTGATTCTTGAATACCTAAAATACAACAACAGCTATCTTTCTCCCTGATCTGTAAAACTAAAGTTATATGTGACAAGCAGGGAAAGAAATGGGAAAATTACAAGAAATTAGCTAATCTCCTGTGGAAAAGGTTTCTACTGCTCAGTAGAGTCAGAACTGGGAAGTGAAGACCTTATGAGATTATCTTCTTCTAAATCCCACAATAAAGAGGGGATTTTTTCTACCTTTCCCCATCCCCAGAACAGACTTATCCCATTTCTCAGGGGTTATAGTCCAAGCTGATCTCAGTTCTTTCCTCATGTTCCTAAAATAAAAAACTAAGAGAAAAACCCCATTTCCTTTGACTATGAGTACTCAGAAAGGAGCTGTTTCCAGCAGCTGACGATGTGTCTTGCAGAGAGATCACAAGCTGCAGGGTGCTGGTGGCCGATTGTGAGGCTGGAAGAGGGCAGAGTTTTTTAATATTGTTTCAGTATGGGATAGACAAATTATTTCTTCCAAAGGGTGAAAAGAAATGTGAAGTGGATGGGACTCATAGAGAACACAAAGCAAGCCTGTTATTAAGGAGACTCATTCCCTTCTTCCAGAGCCTGAACAGCTTTGCACCACCCTCTGTCTTTCTATTTCTTGCCAGGTTTCCCTTTACCAATCTCTTTTTCCAGCACCTCCACATAGAACTCCAAGCAAGGGACCTTCTGTGTCCCATCCATGGGCTCACTTAAGTAGCCCTTGGCAGTTGCATTCATTGAAAAGATTCATTTTCCCTCAGCTCAGCACACAGCATAAAGATAAGGGCTTGCAAATGGAAGGAGTAGGTAACGCAGATGGTGGCTCCTCTAAAAGAAGTGAAAATACTTGGGCGTGTAGTTCAACCTTCTCACATCTCCATGTGAGAAAGCCCAGGGATGAGCATTCAAAAGTTGCAAAGAGATGACCTCTTGTCCAAATGAAAATGTGAGGCATGAAGAGAGGTTGAGAAAATTCTGCAACTATGATATGGAAAATAGCCGCTGCCTAAGGAGAAATAACTATGGATTTGATGAGATCATGTCAGGCTCTGTCATTTTCCTTAGGAAGAGTTTTAATCTGTGAAAGATGTGAGAGTTACAGGAAAATCAGGTTGGAAGAGTAAGTTCAATGTTGTGAAAAGATGTCTTCTTCAATAAAGCAGCAAAAAGAGAGTTTTCATAGTTCTGAGGAGATAAAAACCAAGAGGACCTGAAGACTCCTTCCTTAGTGAATAATAAGAGAAGGAAAAACAGCTCTGGAGGAAAATATTTGTCAGTCCTGTGTCAGTATTGTTCATACTTCAGATTGTATTAATTAATTATTATGTAAATAGCTATTTAAACTAAATGACAAGTCACTGTGATTTATTATGAACACTGTATGTGTACCCATAGATGCACTGCCAGCTTGACTCTGATAGAATAATCAAGGCCCAAATTAATAAATGATGATGACAGATATTGTTGATTGATATGTCTTCCATTTTGGAGGTTGGCTTTAGAAAATTTGGCCTTAAATGAAAGAGAAATAATTTTCAATCTACATATCCATTCTGTTTTGTTAGCAGATTGTCTACTTTTGTTTGCAGATTCTCATGAGTTCCTGATGACAGTTGACTCACACATACTGTAAACCAAGAAATATCAAGTAAAATGCTTTTTGGTAGCAAAGTAACTAAAACATAAAGTCATTTAAATATTGACACTTGACTTTTGCCAGCTTTTTTTTTTTTTTTTTTTGTGAATCTTTTTCTTTTAATGGTGAGTCTAAAATTCTTAAGATCCCATTGGTGAGCAGTATTTTGTCTACCACGATTGCTCATGCAATGGGCATAGAAGCACTCAGGTTCTAGGGCTAATTGAAGGGAGTCTGCAGCTGCTCAGACCAGGCACCAAACCACTGCGGTTCTCTAATAAATGATCCATATTGCTTTAGAGATGGAAAAGATAGACAGAAAGAATAAAGTATCAAAAACCTAGTGCTTCCCAGTTCAATAGCATCTGCTGTTTAACTGGAGCTAATGTATGTGAGGACATGTTTCCAAAGCACTGAGGAGAGTAAAGATGAGACCAATCAGTTTTCTCATCCGTATAAGGAAGGAAAGGTACATTATATCTCGTGTCATCTTTAAATGAAAAATGCCCTTAAAGATCTGACACTAGCATCATGCTTTTACAGATTGTATTTATTCTTAAACATTCTTATTTTTATAACATTATAATACAGAAATTATTAAAGGGAGTTTTATACAGAAAGAGAAGCTTCATAGTCAGTTAAACACAAAGGTTTTCTGAATTCTGTTTTCAGTTCATGAGCATAGAAAGTGGATATGCAGATGTGAACTGAGGAGCCAAGCACCTTAATAGGCCTAAGAAATTATTTCTCACTTTGAACTATTTAAGGAAAATTATTTTAACTAAACAGGTTTTTTTTAATGAGAGTTAGATTAAATGACATGGAAAATTAGTTAATTTATTTTAATTTTATGAGATCATTCATTTTGATTTATAACATCATTCATGTTCTAATGTTTTCTTCTGCAATTCTGACAAAATTGAAATTTCCTTCAATTTTAAAGACTTTTATCAAAATTTAATAAAACAAAACCAAAAATAATATTTATGAATAGTCAAAAAGTTGGCTTTTCCTTGGTTTTGACCTGATTAGAGTTGAAATTTTGCCAGTCAAACAACCAACCAATCAACCAACTAAAGAAACCAATTAGTTTTGCATGCTTAACTTGGAAGAGCAGCAGGAAAGCCATTTTATATGTATCTCAGTGGTATACTAATGGATAAATGCTAATGATGTTGTAAAGTTTGTTCTCTTCTCACATGCTTCACACATCCTAGTTGACTTTCTCTTTTCTGTTGCACCACTAACATATATAACCATTACAGAAATTATATGGTGTCATACTCCCTTAAACTGTCCATCCCACTAATCTTTTTCCAATTTGCTTTTTTTCCTGCACATTACCACATGTGATTGTAACTATGTAGCCACAATTGCCAAAATGATGTAAAATTAAGTTAGTCTTGAGTCTGTCCTTCAACACTTTATTAGGATATTTGTCTCAAAAGATAGAGACCTTGAAGAGCTACTAATAAAGTGAAAGATGTGTTGCTGTTCTTAGACAGGACTACGGTTCTTCCATTTCTTAGTAGAGCTGAGCAGCAACTCCTCTTACTAAATGGATCTTAGCAATTAAAACTTGACTGAAATTAGCTCAAATGGCTTTACTGGGAGTAAAGTCAAATGACAAAAATAACTTACAGGAGAAAACCGTTTACAAGTATTTTCCTAACTGCTGTAGATTCTAGGTTACTGCATTATTCAGGTAAAAAATATTTTTAAGTACACTTTTGACTTACAAAACACTGAAAATAGTGTGAAACGTATGTTCTGGTATTTTTTGTTGTTGAGAGACTGTGTGAAAAGTTTATATAGAAGGATTTTGTTTAAGTTTAAAAACCTCAGGCAATCCTAAAATATCTGATGGTTGTATCAAGCTTTTCTGGTTGTCGTTAATACTGACCCACACATAACTGATCTGGACAATGCTGTGGTTGTGGCCTCCTACAAGAAGCACAGGAGAAGAAACGTCCTTAAGGAAGAACACTGGCATGTCTCAAAGAGGTGCTACTTTTTCTCTTGCTCCTTGTTTATGCTTGAACATACAAAATCACAGCATCCCATTTGTAATCAACACTGTTTTGCTGTGGCTGTGAGCAAGCAGACCACCAGCAGCTCTGTGGTGCAAAGCCTCCACAACTGCACAGGCTGTTCAGTCTCTGTTGTCCGTGAGCATCGCAGAGCCTGTGTGTACCAGGAGCAGAAACAGAAGCAAGAATTAGATAGAAATGGCAATTTCTAATACATGGTCAACTTTGCCAATTAGACTTATCTGTAAATGTTACTTTTTCTGAGAATGCATTTTTATTTTATATAGCATTTTGTTAAATGAAAAAATTGGTTTTAGTTGTTTCTCCTGATATAACAGTTTCTTGCCCAGCCGCAAAGTAAGCTCAACTTTGCTGCAATTACTTTTTGTTACTGTGAAAACTATGTCACATTCACCTTCCTGTGGTTTATGCAAGTATGATAAGAAATGCATATAAAAACACTGTTTTCTCTTTCTCTTGCTTCTAATGTCAATATGTTGTGTGAGGGCGGAAGCTGGGAGGAAATTGAAGTTTTCCTCTGAGAGATCATAAATCTAGATCTGTTACTTATTGATGAACTCCATGTAGCTCTTAATTGCCAGTAGATTTGCTGTGTATAAAAAGAACACGATAGAGAGTCAGGAGGGCACACAGGCAGCAGGCAAGCACAGATGTAACTGATGCATTGTCTACTATAGTTTGCTAAGGTGTCTGATACATATACTGAACAAGTATAAAAATTTTGATGGAGCCAAGTCTACTTGGCCTGCATTTGTCATCAAATTGATATTAAATGCACAAGTATTTCCTACTTAGGACAATCCCTCAGAAAAAAGAACCCTCTGCCTGTTAGGATCAGTTTGATGATGACATTGGCCACCTCATTGCTTTATCAGCTGCTGGATTTGTGAGGTCTGGTGCTTAGCTTGTGGTCCTTTTTGTGGAACCTACTGAAAGAAATGATCAAAAAGACAAAGCAGTTTTTTCACAGACTCACACATTTCAGCCATAAAAATAGTGAGTTTTAGACAATAAGTAGCTATATAAATATACTATATGATATATGTAATTGCAAAACCCAGTATGTCCTATCACTGGGAATTACAGCCTTGATGCCTGTGAGAATCACAGAATCATCTAGGTTAGAAAAGATCTTTAAAGTCTTGAAACGCAACAGTAGTGTATTTAGAATGGCTAAAATGTGAAAAGGTGATCTTGCCTGGGATGTAGATGAAGAAACTGCACATTTTGCATTTTGATAAGAGGTACTGAAATAACATGTACAGAAACAAACAGGAGGGGAATGAACTGCTGAATGACAGAAGATAACAGGGGTTTTTTGTTTAAGTTGCCATTTGAATCTAAAAGATCTGTTATTGGCAAGACAATGAAGAAATGCATTTTTCTAATATTTCTTGTCACATCCAACGGGTACAGGCTAGAACAACTAAAATTTCTAACCCAAACAAATATGGGCTGTTTCCAGAGGCAAGCAAGTTAATTAATTTTCACATCAGTACTTTTCAGCAATGACAGTGAGAACACTGTTGTATCACGCTTGGGTTCATGCCTGACAGCAGGCATGTGAAAATCCTGTCTTGTATTTTATGATACCTGAATTGCTGCTAGGCACTGACTGATGGGTGTTGTGTATGAAACAGCACTCTGCAACATGTATGCTCCCTGTCTCGGGTCACTGCCCAGACTCCAGTGTGCACCACCCACAGGGCAAGTAGAAAGAAATAAAGCTGAATTCACCTAATGCCTTGTCTTGCTTAAAACACAGTGTGTGCTTTGTTTTAATCAGGGCCTTAATGCTGAATAATACAAACAGTGTTTGGATGCCTGAAACGCACTTTTTTTTTTTTTTTTTAATTGGGAGAGTCACATAGAAAAGATTAAACAGATAAACACTGTCAAGGGTCTTGCAATTGGGACAGCTGGGGGCTCATGGTTCTCTTCTGCTGTGCATGGTTGGGCTTTGTTGTTCTGGAGTAGCCAAATGAGCAGACTGCCATGAAATGTCAACATGTTGTTATTTCCTTTTCTTTTGCTTATATTTTAAACAAATTGTATTAAAACAATTGATAAATTAACTTAAGAAGTTGGAGCTGAAGCAACAATAGGTATATGACCACCTCTTCAGGACAAAGAACTGGGAGAACTGGGTATGGCTTATCTGAACAAAATCTATTTATTTGCTTGATAGCAGAACAGGACATGCAGGTGTTACAAAGGAAGTGGGCATCTTGAACATATGCTGCACCTCATGTTTACTTTTCCCCTGCAGCGCAGACTTAGCCTTTGATTTCTGCTTCCAGCTCAGCCAGTGGCTCAGCTTGGATTTATCCTCTTGTGCCCATCTACCATCCTTTCTCTTTGTGTCCACCATCAGTCTGCAGAAAAAAGCTGAGATATAGTATGTGTTTAGTGTTTATCTTTCAGTTATTGTTTCTGCTTGTTTACTTCTCAACTTCCAGAACCTTATATTCTCTTTTGTAATTTTCAATTCTTCTTATTTTTTTCTTTTTTTTGCTGTTGACGTTTATACCATTTGACCTTTACGTTCCAACCATTTGCCAGGAGTACTTTTTCAGCTCCTTGGGCTCACTTCTTAGACCTTACATCTGTCATACAGGAAAAGAATATGAAGGATGAAGGAGGGGAGAGGAAGATCCATCTTCATCAAAAGGTTTTTTTCCTTTTGCTTCACATAGAGATTAAATATATTCTGATCAATGTAGGTAATTGACTAAAATTGATTAAATCAGAAAAGAAACCTAACAAACAACCAAAAAGACTATAAGCATATGTAAGAGTAACAAAATGTGTGATTATTTGTTGCCCAGTTCTGATTTATCCCTCATTAGAAGACTGTATCACTGGTTAGAATATGCCACTACATATCAATCACACTTTTGAGACAGTACACATCTTGCATTTAGTGATCTTAGACACATTCTTTACAAGAATTATTTCTTAAATGTCTTTTTTCCTTTTGTGAAAATTCCAGATCTGTTCTCATTTTAAAATTTTCTTGAAAAATCCCACAAACTTTCATTATTAGACTCTTAAGGTATTACAAGCAAACTTCCTTGCAAGAATATTCTTCAGACAGTTAACTACTGCTGTCTGTTGGAATTGTTCAATAAATTTTAGTTGCTCCAACTGACCATATTAACAGGCTATTTTACTTACATATCAAAGATTGTTGGTGCTGTTATAGATATATAGTCCTATTGTAAAATGGCATGGTATAATTCATTATGTGTGTAAAACAACCTTGCCACTTTTACTGAAATAGTCAAATGTCCAAAATGCTAGCAGAAACATGGTTTAATGTGTGTACCATCGGTACACTGACTAGTCTTTCATACAAGCTTCTGTTTTTAATCCTAGTCAGTAAAGCAACAGACTTAATCTTCCATAGATGAAAAGCAGGTGATCTCTGATGGAACTCATAATTCACTTGAAGTAGCTCATCCATGCTGAAAAATCAAAGGCATAATATCTCTAGCCATAGTTGTGTAAGTGTATTGGTGAGCCCCCTTAGTGCCTCATAAGATGATAAGATCGAGTTTGCTCCACTGTGGGAGCTGGTAATGCACCAGAAAGTTTTCAAGCTGCTCAGAGAATAAGGGTCTCTGACTACATTCACTTTTAGGACCAAACAAGAGAGAGAATCCTAGAAAAGATCACTATAGATAGTGTGAAAGTTTTTCAGCTGGGGAAAATGAAACACAAAAAAAAAACTTAAGCAACTGCAGAGCAAAGAAGTGGTAAATAAAGGGGGAAAAAAAGGCAATTCTACTGTTGTGAATGTAAGTCTAATTTGTTACTCATTCCACTTCTTTCTGTAGTTCCATCTATATTAAAACTGACAAAATTGGATTAAAAATGGACTTTCCACTAAGATGAATAAGACAGCATCGTTTTCCATCTCATACCTTGTTTTTTGTCTTTGAGGCTTAGGAAGACATCACAAGAAGATCCATTTTCCTCCACTTTAAATTTATATAGAACAAAATAGCGTTGTCTACATCACATCTAACCCAGAACAGGAATATTAAAAATAGGGGTTTTATGTTATAGGTTTTCAACACTGTTTTCTAATGCATTGTTTTCATTTAAGCTTTTATGAACAATTTCATCCTCAGCTCCTCCTCTTGTTATTTAATGTAACTGATAAACTTGGAGATTTGGGGTTTTATACAGCTCTTTATTGAGCTCTATGGAAAAACTGAAAAACTGAGTTAGCAATTTGCTTTTTCAGCATTTTAAGTTTTGAGAACTAAGATTTGTATTCAGATTGATTTTCGGTTACAAGTCAATAATGCTGCTGATAAAGTATGGTTTCAAAACAGCAGGATATTAAGAAGTCCGTGTTAAAGAATAATTTGAATCCAAGAGTCAAACTGTTCTTTTGAAAAGATAAGAAAAATTCAATAAAATTTGAAGACATCAAGGGAAGCAAAACTTTTACAATTGTTATGCTTTTTATTACCGTAGAATTCATTAGCAATGACTAACTGGTTTATTACTTTCATTTTCTCATTTGGAAAAAAACACATAAATTTGTTGCAGGTGAAGAAATTTTACTTTTGCTGGCATAGAAAAAGATTTTAGATTTTGTCATTGCAAAGTGCATGGTCCCATAAAAAAAGTTGTTCTAAGCTTTGTGAGCAAAACTCCTGCAAAAATTAGAGTTCAGTGAAATGCAACATGATAAATGCCTGAGTCACATCTGATTAAATCAGCAAATCAATACTGGTTCTGAACACACTCCTGGATCAGACAGAGATGAGCACAGCTCTTCCTTGCTGCACAGTTGCACATTTCAAATCCATCTAGCAGAAGTGTTTGATCACAGGTTCCTGTGACTAAGGCCTACCTCCCCATATCCCAGATAGGCCAGTCTGGCAGGCAAGTGGTTCTTCCCATGCCCCTTCCATTTCTCAGTCAGATATCTGTGATTCTCACAGAAAAAAATCATGATATCTGAAGTTGAGTAAAGATAATTACTGTTTGATTGAAAAACTATTTTTAATAGTTTATCTTCTATTTATCACTTATATATGGGAATTGCAAAGAAATTCACTAAAAGAGGCCTTCAAAAGACCATGGAATTTTCTGGAGATAGGCTCAAATATTTGCCTATTGCCTCAGTTACAAGTCTGTCATTGTAGGAGAGTTGAAGGGAACATGGTCAGTACATGGACCCAGACTCCTTTGAACAGGTTTCTGACACAGTTGCACAAATCCACTGCCCAAAACTCTCTGTTGTCCTCCCCTGCCCTGATAACCGATTTCAGCATTTTACATTTTATTCAGTTTGAAAACATATTTTAAATATACAGATAAAAGCATTACCTGCTTTTTTTATGAAGGTATGCTAGTAAAGGGAAACAAATATACAAACATTCATTATCTTTCTCTGCATTTCAAAATACACAGACTTTCTTTGAATTCAATTACAGACATGAGACAAGCTTTTCTTACTCCTGTATAAATGCAGCCTCTTTCTGTCTTTGTCAGTGTATGAACAGATTCTCACTTATCTCTCTGGAGAAGCCAGGCAAAAGAAGGCCTGAAAGGAGAATTGAAGAATACGCACTTATTAGTTTCCTAGTAATCTGTTCACATTTACCTGTGGTTTTTCTCTTCTGTAGTTCAGTTTTCTTAGGCCCTTTCAGCAAGGGCTGATACATCTTCTCATCCTAAAGGTTTCTTTTAGAATATAATTTAGTTCTGTGGTTACAAAAACAAAACAAAAAAAACAAAACAAAAAAAAAAAAAAAAAACCAAAAAAAAAAAAAAAAAAACCAAACAAAAAAACCAAACACCACAGGTTTTTTAAAGATTTATCTTTTATTATCAGATAATGTAAATTAATTTGAACAAGTTCACAGTGTTACTACATTATTTATTAAGTACTTTATTGGGAAGTGATCCTAGTGTGCTTCCTGCAGACTTATGTTGATGCCACAACAAAAATTTACAAAGACCCATACTGAGATTAAATGGCAAAAGGAATTATATGGGGTTATCTAGGTAAAATAATTCTTGAGATACTGGATAGTGAAGAAAATTATTAATTCCTGGAGGATATTCACATTTTCCATGCAAGATTTCCTGTGGGAAGACTTTGTTCACACACTTTGTTTGGGTTTGAAAAATAAAAACAACTTAATAAACATTGTCTTTTCTTTTCCTGTTTTGCTTTTTATCTTTTTAATCTTTTCTGTCTCTACTTCTGATGTTTGCTGTTGTGTACTGTAGTACTGCAGAGGTACTCCTTGCTTTGTCTTTTATTTTCCCATACTTACTCTTCCTGCTTACTACCACTGGTTTTTCAACTGTAGAAAAGTTGCAGAATGCTACAAAGAATGAAAAGGTGTAAGGGAAAAACAATTTTTTTCCATCACTTGTTATATTTTTAGCATGTTGATAAAATGCATTTATGCATAAACCACTTTGTATAATTGTTTCTTCCTCACCTTCAATATACTAATATATGTATAAAATGCATTGAAAAGCATTTCAAACAATTCTTATAGTAATTGATATTTCTTATCTCAGACTGTGACACCATGTGATTTTTTTTACTATAGAAGTTGTATTCAGACCTAGAGTCTGATTTATAGGCACCTATAATATGCAGGTATTGCATTAATTAGAACCATGCACAGGTACAAGAAAACACAGCCTCTCTATATTGTGATGGAGTTCAGGTTCAGACAGGCAAAAAGGTGATGTGATAGCTCTCTTTATTGTGTAATAATGGGGCAGACAGTTCTTCCTTTTGTGTCTAGTGGTAACTTAATTTCATGGTCTGCTGTGTAACTAGACTCTACAGACTACTAGAAAGTATGTGAGAGATTAAATTATTGATGTCAACATGTTCCTCATACAGATGTTTACAGAGAAAGAATTACTTGAGCAAACAATTATTGCCTTCTAAAATCATGAGGACAAATTAATTCTCCAAGGCATAACTTTGGAAGAGCAATAATCCTGAAGTTACATCAGAACTACGTAACCTAATTTTTTGTCAGGCTTGAATGAAGTGTACTTGGAGGAGCTCTGTGCAGGGTAGAGCTAAAACACACTAGACTCCTTCTGCAGTGTTTTTGGCCTTACTGCAAAGTACTGCTTCCAAAATTCCCTACCTCCCCCCAAACTGATTTGCTGTATTTTAAAAACAAGTCCAAGTTCTACTACCTTTTCGCTGCCTGCTGCCAACAGAGGATGTAATAAACCCCAGAGCAAAATTTACCCTGTTCTGTACATCTTACTGTGCATACATAGAGACTGGCAAAACCTGCACCTCTACCCACATACAAAAAGTCTTTAAATCTTTCTGTATAGTTTACGCAGAGATGCCCTAATTCAAAAGGCCAGTGGAGAAAAAAAAAAGGTATTCTGCTGGAAGACTTTTATTCAGCTGAAACCTGAGGGCTTTTTAGGATTCCTTTTTTTTTTTTTTTTGCCAGGTCAGGATAAAGTTAGTACAGGAAGTCCTTACTGAAGGGAGGTGAGAATGTTGTCATTAGCTACTATTTGGCAGGTTGGCTCCAACTGTATCTTTTGGCTTCCTCCTTCAAAATCCAGGAAAAGGGTTTCTGTAATGCAAATTACAAATTTTTAGCAATGTTTGACACATAGTGAAGTGTTTGAAATAAAACGTTTAGTTAACTAAGAAATTTATTTCAGTAACTGGAATAAATATTTACTAAAAAAACTTGAATAAATATTTATTTGGTGGCAGGTATTTGTAGTGTTTGCTAAGAAGGTAGGGAGCTTAATGTCTCATTAACTTTGTGCGTAAGTTCATTACTAAAATTGTATAAGCTTTGAGTTTCTAACTGAAATGTGAGGTCTTGATGGTATAGATCTTTATCTAAAGAATGAGTCAAAAGATAAACTTCAGTCTCATGTACTAGAAATACCCCACCTTTTAGTTTTACTGGGGAAGACGGGCTATTGCTGGCCTGCCTGCTTTTCATACTAAGGTTTCTGAAATCCGGGGTCCATAGGTCTTTGTTCCTAAGTAGGATTAAGATGCATCTGGAGTTCTGTTTGAATAGAATTTGAATTAGAATAAGAGCCTTGAATACGCAGCAGCTCTAGGGATCCACCAAGCATAATCTTTGAACTGCAAAATCAAAAATAAATTATCCAGCAATGGACCATGACAGAAAATCTGGACCAATATCAGATGAGCTGAGTCCCACCCACTGTTTTTTGCCATTGTGAAAACTGCCATGATCAGAAGAATAAAGAGACCATTACAAAAATAGTCTGTTGGATGTAAAAGAGAACTTTTATTGTGCTTAACAAGAAACAAAGAAGAATAAAATTACCTATTTCATCATATGCATAAAGAAGAGTGTTGGACTTTAAGGTGGGAACAACCCTGCACTGTTTTATAATGTTTAACATCTGATGAACTGAAATTCAAAACCAGCTGGATGGTTGATGGTTGAAGAGACTTCATAAACATTAACTCTCATATTACCATGGTATCAGTTGATGTTGTCAATAACAATGAATTCTAAGATTAACATACAGGACAACGAAAATGTAATGTCCCATCCATTCATTATGGAAATACTGTATTGCATATGAAAGGAAATGAAGATAATCTCGTCTGGAGACAGCTTAATTGCACCACACCAACTTCATAAATCTACATACTGTAATGTGTATGCACACTTTATTTCTTTTTTTTTTTTTTCCCTTTAAGTGTATGTCTGACTCTGAACAAAGGTTAAGGAAGAATCAGGACCTATATGTCTCACTTGGCATCTGTTCCCTGACCCTGTCATGGCTTTTGTAGTGCCTGAATTGGATGAAGCAAACATGGGAGAAGGCACCTTTCTCAGGTAAGCCATTTCTGCCTTTTTCACTACCATAATTTCCTTCACAAAAAAGCCTACCCAAACTATGCTTTTTCCTTTCTCTCTTATTCAGAAGTAATGGTTCAAATTCCAACTACAGACACTGAGCTAATGAAGTCTAAATATCAGATATAGTTTGGGGGTTTTTTTAGCTGCCTAAATGTACACTGAGTTTTTCCTACTTCATGGAATAATTGAGCAACACACACTGTGTTGTTTTGGGGATTTCCACGTGCCATCCTAAAAATTATATCTCCTGCAATTACTGTGTGAAAATAACATGGTATTTTCTGTAAGTTGAGATTTGTTACAATGCCTTTGTGGAGAGTTTCTTCATTGCTGTTAGGACCTCTAAACTTGCTGGTTTTTCAGTCACTCTAGAAATGACTGCCTCACTACTGCGTGATAAAGGTTTCTTTATAACCAAGGGACTGGACTGCTGAATTGTCTAGATTCCTAGTGATAATACTTGCTATAAGAAAAATTTTTAATTATCACAATATTTACCACATTTTTCATGATACTAATGATTTAAAATCTGGACATACTATGACCCTGCAGTAAAACATATTACAAAACTCCCAGTTTTAAAACATAAAGAATAGTTTTCTGATATGATAAATCTAACATCGTACTGTTCTCCAGCCAAGTCTCACCCTTTTATGAAGAAAATCTATGTAAAAAGTGATGTCAAATATCAAATATAAGCTCTGGTAAAGTATAACTGGCAGAATTAGTCACTGCACCTATCTTGCAATTTGAACTGGTCAGAGATAGCCGGGCAGAAAACTTTTCATCTAAAATAATACAAAAATTTCTGCAAGCATGCCTGCATTTAATGTCTACATGTGTCTTTACGCACATGTATCAAACAAGTGTCCTAAGAAGGGCAATAAAGCTGGAGAGGGTCTGGAGCACAAGTTTCAGGAGTTTTGGATGAGGCAGCTGGGGTTGTTTAGTCTGAGAAAAGGAGGCTCAGGGAGACATAGAAACCTCAACTCATCCATTATGAAATTAATCATTCCATTAATTTGATAGACACAGGGTTACTTTGGTAGAAGTTTTTATATCTCTCTCTCAGTTTCTTTTATTGAGTATTATTTACTTTATATCAATAAACTAAATATTCATTGGTCTAAATGAAGAAAGTGTGATTTACTCTGTTATCTAGCAGCTACATCACTTACCAGTAATACAGGAAACCAAAGTTTAAGTCCTTGCTCTGGTTAATGCACATGTGTCAAACTTGTTTTTAACAAAAAGCGGGACTTGCAATCCTCAAAAATCATGGTAAATCTTAATGCAGACACTGGGAAATCCACTGCTGGTTTGACACCATATGGCTTTCAAATCCTCAGAACAAGCCTTTGGGCAAAGGACAAAGGGTGCTATAAGCTTCACCTCGCCAGCCCTGCTATGAGCTGCAGTAGGCAATGTTGCACTTCCCAAATGCTGCCTTTCAGCTGAACTGTTAACTCATCACCTGCCTCCAGCATCTTCTGCAATGAAACAGAACTTTTTTCAATGTGAAAAATGAGGAATTAGACCAGTGCAGTGCATGTAGCAATGAACTAACAAGAAGGTTTCGGTCAAATTAAAAATAAGACATCCAACCACAATTTACTTATTTCCTTGAATTTCAACAAAGAAACCAAAAGAGAAGGCATTCCAAAACATTCAGATTTCACATCTTCAGATATTTGTATTTCCATTCAAATAATGACTGTGACTTTAGAACCACGTACTTAATATTTTGTTTTGATTTTGATTTCATAACTGAAGTCTTTCATTTGAAAATATGGACTTGAAAAAGAAAACAAAGGATTTAGGAAAGTTAAGACTTCTAAACAATATGGCAATTAAATATTATTCACAGCTTTCACAAATAAAACATACAAATTTTATACAGATTTTTCTTTTAAGATGAGGGACAGTGAACCATTCTTGGTTTTCAGAACTCAGGTAGGTGTATCACTGAACATACATCAGTATGTTATAGTACTTTTGCAAATATTTACTTATAATCTTTTGTTTATCTAATACTGAGGTAGAACTCATATCTGCCATGCTGTGTTTCTCCTGGCATAAATGTCATATGATGACATAAAACTGATGAGTAAGAAATGAGTGAGAACTTGCTTTTGCGTAAGTGAATCCTTATGGAATACCTTCTGAGAATAACCAAGGTTGTGATGCAAAAGTAATGTGAGAAGGCAGATGTGTTGAAAAGACCTTCTTCTGAATGAACACATAATACAGATTCAGCAAGGTCAAAAATCAAGAAATTTTTGTCAGCTTTTTTATTGAGTAAATTAAAATTTCTGGAATTCAGAGTTTGATCAAGCATGCAAACTGAGAAAATAGCCTTTGCAAGCCCCTTTGCTCTTTTGAAAAAGAGCTCAGAGCACTGAAATAATTATGTGCGAAGCAATACAGGTGGCATTTTCTCTACCATCACATCTTGCAGGCTGCAAATTTCAGCCTGCTCAGGGACTCTTGATCATGCAAACTAAATTGAACTATTGCATGAACGATTTAAAACGTGCTTTTATCCAAGGCTGGGTACTCTAGCTGAAATGTCCTAAATTAGATTATTTTGCTGGCACTATTGTGTCTACCTCCAAAACCCTCCATGGCTATTTGTATTTACAAATTAAATAGGGACTATACTAGAAAGGGTTTGGGGTAAAAGATGGAAACAATATAGATTCTGCACTATTTTAAAATTACCAGAAAACATATCTGAAAGTACATATCCTTCCGTGGTCAATAGTGTGGAATATATCAAGTGCTGGCAGAGGATGTCTGAATGCACAGTGGGTCACCCAAGGGACCACAAGACTCTTCTTACATCCCAAATGGGTGACAAAATCCAGCAAGATAGTCTTACCTATAATAATTTTCCTTCATTAGAGTTTCCGTTCACCATATACAATACAGATAGAGAAAAAAAAGGAAAAAGTCAACTACAAAAACCACATTTGTGAATCGCTTATATTCAGACAAAAAGGAACTAAAGCAATGGTTAGGTGTTTGTGGTGTTGTACCTTTTTACCTTCATTGATTTTGTTTCTATTTATTAATTCTATGCTGGTTTCACCAGTGCTACTATACTTAGAATTTGGGAAAATTTTCACATATTTGAAACCCTATCCTGCCAACACAACACCCCAGCCTGGGAGGATGCTTCCTTGATGTGTGAGCAAAACAACAGCAACCAAGTGATGTCGAGTATGCACCAGGCTGCCTATTTAACTGGTCAGAAACCACCACCTAAAGAACAAAAAATGTTGCTGAGCAGCAGAAAATCATATTTATTTAAGGTCAGAGGAAATCATGTCAGAGTTCAAAGATCCCAATCTGCACAAGGTCTCCTAAGAAGATCGAACTCATATTTCTTGCAATATTTTTAATGGAAATAAATATTATTTGGCAATATTTCATGATGTATAGATTGTTATTGTGCATTAATATTTTGGCTATAAAACAATGGAAACTAAATTAAAACTATTCAACCTTATAAAGGAGAAGGAAAGAGGAAATGAATCTACCTGAGGACATATACTGAACTAACACTGCACATGTTAATGGAGACTGATGTATATCCTGCCAGAGAGTAGGACAAAAGACTGATTCTCAGCCTGGTACTAACTTTTATTTTCCCTCAATTCCATTGTTGAACTGAAAAATTAGTTTGTAGAGTTCTGGCCAGACACATTGTATTATCCTAGGAAAAGGTTTTCATCCTACAACATTAGCTTCACTCCTATAAAACCTATCAACAGACAGGTGAGCTGCTGCAAACATCTTTTCAAGTTTGCATTTTGCTCAGATAAAGGCAATGGAATGCTAAATCCAGAGCTCATGAAACTTGTGTGCCAGCCTGCCTACATAACATCCATGTCATTCTCTCCCATAACTTATAAACATATAAATTTGGTGTATTTTGTACTTCAGAATCAAAGCTTACATTAGGTCTCAAGAAGTGAAAGACTCATACATTTGATTTGCTGCATAATTTGGTACTGGATTTACCTTTCCAGCCTTCCCAGAAGTTGTAATCTTTTTTTTTATTATTATTATTTAGTTGAAAATTATTCCCAAACTCAAGCCAGGGAATTTTTTTTGCAGCCAGTGGTAGACAATCAGGAGAGGTAAACTAACAACTCCTGCTACTAGCAAATCTGTATGTCTGAAAAATGTTTTACATTTTGACTGCACCTATTGGTATGAGGGAGAATCCAGAGAAAAAACAAGCCAAAATACAATAAATCACCTTTATTTAGTTAATTAAATTAATTTAGCTCATACACCAATGCATTCTTGATGCACAAATAAACTCCTAAGCAGACATTTTTTCCTGGATAATAAAATAAGTCTGTAAGGAATTTGATTAATATAGCTGTGGAAATTAAACAAGCTGCAAAGTAATACATCATGGAGTATTTTGTGTTCTTGCAGTAAAAGGTAAACACAGCAACACTTACATGGCCAGAGCACCAATTTGTGCTTAAATTCAGCAAAGAACTCTATGCAAAAGTAAAACTTTGGATGTGTAAGCCATAGGAAACAGTAATCTTTTCCCCTGCTGCTTCTTAGAGTGTGGTTCGCTTCAACACATTTGCATTCTGCTTGGATCTCCCGAGTTAGCCCCAGGGAAGCCTGGGGATCATGCCTTCAGCGATTTCCGGCTAAAAGAGGAGTGGGCTGCTCTTCCACTTCGTTGCCATGGCACCTGGAAAATAATTGGTGTGTTATCACAAATGGTGGCTTTCAGCAGCTGTGGCATGCAAGGATTATAGCCTTAGCAGATATATCAGTTCCCCAACTGACATTTTCAAGAGGGTTTCATGATGCATGAGCAGTATGAAAATGTGGGCCCAGGGATAAGAGAGAAGCCTCCTATTTTCATCTGGAGTGACAAAACTACTTCTGACATGTAACAGAGCAGGGAGCTGGCTTTCAGATCACTTCTTTTTCCTGAACTAGGATACCCAGTGGTCACCACTGACATATTCCATGAGTTCAGTTGCTCAAGTGAATAAAGAGTCTATTAGTGGCCCTGGTTTTCAATAGAAGATTTTGCTTTCTGTTCCACAGCTGTTCTTGTAACACTGTTTTGTATGAACTCAGTCTGCTTCAGCTTGATCATCTTTGTAAAAACTGTACCAAAAACTTCTCTACCAAGGAGGGAGAATTCTGAAACCATTACTATTTTGTTCTAACCTGCTTAGTTATTCAAAACTCAGTCATTGATGTATGATTTACATAGGTTTCTTGGAAATTATAAATTTTATTTAACAAATTTTCACAATGAAAACCCATCAAAGAATAAGCTCCCTAGCTAAAGACCGGATAAGAATATAATACAAAAAAATCATTCAAGTAATGTATCTATTTTATTCTCCTTATAGATTTGAGTTTAGTGTTTGGGTTGATTTTTTTTTTTTTTAATTGCACATTCTTTGGAACAAGGGTCATATTATGTGTGTACATGTTCTCATAGTAACTAAACCTGAATTTTAGTCTTGGCTAGATTTTCAGGAAAGCCTATCAGCTCAAATCTCCCCGTTAGAGAGTTCTACTTCCATATTAGAAGAGCAATCAAGACTGCAATAATTACGTACTCTGAAGCACATTAATGATGACAATTTAAAATGCAATTTCATATCTTCCCACCTTTCTGTCCCACTTCTCAAACTCTGAGCAGAGACAGCAGAATGGAAGGAAGGTGGGACAGAATTAATCAACTCTCATCTGCCTCTATTGTGCCATTTTAATGACAGGTTCACCTTTCACGTTCCTCTGTGAAACAGAGCAAGACAATAGAGGATGAGGTGAAATAAAGTAGGAGTGAAAGTGCAAAATAAGTCAGAATAAAGTAGACCATGGGCAACAGCTAGAATAGATTAAATGGGGACAGGAGGAATGGAAGTGGACAGGAGGGAGTGAAAAGTGAAGCAGATAAATCGTAATGCACTCTGAGAGAGTGCAGCAAATGTAAAGGTACAGCAATTGAGACAGAAAAAGCAATCATTAAAAAGAAGATGACTGTTTTCTCAGAAGCAGAAAAGAAATGGTGTCTAAGAAGGCGTAGGAGAATTATTCATCAAACAAGGGTATGGGGAGAGAGGAAACAGGAGTAAGAAAAAATAATAACAAAAAGACTGGGAATTAAGAATGTCATTGAAAAATTGGAAAGCAAATCAAAACATGTCAAAGACGTGGAAGTAGGAAAGAAGATAGTGTCAAGAAGTGAATGAAAGCATAAGTAGCGAAGAACATGTTCCATAAATGGGATCAGGATATGGAATAAATAAAAGATATAAGGACACATATAAAGATTAACCACAAAAGACAATAGCCTTGTGCCATGTGAGTATGGCTTAAGTTTGCCCTAAGAACAGGTAGTATTTTTCCCACTGCTGGTGGGAATTTGTTGATTAAAAGTATTGATATATTATACTAGTGAAAACATATTTCACTGTGAAAATAGGTGAAATTTTCACTTTTCACAGTGAAATGCTGGGTATCCAGAATAGAAATGGACTTGGTGTCTACAGAGCCTGAGGGCATAGCTTCAGATAACTTGTTTTCTGTGCTTCATTATGCTCCCTTACCTATGGCTTTATCCTATCATACTGATACATGCTGAGTGGTACCATGACCTGTAAGTGATTTGAGTGAAATTAATAGCACCTCTTGCTAAGCAAGGGCAGGTTTGTTGCTTTGCCTAGGGTCAACAGCAGAATTCCCATTACCTCCTGAATAATGATCAGGCAGTAAGATAATAGCTGTAAGAAATGAATGACAGAACTGCATACTGTAATGAGTACATGCACTGGTATGGGTGCACAGCAACACATTATGTTATATATAAATGTAAAATATTAACAGCTTTTGGGAATGTTTCCCCTTTACACTGCTAAGTGCAGATGAAAACCACTGCAGAACAATAGGATATCAAATGAATGCCTTAATTTTCAAAAATATTGCACTGATAAACACTAGCCAAACATCATGTTCAAAAGGTATAATGTGGTCTTCAGCACATCTTATTTATAATCCAATGTTCTAAAAATTATATTCACTTTGAAATGTATAATAGGTTTTTATGAAAATTATATATTACATAGTGAGTAGATTATGGATGGATAGCAAATACAGCTCCCTTTGTCTTAATACAAAACATTTAAAGATCTTTGTAATGTAAGAAATAGTCCACTGACAAACTTTTAAAAACTTGACCCTTCTGGTCTTATAGTATCTTCTCTTTTATATGGATAAAAAGGAAACAATTTCTGACTTAATGCCATTTAAAAAAATTTTTTAAAAAATTCAGGAACTTTTTGAAGAACTGGTTTCACTGCCCTGAATTGAATAAAAATATTCATTTGATTCATCTGTAACTTTCTTTCCACTTCATACGGTAACTCAAATACTGAGAGAGGAATGAGATTGTTTCTTTTTTTAACTGAAGCTCTCATTTTATGATACTTATTTGTCAGTCTCTTAATATTGCAGTCTCTTAATATTTCTGAGCACAAAAACTCACTAAAGGTTTGAAGTTTTCATAGAGAATGATCAAATTACATTTGTACCTAAAAGATATGTTTACTAAACCTAAATTTCAAGGTAAAACTCTAGGGAGAAAAAAAAAAAACCTTTAGGTCACACAAGAAACAAAGAAAGTAGATACATAATGGTGAAACCAGAGAGTTCAAATGGTATGATTAAACAATCAAAGAAGACTGCAAAGAATAGATAAAAATGTGTCTAGGCTTATAACAGCTGGAAGTTTTCTGACAATTCAAATGAATTGTCTTTTAGTGTCCACAGTATTAAATACTGAAACTTATGAGTTTTGTCAGCATGACTGGAAAATTGCACATAAGGGAACATTTGGAATGATGAATTAGGGGGAGGAAAATGAGAAATAGTAACAAGAAGATAAATACCATCATTGTACTACCCATCCCTGTCACAAAATGCCTCCTACTTAACTCCATGCTATTGGAAATCCATCCGAGCTCATGTTTGCTAACTGACAAAAAATATCACACAAGGATCCTCTTTCCAGATAGATCTTTGCTAAATGGATGTTCTATACCTAAGAATAACTTTTTTTTACAGTTGTTTTGCTTCCAATGAGCCAACACCCTATGGAGACGTATTCATGAGTGAAAGTAACTTCATATATCTTCATATATGGCTACAGTCATGCAGAAAATAGCAATCAGTCACAATAAAAGTAATTAAAAAAAATAACGCCAGAACTGAATGTAGTGCTATGAATTTTGTCACACTGTCTGGATTTGTGATTCAGTAGGATTTCACAAATTAAATAAGCTGAGGCCTACTATAATAAACTTGTGTGCTTACAGACAGATTCATTTACCAGATTCATCATGTAGGCACCTCATGAGTCAGGCCTGGACTCCAGCCCTACCACCCCAAAGCCACCAACCTCTTGGGCATACAGGGAGTGTGCTAACTGCCTACAGATAGTGATACACCCTCACCTTTGTTACCCAGCTACTGTCACAAAAGCAAAAGTAAAAGCTTCCACCAAGACTTCACTGAATTCTGAATAAACATTTTTATAATTTTTTAAGGTCTTTAAATGGAGGTGAGGGTTTTCTTAGTTTAGCAGAAATGTGCTGCTGTTGCCCCACCAGCGAGAGAGGGCAGCTGCAGTGGTGGTGTCCTGGCTAAGTAAGGCATCAGATCCCCAGAGTGTTCCCACCACGATCACTGGGTTTTAACTCATATTCTCTCTTCAGTATCCACCCAGGAAAAAACATTGAGCCCCCCTAAATTTTGTAGTAGTGATTAGATAATTCATTGTCAAGGATAAACTTGCTTGGGGTTAAGTACTAGGTGTGGTATCCCAATGCAGAACAGATACATGAACTTTGCCCACCATATTCTGCATTAAATCAAAACAGACACCCTTTCATTTGTTCAGAAAACTGTTCTTCCATTTATCCACTACCAGTTTGCATTTGTATCTCGAAATTCTTTCAGTGTTATCAACTGAGAAAACATATAGCTCTCATCTTATGCCTCTTCCTAACAACAGAGCCCATGTTTAATTTTATCGTCTGTAAGAGAAATGGAAACAAGCACCTTGAGAACTGTTAGTCACCATGTTTTTAAATTTGGTATCTCTAATGATATATTTCCTATAAGGCTATCTCATAGTTCTGGAGTATCTCACACGTGGTCCTGAAACTGTGTATGTTCTGTAGACTGCTGCTTTGTTATAAACAAAATATCCATGGGGGCTTACAGAACAAAAGAAAACCCAGTATTTATTGACTTCTCTTCCACAAGATCCTCAAATATACTAAAGTATCTAAGTCCTGTTACAAAAACATTAAATCTAGTGCAAAGACTAGAAAAGCAACAAGGCAAATGTGAAGGCAACAACATCAGAGTATATTTAATACAAACCGTCACTGAGTTTGATGTATTTGCGCTGTGGTGGCTTACTGCCCACAGTGGGATGCCACAAAGGATAGAGAATGTTGAGCAGGATTTTTAGTAAGCTGAATTTCCAAATGAATCTCTAGTTCATTGCAGCTCATTCCAAAACTCAGACATGCAAGGGTGCTAGTAGAAAACCTGCTGTCCTTTGTGAGCAGGACTGTTCCGAATACTAACTCCATATAGCTGTCAATATATTTTCTGCTAGACTTGCTTTATCTGTGAGATAAGAGTCACTTTGGAGAGTTTTATCTGTGAAAAGAGTCACTTTGGAGTGAAAAAACTATTAGAAGCCAACTTTATGAACCAAACACAACCATAAATCTTTGTAGGGTATTTTATAAATCACGCAAAAATTTTCAAATCTCAGTGCATATTTTTGGAAATTAAAAAAAAAAAAATGGGGTAAAAGTCAATTATTTTTTGCAGTAACAGCATTCAGTCTCATTTAAAAAATTGATGTCTAATAGCTCCCATTCATTGGACAGGGATGGAATTCAATATATAGTGAGATAACATATGATTTACCTGATCCCTTGGGGGCTATTATTTTTTCTATTTTCCAAGCCTTAATACCTCTGTAAATACACATCTCTGCATTTTGTCGGGCATGGTGGATCAACGTACAAATGGGTTGCCTCTAAGAAAAATCCATTTGCTCTGGAAAAAATTCAGAAAGCATCATTAATCCACACTCTACACTACAGTCACTTGGTGCTCCAATAGGGCACTAGAGTTACTCTGTCTCAGAGAAATAGAAGAAAAATAAGGTTGTTATCACTTGGTAAGATTACAAGCCAGGGAGAGGAAGTTCTTTTTAGCGGGCTCTCTATCCATAGATTCTCCCATATTTCTTTTACTATACCATCCATTATTTCTACATGCCATAGTATTATTCACTTCCCTAGATCTTCATTCTAGATGTCCTAGAACAAACCATCACAGTAGGAGACCAGACCCATTGAATTCAGAGGAAATACTTAAGTTGTTTGGTTTAAGGTTGTTGGGATTCATTGCTACCTAGTTAGTAGCATTGAATAATTTTGCTGCCAAACAAAGGACATATTCCACTTCTAAGTGTCTCATTTTAGGACTAAGGTGTTTTCAATACTGTTATGAATTTGTCACTCACTGATTTTCATACTTATGTTACAGCCATTCTTTCTTAAATACTGTAATAAGATGAACCTCATTTCTTTATTTCTCTCCTCTCCGTGTGTAATGCTTTCAATCACTCTATTACATAATTTCACATTGCAAAAGCTTAAAAAAACTCATGCACAGCAACATCAACAACAAAAACCCAACCCTGAGGAACTTGTCCTTAAATATTTCAAAATTCAGTCAGCAACAGTAATCTAATCAGGGATATTAGGAACTGGCGAATCAGGATCCCTCCTTGTTTTTAATTGCAACCTTGCAGCAACTTGACTATCTCATTAAAAAATCTTCTTGTCGTCTTGGAATGATTTCATGTGTCTTTAACAGGAGGTCTGGATATATCTGCAGCTTTTGTAACCAGAGCCGGCCTCTGCTATTTCAGTCCCCTGAAGAATGGGAATGTATCCACCCTCTCCTCTATATCACTATAATTTACTGTGCTCACCGATCATAAAACTCTGAATGAAATTGTGAAAGGGGAGCCACACAGTCTATACGTAGATGGAAAACCTAATAATGTAAATTTGAGTGTATTTCAGGAACAGAACAAGCAAATAAAAAATTCATCCTCCAAGTGAGCAGTTTTTTGTTTTGGTGTGGTGTCTTCATATCATCATGGACACACACACATTTTTCCTGTGACTTTTCAAGTCACTCCACACTCATCCTGGGGGAAAACACTTTGTGGAAAGACAAGAAATTTGTTGCTTTGCTTCCCTATTATGCTAATACTAGAAGGCAGCTAAAAGAAGACATTCATGAGGCAGTTCAGCTGTAATGCAGAGAATGGACACTCCTCCTCAGCCCAAGCCAGGTCCCCTTTGTGGCTGGGGACCCAGTTCTTTCCAGAGACTCTCAGGCTGGATAATTCCCTCACAGGCAGCACAAACTTCCTCTTTCCAGCAGACTGCCTTGGTAACCAAAGGGTCATTCACATTTAAGAATAGCTTTCCATTGAACAGATTTATCAAATGAATCTCCAAATGAATCAAAGTAGCAACAGCAATGTAAGATACTGAGTGTGTCAGCTGAGGCAAACATTGGCCCTTAGACATATCCTTGGTATTGCTATTACTGCCCTTGGGGTGAAAGGTAGAGGCTAATTGCTGGTTTTACAGGAAAAGGATTAGAGCTACACTTTGGTTAGATATTACTTTTTTTGATCTTCAGAGAAACAGAGAGACCTGAACTGATGATGCATTATCTTGCTTTGCCTTTTGTACTACGGTCCTCTGTAAAGATATCTCTGAGCAGGATTCTGTAAAGTGAAAAGAGTATTGGGATAACTGCCACTAGGGAAAAGAAAACTGAAATCCTAATAGATCATAAGCAGAGATGTATTAGAGCACTAAATTATACAGAATGCCTGTATATATGTAGTGGTTTTCACTGGGATAGAGCTGATTTTCTTCATAGCAACTCATGTGATGCTGTTCCAGATTTGTGACCAAATCACTGTTTCAAACACACGATGGTTTTAATTGCTGCTGAGCAGGTTTTACATGGACAAGTATTTTTAGGATGGGGGCTTGAAAATAAGAATCAAAATGCTTGATATTTGAGTTTTCATCAATTTTGTTGTCCAAAAGTATTAATTTGTCTTAAAGTCATTTTGTATGCTAATAGCAGTTGTTTATCACTGCTGAATATCTCATTACGTGACATCATATTAAAAACTGACATAACTGATCATTTGGGATTTTTCACTGTCTTTTTTTTTCCTTTTTATATGCACCTAAGTTGCTGCATCACAGGTTAACTAAGAGATTTATCTTTTCCTGGATAAAATATGATGGATATTTTTTATCCATCCTGGATAAAATTGATGAAAGATTCAGCAGTTATGAGTGATAAAGGTCATGGCAACATAGTGATTTTTTTTCATTCTTGATGTAATCTTTAAGCCAAGGAGGGCAGCAACAAATTTTCTAAGACCGTTAGCAAGTTGAGAATCAAAGCAATAGCTACACTTCCATTTAATTGGTATTTGGCATTAAAAGTATGCCTTGGAGTCCAAATGTATTACTTACATATAATTCATGATTTTTATACTGCTGGTTTTAAGAACAAAATAACTATTGCTGTCACCTCCCACAGTGTGTCTGTATGCACTCTGCATCATACATGTGTCCCAGGTGGAAAACAGAAGAGTAATAAAAATAATTTTTTTAGTAACAAAGCTTTCCTCTTCTTTCAGCCTTGATTTTAGTGCAAGGCTGCTGATAATAATGCCTGACTAAGACATCTGCTTTTTTTATCCATTTGAAAACATTTTTTCTTTCTTTTAAGTTGCAGTTAAATACTGCAAGTTTTCAAAATTGAACTGAAAATCAAAGAGACCAATGGAGGAGGACAGAAGGAAAGGATGCAGAGTGGGAAGAAAGGAGCCAGTTTTTCAATAAAGTAACATTCTCATCAGAGATTGTTCTGTGACTCATTTGTTTGGAGACACAACAATAAAGTAGGACAGTGGGATGCTGAGATGCTAATCAGGAATAGAGACTGTTCTTTCCCACATACTGTAGTGTCACTGCAGTTCTCCTCTCATCTCTCAGACTCAGTCCTCAAGACATACACTCAGTCGAGTGATATAAAAATAGGTCTTAAATTACAGCCTTTACCTTGTTAATTTTTTCTTCCTGAGTTTTATATCTTGATGCTCTTCTTCCTTCCATGTATATCATTGTCTTTGTTCTTGCTGCAGCAGGGGAACCAGCACTATCCCCAAATAAGGAAGAAGTCAAATAGTCCAAGTTGTCTTCGTCTTTGTTTTGTTTAAGCCTCTATTCTCAGACAAAGTAATGTCTCCTCAATCACTGCTGTGCTTTGGTGGCATCTGACTCAGGATCAGTCTTTTATCTGCTGTCATGGTACTCAATATCACGTATGCTTTATAATGCCCAAACACATACAAATTTGCCTATCCTTTGTAGTGATTTTGGTACCAACCTTTCCTCTAATATATCTATATTCATTAATTTTTAAATATTTTGCTCCCAGAGCTGCACTGAATATTGCTCATTTTGCCTTCCATCTTATTATTTTACGTCACAGTTCATTTTTTCATCATGTGTTTTTACTCACACAGGTTATAGAAATTTAATAATAAACACACATGGTACTACTTCAATGGTTGTAGATAGAGTGACTAGAGTGGTGACTGACATAAAATAATACACAGTAAAGGATCAAACGAAAATAAGCATGCAGAATGAATTGAACAGAATTTATTTGTATTTCCACACAAACAATTCCTAATACCAACTGCCTGTCTGGCAGACTTATGTTCCTGTATATGGAAAATCAAACAAAGTAGGTGTAAGAAATCACACAACAGATTTTAAAGTTTATTTCTTAATGATCTTTCTCTCTCTCATAGCCTAGCTATAGTATCTTTCCCCTATTTTACTGGCAACCATGTAGAGGATCTGCTTTCTGTTCACATGCAAAAAACTGAAATTCAAAAAAATCAGTGAAGGTCCAAGCCAAAAGATTTCCACAGAATTCAACATGCCCGCTACTTAGCTGCAAAACAAAAGTTTGTCAGATACAGCAAAGAAAAAGTTGAAGGAAAATTGAAAAGTCCAGATTATCTGGAGATAGAAGTTCAGATCTATCATTCACTGATTTTTCATTCCAGCTGTTTCCTTGAGCAGCAGTGCATTTCCTTTCTGCGTATAACCCAAAGGCTGACATAGGTGGGCTGAGAAGGGCAGTAATTGCAGGTGAATGCTATGCTTGACACTACCCCTGGAGCTTGGGGAGCTGACCTGATGATGGTTGTGAAAAAGGCTTGGGAGAAGACAGGGATGCTGGTGTGCTCCAAGTTCCAAAATAGTCTGCTAAATACTATGGCTTTATTCTAGGAAAGAGAATTATGAATTCAAGGGAAAACAAGAAACAAGTCATGACTCTCAGGTCAGAACAGTTCGGCAGGTCTTGTTAAAGTTTGACAGATCAGGTTTATGGTTTGGGATGACAGTTTAAGGGTTTATCCAGGCATTCTCAATACTTCAGATGTCAGGTTTCTCCCTGATATCCATATTTCTGACTGCTTCCCATAGTCTGGGGCAGCAACTGCACCCTGTCATCATACACAAGGAAGTTATGAGGAAGAAACTATTTTCCTCTGAACTCTGTATGATTGTGTCATGGTTTAACACCACCCAACAATTAAGTCAAATAAAGTAGGTGGATGTGGGGATCTGGCTTAGATGAGTGGCCAGGTTGAGGGACACTGGGCCAAAGGGCAACAGGTTCTTTCTCTATCCCCACCTGCTTGGGAATTCTGGGTGTGATGCCATATGGTATGGAATATCCCATGGATCAGTTGGGATCAGCTGTCCTAACTGTGTCCTCTCCCAACTTCTTGTGCATCCCCACTTTCCTTTCTGGTGTGGCAGGAAGCACAAAAGGCCTTGATGCTGTGTAAGCCCTGCTCTGTGCATTATCAGAGATAACATCGTTATATTATCGTCACCGTTTGAAGCCCATAACACAGCACCATACTAGCTACTGTGAATAAAATCAACTCCACCCCAGAAAATCCAGTACAAATTTTTGTAGATTGTCTTTAACAGCTGACAGTTGGCATTTGAAGGAGGGAATGAACAGTGAGATGAGAGGGATGATAGTGTTATTAGTGTGAACAACACTGACGCTCTTCCATATGCAAGGAATGCCACTGCATCCTTGTCAATAATTTAAGTAGGAACAATGAGTCAACTTTTGTGGTTTCCTAAAAACTTCCTTCTTTACTCTACATTTAGTTTTCAGCATGACCAAAGATGCTATAGGATTCTGCAGCTTAGAAATATTTCACAGCCACAGGATGCATCCTACCAGCATCTGAGGGAACAAATCCTCACAGTGGTGGTGGATTAATTCACAATGTGATGGTTTTGGCAGACCAGACAGTGTCAATTATGGGGATCTCTCAGACCAAGAACCACAATTAAAATTCATGGATCCAATAATATAGAACAGAATGGAATAGAATAGAAAAAAAAAAAGAATATTTTTGAGGAGCTTATTCTCAGCAATGTGTTTAATATGTATTAGGAAATCAGCTCAGTGGGAAAAGACGCTTCCTGAAAGTGCAGATAGAAACTGGACAGCACTGATTTTCTCACTGCTAATTCCCAGCTTCTTCACTGCTCACATTACTATCTAGCAGTTAACTTAGCAACTATACAACAGGAAGGAGGCTGGAGACCATCAATTAATACTGACCCCAGAGCAGCACAAGCCTAGCAAATAGTACATTTTGCATTTGCTGTTGTATTTGTAAGTATTCATCTGTTGAAGAGGAAACACTTAAGACTGTAAATAGTAATATTTTTTTAATTATTTCTTTTAACTAGGAAAGAAATATCACTGAATTTCAGATGCTAACATTTGAGAATGTTAACAAATTCTCAAACTGTTCTAGATATCTGACATTTCACAAATTAGTCAGTTGAGAGGAAGTTCTTACACAGAATTAAATTAAAACAGCTACAAGTCTAGACATTGCTATTAGAAATTATGCAATGTGATATTACATTATAATGTTTCTATCAACCTTTCCTTTTCAACAGAAAATTTTGACAAAATGCGACCTTTTATGTAATACTTAATTGAAAAATATAGATGTACCATTAGGAGATTAAACCACTCCAAATGAAAAAATTCCTGGATCAAAAAAGAAAATTCTCTTAACTTTCATGTTGTGACAAATAAAAAGCAAGGGAAAAAATAAGCCTTTCTTTCCAGACTAGACAAATTAGATTTTTGTTATGCCTTTTTCACTTGGGCAAGCAGCCTATCCGAATGGAGTCCCAAAATCCTATTTGTAAATGTCATAAAAATATATTTTATTTCCAAAGCTTCAGATATCTCCTATTAAATAATTTGAGTTTGTAATCAGTAGATACAAAACAAAATCTTTTTTCCTATTTCTTCCACCAGAATAGTGGCTGTATGCAGGAAACCCAGCTCATTTCTCAGGAAATGTCCAAACAATTTCCATTTTAAAATTCTTTATTTATATTTCTAGGAAGGACACTTTTCCTTTTGTTTTACTGTCTTCAGTAGGAAGGCAGTAGTTTTAATTCTGAAGAAAATTCAGTGTTAAACTGGCTAGGTGAAACATAAAGAACAAGACCTTTGGTTCTTCTAATGAAACCATTGTCTGACTAATAACTGCATATGTGTCCCCTAACACTTAACTACCTTGTCTTCCAGAAGTGAAAATGTATCCATGCAATAAGTTACTGTGAAGGTGCAGTTTCAGATGTAAAATTTTAGAATCTATTTATTTCATCTAAAGTGCAATCATGATTTTTAGTTTTATTTTTTAAATTTCTGTGCATTTAAATGTAGCTTAGTGTAGAAGTACATGCATAATGATGCTGAGATAAAATTATTCTTTCTTTTGTACCTGCTACAAGTTCTCTTATAGAGAGTATAAAATAATTCACTCCAAATGGTATTTTATTTTTCAAAAGTTTTTAAGCTTCCTAAGTAAGACCTAAGATAAAATATATTTTCTATCTTTTCCACTAAGCAGCACTGCACTAGCATTGTGGGATACTGTGTCATCTTTTCCTGCCATTATTTGTAAGTTTGGTGTTTCTTCTGTGCAATTACAATGGAGACAATGGGGATCTCCCATCTGGAGCTCCATCTGCTCCATTTCCCATTTGCTGTTGGGCAAAGCAGAAGCCTGGATGTTGACTCTTAACTTTTACGACATCTCCCTGCAGATGCTGAGGTCCAGTTCCAAACGAATGCACAGTTTATCCATAAAAAATCTGGAACAGGAAATTTACTTTGAATTTTCCTTTTCCTTCCTCTTGTGGTTCAGAGTTCTGCCTGGGCTCTGAGTCAGGGCCATGCCTTGGACCAGCCCCACAAAACTGGGTTGTGGTCCAGTCCAAATCTTCACACATGGGGCACAGCAGGTCTGCCCCTGGTTTTCCCACAACACCTCTACATCTGCATCCCAGCATCTTGACCTTTATTTTCAACACCAATTCCAATGTTAAATGGTACAAAGATAAAACAAGTAGGTAGTATTAATGCTGACCCAAGCTAAACCTGAAAATGATGATGGTTGCAAGGCAAAATTAACCAAAATACTGTAGAGTACATCAGGCTTTTACAGGTTGTGAGCTGACAAAGTCAAAGGATAAAATTCATTTTGACCTGACCACAAAAGGGATTGAATATTGACAAAAATCACTGTGGAGTCTATGGAATTTCAGCAGTGTTAAAGACCAAAACATGACATGGTATTCTGGTAAAGACAATATCTGACCATAAACATTCCTAGAATGAAATATTTTCATGACAATAAGACAAAAAATATCATTGTTCTGACCAGCTCAATTATGTAAAAGCTGACAACATTGCCACCCTATTCTTGTACATTTTTCCCACATGTGATATTGCTATTGATTTCTAATCAAATTTGAATTAATTTAAAACATGACTCAGAGCACACACTGAAGGCTTATAACAGCGATGTCTAGTAGTAGGCTTTCCTTATTTTTCCTGGTTCTGAAACTCGGCTTTCAGTTGCTTTAAACAGAACTTTCAGTACTTTAAACTTTCATAAAGCCTCGTTTGTTTAACAGACAGTTTGGAAGAACCAAGTAAGCAAGTTTTGCACCTTGAGGTCGCAAAAAAGTGGTCTTCAGTTAAAAAGGAATGAAGTTGTTCTGGAAAACAGCTTTCACTTGTCTTTCCTAAGTACTTCAAAATAGGTCATGAATACTTAAAAATGGGTCATGAATTCTTCTCTCTTGAAACCCATGAGTCCTTCCTTGGTGTGCGGTCTGGGCTATGTTGTGATTCCAAGAGTTCTGGATTTTCCTTTTTTGTTTCAATTTTGTTTAAGGTCTGCTTCAAAAGCATAAGAATAATATGCTATGACAAAGTAAAACTACATGTCAAAGATTAATCCATGGGCTGAAGAGACCTTTGAAATATATGTAATAGTAAGACTGGTTTAGTAACATCATTGTGATTTGTTTATCGAAAGAGTTTTGAAGGATTTTTAATAATATTAGTCAAAGGTTTGGGGGATTTTTTAAATGTTCAGGCACAATATCGATAAAGAGTTTTTTCTAGCACTTAGCTTCAGCCAACAGGAGTAAAGTTCATAGCTTGTAATAAACATTTTTTGCTACATCCATTTGACTTTCTGCTGGTTTTCTGATTAAAAAAACCTAATGGATATCAAATGAAAAAGCAGCTAATAAAATGAGGCAAATATCAATAACATATGTATCTATACATTTTCATTGTGCATATCCAAACCAAGGAAAGGTCTCAGAATTGTTCAAAGTGTTATATGACAGATGTTATGGAATCTGATACCCTCATGAACACACTTGAATGTACTGAGAGGGGCACAGAGGGAATGTCTGCACTTGCTTTGGGGCAGGACTGCTACTGTGGATGGACACCTGCTGCATAGCATGTGTGTCAAGGGAAAATGTTGTTCTACTCTTTCATGGGCAGAAAACACAGCTTGAGTGTGATGTGATTTTGCCATCATGTGCCTTCTTGCAATAAGATGGTGCTTTTATTTTGTTATTTATGAGGGGTGACATGCCTTTGACAAAACAAACAGAGATAGCAGAAGTATCCCATATACTTTCTCCCTCATCTCACAGACCTTCAGGGATTCTTAGGGATTCACTATGGCTAGTTGGGCTCCTGAGGTCTAGTGCCATCTCTAATTAAATTTAAACAAGTTAAATCACAGCCTTTCATGTTCTCTCACATGAATCAATCTAATTCTGTTCTGGGATTTCTAACAGTTTTGTGAATTAAATTGATTTTTACTTTTCCTAATCATCCGCATAGCGACATGAATAAATTTAGAGTCAATGTTGTGAGCTGAGTTAGAAATTTATTTCACATGATTTCTGGAACTAGACTGAGAAATGTTCAGCACTTCCAGAACTAGGTTTTCAAAACTTAAAGGAATTTAAAGAACTTGCTTTATTGTTGAGTCCAATCCCTCTGCTGTCATAAGCAGATATAGTGCGTGTAGGCTGTTTTTCTATTTAATCAAAACAACTGGCCAGATTTTCAAAATAAAATATTGTATTGGGAGTCATTCAGCACATATTTTCCTCTGATAGCAGAGGAATTAGTGACCCCAGATTCTTAATGCCATGAGACATAGGCCTGACAGAGAAAATAATAACCAACATTTAGAGAACTTGAAATAATAACCAGGTCTTTCAGGCAGACACAGACACCAAAAATGAAAAAGAATCAGGACAGAAGCTGGACAGATCTGCATGTAGTAAGATCTGGAAAGGACAAGGCATTTTTAACTTTTTTAACACATAATCATTGAAAATAGATTTATTATACTTTTCTTTTTATGTGGCTTAAATTCCCTGCAAACTTAAAACAGTATCATGTACATTTCAATAGTCTTTGCATTCATTAAGGACCAGCTGTCAAGTAAAACTGTGGCAGCACTGGGTATGTAATTGAGACAGACTCCAGGCAGTTGTTGTGCAAGTTATGATGAAGAGCCTTTATCAGGACTGAAATGAGAGTTGTTTTTGTTACACGTGTCAACTTGTCCCTTCCTGAAATACTTCTAGAGAATGTTATAATTCCTTAGTTAAACCCTTAGCTTAAGTCAAAATGCATAAATCAATGAAGAGAGATACTTTTTTATTGTTTTGGAAGATAAATTATCTCCTTGCTTACTTAACAGTTTCATAGAAAAATGTTTCTTATTTATTATCTTTTGCATTTCATGTCAAGAAACAAGGTGTGTGAAAGTGACTAGACTCAGAAATCCTGATAGTTTAGAGGAGTAACTATAAGACTTTTCTCATTTCAGCCCCTCTAACACTCTCAAGTGAAAGTAGTGGAAAATAGGACTTTGCTAGGAAAAAAAGGGAGATCAATACCTCAAAGTATTTATTTATATAATTAACTGTCTTGAAATAAATCAAGCTGTAGTCTCGAAAAGCTTCATATTTCTTACAGACAGCTTATCAGATACTTGAAGTGAAAGCCATTAGCAAATCCCATGTGCAGTATTCACCATTTGTGCGGTGCATTTACAGTTCTTTGCTAAGCAAGCGGTTGAAAGATAAATAATTTGCCTTATGGAGCAATCTGAGACTGTTTTTCATTAAATGCAGAACTACATGAGCTGCTTACAGAAGGGAGACAAATTGAAACTGGAGTTAAATCTCCAGGGAGAAAGTCATTGCTCCAGCATGAGAGACATTTTGAAAACTTCCCTGAAACATGAATGTGAAAACCTCAGTGCCCCAGATGCACCAGATTTCTGTCGCCATATGGATTGTTCATCGTGTTCACCACAGCCTGGATTTTGCAGAGTTATGAACAAGTGTGGCACAATTGTTGGACCATAAAATACTCTCGAAGGCTCTGCTGCCACCTATTCAAACTGTCAGCTGAGCTACAGCTAAAAAGTTCCCTGTGTCAGAGTTAGTGCCATATCTGGCAATCTGAGAGCCTAAATTGTGGGTGAGGTGTTCAAGGTCACCAGTAGGAAATAATGTGAAGGAAGTCTACATCTAAATCCTCTTGAAGAGAGATTTAAAGGACAGGGGTCCATTTGGAACAATTAGAGATGAGAGTATTCAGTATGTAAGAAACACCCTGGAAGAAAGCATAAAGAGGTTTGCAAAGCAGAGAGGAAGAGACTGAAGGGCAGTGCCACTGGCACAGCAACACTAACTTTTTGATTCTGTATAGAAATACAAAAGTTGATTTCTGTGTGGAGCATTCCATTAAATATTCATGAAGAAAACATCACTGCTACTGCCCAAGTCATGTAAGAAAATCTCAAAATATGAGGTATATTTTCAGTTCTGTGTGCCTGCTGGCTTTGGGGCACAGAAGAAGCACACAGTCTGTGAGCTCAGTTAGCTTCCTTATAGAGCCTGTGCAACTCCACTGGGAACACTGGGTTCTTGCCATCTGCACTCAGAAAGGACATCAAACAGAGATGGCACTGAAACACCACCTGATTAGGCAAAATTATTAGGTGCAGGAAAAACCCAGTATCTTTGTATATAACAACACAAGAATCCAATCCTAGATATAAATTATTAAGTTTTCCCTGGAGAAATTAACAGTGAGGTCAACCTAATTGCTTAGTGTTTGGTCAAGGGTCACATTTAAAGTTATGCTGACCTGACATGGTTCAGTTCATATGATCAAACAAATGATGTCAGAAGGGGTTTTTTTTAAGAGATTATAAACAATACGGTAACAGGTAAACCAAGAGCCAGAATGCATTCTGGTAATGTTAAAAGACAGATGTAGATATATTAAATGTTATATTTATGGAATATGTTCATTTCCTGAAAGTTGTTACCAATGATCTCTGTGTACAGATTGAAGACTGAAATTTTAATCACTTGTGACATTTCTGTACATCTATTCTTCGTGGTTTTAGCTTTGTGTCTGCAATTCAAATGGAGAGAGAAAGTTCACAGTGTGGTAGAAGGCAAAGTGTCTCTTTATTCTTGGAATTAATCCACAGAAATGCCTCCTCTAAAAATAAATTCCCTGGAAAGAAAAGAGAAGGGGGAGAGGAGGGTAAACAACAACTGTTTCGTTTATCAATTCAAAATGAATAGTGACATTTATGCAGCATATAAGCATAAATATCTTAAGATTTATTATGTCTGCCGTGTCAAAACAAGTTATGAAGCATATTTGCTATGATCATGAGGTTTTCTGGGGTCTTATCCTTTATTTGGATTAACAGTCTCCTATACCAATGGAGGCAGCTGGAAAAAATGAGTACAAGAAAGAATGAGAACATATGAAAGAATAAGAATTTTAAAGAGAAAGGAAATACAGGAGATGAAAGTAGAAATGCATAAATTGATTTTAGAAAAAAAATTTGAAGAATTTAAATGAAACTATATGGAAGAAAGTTGACTTGACTCTTGCTGAGCTGCTGATACCAAGCTCTAAATCTGAACCAATCTTTAGATTAATTTGCAGTGGGGTTTTTTTGGTTTTTTTTTCTTTTTTTTTTTTTTCTAGCTTAATCAGATTTAGTTGCTTTAGTTGCTTAGTTGCTTTCCTGTTCAACAGGAAAGCAATAGAACAATTGCCCCCTTTATATTATTTTCTCCCCTCTACATTTACTTTATAGCATATCTTTATAAGATGTCCCCTCTTACTCATTCTCTCTCTAAATGAGATGATATTTCAATTTCCTTCCATAGAGTAGCCTTTTTTGATAACACTTCTTATCTGTTTGTGAACCTTTCGTTGCTGTCACATCCTTTTCTGAGATGATATGATGTGAGCCAAATATTCTGAAGAAGAATCTATAATTGATCTTTGTAATGACAGTATCCGTTTCTTTGTGCTGTTTTCTAGCTTATTTTTCACATCTTGTTCTTGCAAGTGATGCTTTGGACCTGAACAATTATTAGAGAAGAAGACGTGAGAAGCTTAAATTTCCTTTCTATTGCACAACTGCCTGATTTTTTCAATAATTCAATTAACTGTCAGCTGTATACCCTTCCTCCAAGCATTCTGACCTCTCTGAAGGTGTTGAGCTTTCTCTAGTTATTTACAGCTCAAATGTTTGCTCCTCAAATATCCATGCTGAATTAGTCCACCCTGCATCAAGAGATGCATGCAAATCTCCTTTCTTGTCTCAGTTCCCATACAGTGAGTCGTATTTCACAACTTTCCAAAAATAATTTTTAAAAAAACCCAAAAACTCAGAACAAAAACAAGGTCGTGAGATTTCAGGTTCACTTTTCAATATAACTCTCTAAGGGAATGTAAATGCATCAGCTCGAGTTCTTTTTATTAACTTCTTTCACCAGCTGTGAGAAGGAGAGGGAACTTGCCATCAAATGTTCTGAAAGATTCGAAATATTATTTATACATGATAATAAAAGGCAATTTTTGAAAACAATACTCCCAAACTAGTCCCCTCCTTCCCCTTAATCTGGAAGCCAGTACCCAGAGACTGACAGTAATTATGCCAAGGGAAAAAGTGTCTGTCTTGCACTTACCTTCCTACCACCAAGCCACCTACAGCTTCCTCTGGCACCTAACCAAGCCCTCTCTTGAAGTGTCAATGCTTATATAAGGTGATGCTGCTCCTCTCCATTCCCCTCTTATTAGTTTTTCACTCTCAGTAGCACCCAGCTCCTTGTCACCAGCTCTCTCCTCCCACTGCACGTCCCCTGCCTTCTCTATCAGCAAGCTGCACTACTGCCTGTCCCCTTCACCCTGGGGATAAAAGCGTCTGGGGAAGGGGACCATGCCTGCACCCTGTCCCCTCCATCACTTCTGCTGGCTTGGTCCAGACAGTGTCCTGATCTTGGCATAAGCCCCCTGCAGGTGTCACCCCAAGAAGGTCTTAGCCTTTTTATTTGTACAACCACTTTAGTCTTTTGTTCCCACAAGATGTTCTCATTCAGAAAATGCACACAGCTAGCACAATTAGTAATGCTTTCCTGTAGCCTTTTGCAATTCATTGCATTCACTGCTTTTTCAGTAGTCTCATAATATAATACATGCCATTCTTTCTCCAGGTAGGATTTCTAAAATTCCCTTAAAAGAAATCAGGGCAAATTTATGCTGCTTCTTACTTACAACTCTATAATTTTCTGTTTATATTTAAGGGTTATTCTGCTGTCATTTTCCTTACAGCGTGGAATTTTATAAATACATAAATATATCAAATATGTTTGCTGTAAAGTGTTGCCTATGTTTACTCACATGCTGGTACACCTCTTGATTGAATGACTCATACAGATCAATGACTCAAAGGCACTTTATATGCAGATATATTCTGTGTTTATCCTGCAGACCACCCACTGCCAGCAAATACAATTATAATTTCATAATTGGAAGAGAGCTAGAGAGATGCAGGGTGTGTCTGCCTCGCTTGCTATGTATGTATGTTCACGTATGTATCAGTGCATGGATGTATGTAATGCATATGTACATACTCACTGAGAGTGAAAAATAAAGGAAATTAAGCAAATTAAAATGTCCTGGGTAATATGATTGCAACACATTCAAAAAGTAGCATATTGGCACTGCGAATGGCTGTGGAGGTCTCCATTAAGAGCAAGGATAATGGTACTCCAAACCTCCTGTGCTGGTTTGCCTGGCTTTGGCGGAGCACTTAAAGCACAGCACTCAGGGAATGGGATGGGGGAAGGGCAGTGCACTGGTTCTGCCTCACCCACAAGTACGCTTTTCTGTCACTTCATATCTTTTACACAATTAAGATTAATTAAGGATATAATTACAGAGAATTAAATAATAGCATTAAATTCTGCCGGAATGTATTTTTTCAGGTTTTCAAAAGTAAGGCAGTACAAGAGCAGCAAAATAATAGAATTAGAAATAATAATTTTGAAAGAAGACACCTTACTGTGATGTGATTTGCAGAAACAACTATGATACAGTCACAATGACTAAGTGTTTGTAGTGCTAGTAGGTGTTTACTCCCATACAGAGATGGCTGTGAATTTTTCATCAAAACACCTTTTGAAATAATCATGCTGATTTTGTCTAAATCAAAGTTTAATTTTCTTGCAAAAAATTAAATGTTGCGTAAATTTTCTGTCCTTTGTGGAAGGTCATAATAACTTATCAGTAAAATACTCATCTATTCTGATACCTCATTTTCTCCGAAATATAAAAGTAATTTGTGATTGCATTGCCATTAAAACAGAACACTGAATACACGAGAGAAAAAAAAGGATGTGCTTGCTCTGAAAAAATAAGAGAAAATGTTTCAGTGAGGTAGCAGCTGTCTTTAGTCACATCAATAAAATTGAAGTAGAGTATCCTAGCAGCATTAACAAGAAGTAACATTATGCTAGTCACTGCAATTTCTGACAGTGAAAAACAATTAAATAAGTGATGTGACTTAGAAAATTGGAAACAATTTTTAATTTTTCCAAACAACTCAAAATCCAAATGTTGAGTTTCCTTATAAGAGAATGCTTTTGTAATATTAGAAGTGGAAACATTTTTGAAAGAGAGTAGAAATTAAAACAGTAATTCTTAATTTCACTATTTATTTTACATACATATTTGTAGACAGCAATATTTTTAATGCACTTATTCTTCAGCCATCTCACCAGATTATTCCACTGTCAGGGGATGGTCCCTTTCACAGCCCCACGTGGTTTCTAGATGAAGAAATTTAGCAAGGAAATGTCATTTGAATTTATTCTTCTTTAAGCTTTAGGTAATGAGTTGTTTGATTTTCAGGTCCATGTAATTTGGATAATTATTTTCCCTTTTTTCCAGCTAACCAATTTTAAAGCCAGAAGTCTATGCTGGAGTCATGTGGTGGTGTTTCCGAGAGGGAACACCATGACCTGCACATACCCATACAAGTGGAGAACCTCACTTAGGATCTGGAACTGGAGATTTTGTTTTCTTCTCATGGACCTTTCCATTTTCATCCAGTTGTCTATTCAAACCAGGTAGTGAGGCTACAAAAATAACCCCAAGCACTTATTTCTCTACCAAAAAATCTCCTAACAAAAACAGAAGATGGAGTGCGCACAATGGATTTTACATGACGGGATTTTGTGGTCACTTTTCATTTATTTTCAGCTATTTGAAAATGCAATGCAGATATCATGACTAGGTTTTAGAACAACATATCTGCTTTATTTAAAAGGATGAAAAAGTGATATATGCTCTTATATTAATGAAGACTACTATCTTAATCTCATGAAAGTTAGAATAACTATCCAAGACTGAGATTTTGGACATATAAAGTTAGAAGAAATCTTTCAAACTACTTAAAATAATTTAAATATTCAGTGAAAAAATGCACACTTTCTGCAAACAGCCTGTTAACATCAAATTTCCAGCACCTGCCAATCTCCAACAGCTTTTTTTTTTTTTTTTTTTTTTAATTTTTTAAAGTCAAGATTCACTCATTAAAGTCATTTATGTCACTGTCTGGAGAAAGTAACACACAGTGATTCCCATGAAATCCTGTGTGTTGTGTCAAATCTACTACCTGCTGTGCCTCATCAACCATAGCATTCATTTCACATCTTATTCATTGTGTCATTGGAAAGTGAAAATATTTTCTTTTCTGTTTCCCCCGTGCATCATTGTATCACTCAGAGTATGTCACAGACCACTCTCCAGTAACGGTAATGAAGTGAGATCACCCACATCATGATTTTCAGGACTCAAATCCATATGCCTTAGTAATAAGTCAAGTATGCCAGCTCTTTGCCAGCAACATTATTTAAACCTTATTTAACATGCTACAAGGGTCCTGCCAAGAGGACAGTCAAAATATAAATGAGCATCTTGAACTGAGAGGCTTCCTAGGGATGGGCAATTAAAAACCAGCAGTCTTCATAAAGGGAGCAACATAGGTAGTGGTGGTAAAACATTGAATTGGTGTGTTTCAATCCCGGACTGCATGGATCACCCACAGGCGTGCAAGGAAATGCAATTTTTCATGCTTATCTTGCTGGTCCTGACTGTGACCATGAGTTTCGATTAACGTGGGGCATTGGAAACTGTTTATTTACACAGGCATGCCTTCTGATAAGCTATCTCCCTCTTTTTCATCTTTGTGGCATCACGTTGAGGCAAAACATTCAAAAGTTCAAACAGGATAAGTTGCTGCAGAAATACCTCTTGACAATGACCTATCTGTGAAAACATACTCATGTTGAAACTCCCAAGCAAAGGAATAATTTACCTGATTAATACTGGTTATTTCTCCTCTTTCTCTTACTTCTGTGAAGCCTGTGTCCTTACACTTTGCTCAAATGTAGCAAACCCACCCCGATCAATCATTGTCATGCACGATACCTTGCAAAGAGCTTTCTTGCACTCTTGACTAGCTTCATCTAGACTTAAATTGGATTCTGCATGCAAAAAATTACATACTATAATTAATCAGTCTCCTGAAACATCTAGTCCTGTTCAAGAGCTTCCATCACATGCAGTTATTAAAATATGGTGTGGTGTAAAAATGTCTTCTTCCTACGTGACAGCCCACACCATGAGGCTACCAAGGAATTTTCTGAATAGTTTCAAAATATTTGCAAACCCAACTTTCATTTTGGCAAAAACTACTGAGAACTTCACCCAGAACAATCTGTGACTCAAAAACCTGATGGTTGCTGTTTGCTGTGGTCTAAGAAGGAATCATCATTTTCCAGAATAAGTGCAAACAATAAAGCTCATAGGAAAGGTGAACCAAGCAGCTCCTTTCACCTCTTAAATTATTTTTACTGTCTTCATTGAGCTTTGCTCTGTTGCAGTCCTTCAGTCAGATTTTTCACTTGCATCAGCCTTATTTTAAACACTTTTCTCTCTTCTGTTGCCCTGATGTCCTGATCAAGATTGCAGTGAAGAAAATATACGAATTATTTTAACAAGACATTGTTGTGTACCCACCATCTTTCTGGGTTGTGCTCTTTGCCCCATTCACTAGGTACAAACATATTTGTCCTGGAAAAATAAATCAAAACAAAAGTTTTCACTGATTATCTTGTTGGGGATTTTTACAGTAAAGTATATGAGGAAAAGAAGCTTGCAGTTATATCAATTTCTCTTGACTTTTCGGGCAATTTATGTTTGCACATTCTTGACTTTAAGCTTTCCTATGACTGCAAGAGCTACGCCCAACACATTCCTGCATTGTGCTGTAGGACTTTTCATCATTCCTCAGCCAGCCTCATTTATTATACAGTTCCTGTTTGATTGTACTTGCCTTCAAATTTTCAATTTGCATCTTCCAGTTACATTTTAGACCCACTGAAGGATCAGACCAACTCTCTTCAATTAAAGCTTTATTTTTGTACATGATTGGTGATGACAAGAACTCAAGAACAATAATAGAAATCAGATGAAGGTGTCTATGATGATTCTGACTGCTTCTTCTGGTTTTGACTGGAATCAAGTTAACTTTCCTTTTAGTAGCTGGTATGAGGTTATGTTTTATATCTGTGCTGGAAACAGTGTTTATAACACAGGGATGTTTTAGGTATTGCTGATCAGGGCTTACACAGCATCAAGGGTTTTTCTGCTTCTCAGCCCACCCCTCCATTGAGAACACAGGGAGGTGCACAAGAAGTTGGGAGGGGACACAGCCAGGACATCTGATCCCAGCTGACCCAAGGGATATTTCAGACCATATGGCATCATGCTTAGCGTATAAAGCTGGAGGTAGAAGAAGGAAGGGGGACTTGTTTAGAGGGACAATATTTGTCTCCGCCAGTAACTGAGATTTGTGAATTTTCTCCCCCATTCCATTGGAGGAGAGTAAGCAAGTGGCTGTGTGGGGCATAGTTGTTGTCCAGAAATTAACCATGATGACACTTTTTAGAAAGCTACATTTTCAGCTAAAAATGCAAGAAAAATCTTTCTTTTGGTCTTAATCAATCTCAAACTATCCCCTAGATGAAAAGCACTTTTCATTTTGGATGTATAGTTTCTTCCAAAGCATTAATGCTTTTGGCTGGCTAACCACTACATTCCTCCTACCAAATTATTAATTATACAATTTATCAAAGCAAGTAGTCAGATAAATGGTTTGTCCTGTCTCCTTTGCCTCTTTGCTGTCTCAAATCTTCTTCCCACTCACATGGAAGGATGAATATCGCAACATATTCTTCTTCAACCTTAACCTGAAAGAATTTGGGGTTTGGTGTTCATTAATTAAGGGTGGGAGGAAGGAGTGAGCTTTTGAGGCAGCCGTTAGATGAAAAGCTACAGTGTTGTTAACTATTTTAAACCTGAATTTTCTGATAGGAGGAAAGCCTGTCGGGAGTTTTGGAGGGAGGCATACTCGATCATAACATTTTCTGTACTATTGTAACACTCATTTCTCTACCATTGCAAACTCATTTGACCCTGTTGAACTAGTGGAACAAGCTTTTCAGAAATTAAGTTATTAACAATTTAAAAATAAAAATTGATACTTTGGTTCTAATTCATCATTAAAAATTCATTCTTCTTCTAAAACAAAGGGACCTAGAGTCTGGCAATTCATATTTCCCACTTCTTGATAGAACAGCAGAACTCTGCTCCCTAGGACTCTGAAGAACTCCTTCCAGTGTCCATTACTAATAACATTATTGTAGAATCCATTCTGTCTTAAATCTTCTGCATCTTGTTCAAAATCATGCAAATCACATGCAGCTCAAAGCTAAGTTTAAATCTTTGGCTTTGTCCTCATGTACAGCCACTAGCTATCCAATTTGATCAGCTTTCATAGATGAAATGAAGAATTATTCATTTTGTTTGTTATTCTTCTTTTCATTATTCTCCTTAGAAAAAGAATTATTTCCCTGTGGTCTCAAAAAAAAAACTTCATAAAGTAGTTTAATTCTGTGAGTTCAGCAGAAATTCAACTCTTAATAGTTCCTTCTGGGCCAAGGAATAAGTAATGAACTCGATCCCACTACACCTCTTCTTTATTAATAGTGTGTTTTGGGAACTGGAAAACACAGACTGTCTTGCTTGAAATACTGTGATCCCACACCAGCTCTGGGTTTTAGTTTTGATCTTCGGATTACTATAAAAAATGTGTCTGAGTAAGTGAGGAATTTTCCAAGTGCTTTCTCTTCTTACACTGTATTCAGCACAGAGTGACTCTTTCCCAGACCTATGTCCTGCTGTGCCTGAAGTTCAGCCCTGACAATGACATGACCACCTCCAGCTACGCAGCACACTGACTTCACCTAATGAACCCATCCCCTCAGTCCTACACAATAAAGGTGATAAAATTGTGTGCCTTTCACTCCTTAACTCTTCTCTGTCAAAATGATTTGGACTAGAAAAGACCTACCAGTGTAAGTGTCCAAGCCGTGTCTCCTTGGAAGCCACCTGGATGCTAAAGTGCGCCATTCAGCAGTACGGCTCTGGATTTTAATGTTTCTTTTGCTTTGATCCCTTTCTGGAACTTAGGTTATACCAATCTAGCATTGTCACTTCTAATTTCCCAAGTGAGAAAATAAAGCACTTGCTGTGTCTCCAAAAGCTGTGATGAGATGATGATGGTGTTTCTACCTAAGAGCTGATGATTTTCCCCTGCCTCAGTGAAAATTGCAGCAATGTATGAAGAAATCATCTCTGTAGGTGACAGAACAAAACATATCCAGAACATATCCATAACAGAAATGTTAGTGCAAGCACAGACAGGTGTTCATTGTGATAAAACATTTCTAGATGGAGAAATCTCAATATGAATTTTCATGGAAAAAGTATTTAAGGGACAGAAATTGGAATAGGTTAGAATAAATCTTCCAGATTATTCAGGGTTTTCATATTATGCAACCGTTCTTGATGAACAAAATTTTACAAAATAATTTTTTAAAAAGTTTGATGTGGTTGCATTGGTTGCAATGAGATGATATATGCAGCTTATACTTTATTGTATACCTTTGTTATCAGTTAACTCTGCATTAGGATCACTTTGTTTTTGTATACTGCTGACATCAAAGAGAAAAGAGGCAGGTTTTAAGGGGAACAAATTTAGGTTTCAAAGCCATGAAGGGATCTTTAAAGCCGTCTCTACACTAAAAAAAACATTGTACTTCAGTCACACTCCACTCATCAGTGCTTTCTACTGGCTAATGGAAGCTGTTCAACATGCAACATGATGAGAGTCTTTCTTCCATGTAGAAGATCACTATGCATTTTCTAAGAAAAATATAGAACAGTGTTCAGGCTGTTCTGGCTGCAGACACATAAATGTAGGTGTCATGACATTTGCTGTACCATCCCCTTATAAGCAGTACTCAAGGCTGCATAGAATTTTCTGAGTTATTTCAAGAAGGAAGTGTTGCCTTTCAAGTGGAAGAGTTATAGTCTGGATGATATCTGCTTTCTGTCTTTGGAGACAGCATATGTGCGCAGAATGAGAAAAAAAATTATGCTCACCTAATGATTTTGTCAGGTTAATTGGATCCAATCCAGCATGAGATTTTTAATTTCAATTTAGATTCTATTATTTTGACAAAGATGCTGCATATGTAGGGCAAAAATAATAACTATATTGTATTACCTGCCAGATTGAACTGATGGAAGTGATGAATTCTGAGTTTGAAGACACAATAATTTTAATTAAAGTTAAGAACTCTGTTGCAGTCTGGCCACATTGGTAAATCCACTGTCTGATTGTTAAATGATTTTTGCTATTAAAAGATAAGAAAGTTGTCATATGCACTTGTTTCATTTTAGTGTGCTTTCAAATCTGTTGCTAACACTCAACTGTTGCTCCTAAATAAATAAGTTGTTTCGAAGTTGAGTTAATTTAAATGTTTGGGTTTTTTTAAAATGTACTCATTATTCCTCATGCTATTATTTTCTTGCTACTGTTAGAAGAACTGATTGGTTTCTTTAGTCAAATATTTGACCAGAAGAACATCTGCAATTTTAATCACCTAGTGTGCTTTCTCCAGAATAAATATTTATATATTAAAAAAAAAAAAAAAAAAAAAAAAAATCCTATTCCTGTTACACAGTTGGTCTAACTTCATGGACTCATCTCCAGCCGTTTTCATTCCTCCACTGTCACAATGGGAGCCTAATGGACTGTGCCTACTAATAGCATTTTACACTATTCCTGCCCTGTGTCTTCTGGCTCAGGCAGGCAAGTAAACTCCTGCTGCTACAGACAGGTACTGCCTAAAAAGAATGCTGGAACAGTGTAGGGATTTCTTTTCTTTTAGTACCAGGCCTTAGGAAGCATTTTTACCTATTGCCCCTTGGAAATGGAGAGGTGGCAGTTTTTGGTGATATGGAAGGGAATATAACAGGATTAGAAGCAGCTCAAGATTTTAAATCCATTTGCTCCTTTCTAATCTTTACTTTCAAGTGATACGCCGTGGAGAGCCTAGGTTCAAGTCTTCCTTACTGAGCCAGTGTTCCTAAGGTCAAGGAGCTGAGTTTGATTTGCAGCTGAAGCAAGCAAGGGACTCTCAGCTGGGGATGCACAGAAATGCCAGAGTATTTCAGAGCTCAGGGGAAGGTGGATGTTCATGTGTACACAGTTGGTGCCACAGATTTCTGATTACTCATGTCAATCCACAGATCACATTTAGATGCTACAGCTGCTCCAGTTCTCCACTATATACTACAGCTCCTGGAATAGGCCATGTTCAATAAATGGTAAGGCAAAAGTGGAAAGAAAACCCTCCACCAGCTCTTTTTTTCCATTTGGTTCAGTTTAAATACTTTACACAATTCAATTTCTATGGAAGTCAGAAAGAAAACAAGCAGATCTCTTACCTAGAAGGCATATAAAGATTTGAAAGAACTAAAGACCTACTCATCAAGTGCTGGCTTCCCCTTACTCTGAGATGTCAAGGTCTGTGCTCTGGGATTGGGATCTGAGACCTCAGGGTTTCACAGTAGATTCTGAAATATGGGGCACAGGAGGGACCTCTCCATAACCCTCATGCAATCACCTTAATTGCTTTCCTCCCTGAGTTTTTGAGTATTGGTTTTGTTGTTCTCACTTGTTGACAGCTCTGTGCTTGCTTGATAAAGAAAGGTATTGTCCAGCTGGATAAAAATGAAAGGATTGAATGAAACAAAAGATGTCCTAAATGTATATGCTTGGCAAAAGCATGATGGTCTATACATAGCTAGGAGTTTAAAGGATGGAGTTTAAAGACAGTGTTGCAATAACAATAGCCATCTTTTATGAAATATCAAGATTTTACCATCCAATTATTGAGGTACGTTTACAAATGCTTAAAAAGAATGGCAAATTGGAAGTCTCTTTCTCTCTGTCCCCTTATCTTCCGCATTTCCAAAATACCGCAAAAGGAATAAGCCATCCTTTTCTATGGATTATATAATTACATGCCAAAGCAACATTTGAAAACGTTATAGTTAATACCCAAAGAAGATGCTTTTAAGTGCAAAATGTGTCCAGAAAAAGAAGATGATCAGATTTAGAGTTAGAAGCTGCTGAAGTCATGATCAGGTATCAGTTAAATGCCCTTGTCAGCAAGGAGTGGGACACAATCACTACCCTTCCTAGAAGGGATGGCTCAAGAGGGAACATGGATCTGTGAATTTAGGGTGCACTCCTTGGGAGAAGTTCACAGGAGCTAGGTATGAGTTTTTAAATAATTTCTAGAGAAAAAAGTCTTGGCAGCCACTCCTCGAACTGCTTCTGACCTGCAACCAATGCAGCCACACCTTCAACTGGGCTTGCACAGCCATATTCCTTCTTATGCTTTGGGGGTTTGCCACTGTGAATCTTTCATTGCTTTCTGAATCTTTCATTACTTTCTACACAGTGTTGTAGTCCCATCACTACAAAGCCTGTGAACTTGGACTAAGTGCCTGGCAATGGTTGCAGCACAGTCAATAAGCTCCTGGCAGATATTCGTTGCCTTAGTTTTGCCCAGAAGGACACCCATTTCTGTGCTCCCCGGCTGTTCCATACTGCAAACCAAAGCATAGCAAAAGCTGATTAGAACATTTGCTTTGAAGGTGAACTCTTGATCAAATGAAGATTTTAACATACATAAAAATCCTCTTAAAAATAGGGTACGTTGCTTGGACACTCTGACAAATGAATCAAACTTCAGTCTCTATGATCCTCTCCAAGTGTTTTAACCATTGTGTTCTGGCATAAAAAAAGATACAATGATAACTTTTTCTCCAGCAATCCTCTTCCAGGTCACTGTAGGTTTGGGGTCATTGTTCCATTCATGGATATAACAGTTCTCGGGGCATTAGTCACTGCTGAGACTTGGTATCTGTTGACAGCTGTGCCTCCATGAATCCCTGAGCCAGAGGGTTTAGTGTCCTTTTTGCAAAGCTCTGGATGTTGTCTTACTTAACTGAAAAATTTTTTTGGATCTGAGTTTGGTATCTTCCACAGAAGTCAACGGTATAGTCTGGGGGCTCAGTATCTGGAAGTTGGGCACTACAGTATCCAACAAATTGAGAAAGGAAAAAACAAAATCAAAACAAAACAAGAAAAAAAGGATAAAAATTATGAGTATCTTCTGAATAATGGAATTTCATAGAAGCTAAAAGTTTCAGAATCAGAATGTAAGGAAGCCACATTTCAGGTTCAGAAATACACAAAATGGACAGTCTTAAAAGGAACACCATTTCATGATATTTTTGCTGGCTTATTGGGCATCACTGACTCCTGTCTGCTGATGATGGTGCTTAATTGGCTACTTCTGTCTCTTGTGCCTGCTTTCAATCTCTCATACAATCATAACAAGTCACTAGCAGTAGCCTTTTACAGATAATTTCAGACATTTATTCTTTTGACCAAAAGCAGGTGAAACTCCCATATTTGCTTCTCCACAGTTTAGCAGGCTGTCTTACTAACAACTAATTAAAAAATCCATATGACTAGAATTTAAGCACCAAACTTACACTCCTGAAATAAATTAGTACAATACAGTCAACTTTGCAAAAATAAATAAAAATAAAACAGTTAAACATATGGGACTCTGTCAAGCTCTGTGCCTGTGGGTGTAGGCTAGTCATCCCAAAACACCTCTTTGTATCTGACTGTTTTTATTTTTAAAACATATAAAGACAAAGTAGCAACAACAATAATAATAATATAAGATCTAACTCAATATTTTTCACAGTGGGGTGCTTCCTATGCAGCAGATATATATGAAGCCAGAGTAAGACAGGCAAGTGCATACATCTTCCTTCTGTTCACCCACAGATACAAGGGTAAATACAGCTCAAACTACAAGATGAGTTTAAAAGATTTTTTCCCAGCTCTTGTAATTTTTATTGCAGAACATCCTCTAGATTGAGTAATAAGGGCTAGAGAGGTTCCCTTATTATTTAGATATATAGATCATAACTTCTACTTAATCTGCAGCATATCGTTTAGACAGACTACCTTTTGGATAGCAAACTTTAAAGGATGGAGACACCTGTATTTTTCTAGGCAAATTAGTACAGGGTTTTTTTTAAATCTTGCTACTAAATTGCACATAATTTCTATTCTGAATTTGTCTAAATTCAATTTCCAGGCATTGGATTTCATTATCCTTATTTTACTAAATTAAAGAAGTCATTATAGGAAGTCTTCTCTTCACTGAAGTACTCCTGAAGGCCATGATCACATCACATGTTAGACTAATTAACCACCCTGAGCTCCTTAATTCTCTCTAGACCTCAAATTAAGTTTGTAGCTCTTTCCTGAACTTTTCTAATCTTTCAGCATCCTATTCCAAAATGTGGGTAGAATCAGGCATGGCCCTGCTCCATAGGAGCCTCACTGTGGTGACAAAGGACTGTTAGGTCCCCATTCTTTCCTGGCAATTCTCAGCTCAAACTTCTGAGGACTGAGTTGACCTTCGTGGCTTCAACACTACGATGGGAATTTTCATGCAAATTATTTGGCTCCTAGATGTCTGACTTTTTATTTAGATATGTCAAAAGGCATTTCTCTCTGATAAAGTTGTGTAACTGTTTTGTCCTTAGTAACATATAGAAATTTACCTGTTTTTGTATAATTTACTAATTTTTCTGATAAGGGCATTTTATATTTTCTTCAGATCATGCACAGGGTGACTGAAAAGCACAAGGAGCTCAGAAAATATGTGTGCATAAAGGGACTATACAATTTCAACAAAATGAAGACTGTCAGCTTGTTTGCTTTGTGAAACAAAATAACATAAATGACCAGACTATTTGAAGATGTTCAAACTCGATATGATACACCGTTACTGAAAAAATTTCTAGTTTTAATTGAAAATGGAATTTAATTTGTTCGGCAAGAATAAATTCCCTACTCTGGCTCACGGAAATTTGCATGAACTGTACTTCCACCCTTTGGGTTGCCCCAAGGAACATTCCTGTGTAGCACATACACAGCTCAGGCTGCACACCATGGCACATAGTCAAGGCTGAATCCTGAATAGTCTTCTTTACTTCCAAATTTCTGTAATTTTTCTGCAAATCTTTCTTCACCAGTGAGCCTGACATGTTTAAACACTTTCAATTCCCTTCCTTCCCTTCCTGTGCCTGGATTTTATTTGTCATGTTTATTTCAGTGCTGTATTTTAACTTCCTGTAACCTTAAAAGGAGGCATCCTGCAAACTTAATCAGGAAACCTAATGCCTGCACAAACAGCAAATGCAGGGCTCACAGCAGACCCCAGTTTGCAGTGGGTTTGACTCACGTTTTCAGTCCTAAATACATTAAATGCTCACTCCAAAATGATGACTCCATTTCAATGGAGGAAAAGCCATTATTTGAAATTAGTTTAGTCTGAAAGTATACCTGTAAATTTGTTTGACTTCTTTTCAGATGACCTAGTGCCTAAAAGCAGTCCGTTAAATTTATCAGGCATGTAGCAGGAGTGGGGTTGGTTGTCCTTTTGGAAGGGCAACGTTTGAAAAGTGCCAGACAGCATATCTGAGTCTGGGCTGTATCCCAGGTGCCACTTCTGTCCTTCCTCATTTCCTCTTCAGGTCTCACTGCAGAAGTTGAGGCTGGAGAGCAGGGACCCAGAAAAGTCTCAATCTGATTTCAATATTTTTTTGGGGCTTGTTGAACAGGGTGTTTGGAAAGAAGACTACTTTCTCCTTGTAAATGGAATGTGAATTTTATCTTCAAATCTCAGGGAGAAAATGATAAGTGGAATCCACAATGCCACTTCCAAAGTCATTTTGTGGAATACTTGTGCTGTAAGAGCATTTAAGAGGGTACCTTAACTGATAATTGCAACACACTTTAACTATAAAAACTATTCATTTGAAAAATACATGTGACAGATTGTCCGTAGATTTATCAATATAATCACGATGAGCAAATTAAATGAAGACTTCCAGGGAGGGTAAATTCACTTAACAATATGGAGAAAAGGTAATTTATACTTAAATAAAACTCTGCTAAGGATGAGCATACATGAACCCACAGTTTTCTCATGTTTTGGGAGAGAGTTTCCTCTGATTCAGATTTCTTCAAGTTTTTGTTTTTAAGTCATAGGATAGCTAACTGATAAAAAAATTACAAAAAGAGTTTTTAAGACTGTCAAGGTGTCAGGTTTCCTACTTCAGTATAGTGACATGATTAATTCCTGGCTGAGAAATAGGCACTTTTAATCATACTTAAGATGTTTCCATGAGATGGAAGGTACAATCATTGTATCCAATACAATAAAAATTAAATATCATCCTAGTCTAATCTAATTATGATTATATACACTGAGGAAGCAGCTGGATGCTCTGTCAGAGGAAATAGATTATTTTCCTATATTCAGAATGCATAACTGGAGGAAAAGCATGCTCAGACATTACTCCGTACACATGCATAACCCAAAGTTCAGGAGCATTCTTACCAATATGGAAATGCTATCTCTTATTGATTCCTGAAAAATCAAGGGATTTCTTCTCAGGTAGTCTGAGAAAAAAGTATTGAGATCATCTGAAAATTTTGCAGGCTAGGGACACAGGTTCCTGTCCTAAGTCTCGATAGAAACATAAGTCATTGTTTCCTTTGACCTTAATGACAGCAGTGTAGTTAAATCCAGGGTAATCATTTTATGAGACAGAGCTACATCTCTCCAGAATACTCGCACAATAATCAACTGAAGCAAATTTTCAGTAATATCAGAGTAGCAGAAGCAGATTGGTGGAACATACCAAAGCCATATAGATAGGCTGGTACACTTATTTGTCACGTGTCTATCTAATTAACCAGCTCAATTACTTCCATTGAAGGTATCTGGAATAGAAAGAAATCACTTGAATTTAGAAAACAGTTCTTCTGACAGCTGTTACTCTAAGTGCTGTTTGACAAATAATGTATCAATATAATATAACAAATATGAACTTAGTCGTACAACTGTTCCCGGGAATGTGCTCCTTATTTACCCAGCTGTGAAAATAAATTCAGATATTCCCTTGATAATTGGTACAAATGTATCGTTATGTTAATGACGTCTCTTGAGGATGAGCTACAAAATGAAGTTTACTTGGGAATATTTCCAGCAACATATATAATTGCAGATTTCAGAAAACATTTTCTTTGAACAACACGCACTACTTCCCATGATCATCATTCTTGTGCATAATTATCTTTTAATAGACCCTTTAGAAAGCTGATTGATCTAATCAGAGCTTGCATAATTTCTGTTTAACATTTAGGAAAGTTAGCAAGTCTTCACCAAAGGAAAACATCTCTGTCAAACAGTACACCTCAGCTCATTACTGAAAGAGATATATGAATGTATCACTGAGAGTTTTCTTTTTCTGGTAAAATTCATGTTTTGTTAAATCAAACTAAATTTGACTATGGGAAGTCTAGAGATTTATAACTTCTTAAAAGAAATATTAATACTCTGAAGTATTACATATACAGGAAATAGAATTATTGCCAGCAGACAGATATAATCATCTGTCTAATCAGCAAGAACATTGGTTAAAAATAAACAGTCTTTGGTTAACGGCTCCATCCCAGTGCTCTTCAGCTGGTGCAGTTTCAGAGGCAGTCCCGCCACACTCTCATACACTTCTACCAAAATGTAACCTGGAGCTTGACCTGGTGTAGTGGCAGCCGTCTGGTTCTGTCACTGCAAGATTTACTGAATGATAGACTTCCTCTTTTGCTTATTGTTACAAAAATAGCTTGCTAGAAGTGCTTTGATTATACTCAACTGCCTTTAATTTTATAGAGGCAGAAGTGCCTTTTACTGATAATGTAAAACCTGCACCCTTCTTAGCCTATGTCTACCATTGCTCTCAAAATCACAATTTTTGATACCATGAGGTATTCACACAGTCTGCAGTTTGACTAAATTTCTTTCCTGAACCTTTTCATGCGTAAAGAGAGAACCTAGCCCACTGGTATATGTGAACACAGATTATTTTATTATTTGCGTTTTCTTTAATTGTATCAAAATGTTTTTAAGACTAATATGCAGATGCATATTTACTGTATGTAGTTCCAGCATCTTGAACAAAAAAGTCTGAAATGTTTTCAATGCATTTTGATAGGTAAAAGTATAAGCAAACAAAGGTTGTTTGTGCAATAGTGGGTGAGACACTGTTTCATGTGCACTCACTTTTTTTATTTTTTTAATTAAATTTAATTTGAAATGCTATCTGTATAGAAGATTTTATTGCAGACTGGATTGTTGATGCACTGTGGAAAACCAGATTGAACAGAGTTGAGAAACAAGGTACAGGACTACCCAGCTTTTTGTGGTGTGATAGGAGTTTTGAGTATTTTCTTGTTCATATAATCTTTAACCTACACAAGATCGTCAAGTTATAGCTAAATACACTTCTTCTAAATGACAATCCATGTGATTTTAGCAAGAATTAGAATGCGGAAAATATATTTTGCCATAAATAAAGAAAAGATGGTTTTGTGGTTACGATATGGTAGTGCAATTCACAAACCCCAGGATGTATCTTCCTTTGTGTTGCATTCCACTGCACTGTGTATGTTAATGTAAAGGCTACCATCAAAACCATACCTTCTGAAAGTTATTGCTTTCAGGGAGAAAATAAGTGCATGACAAGAATCATAGAATACTGGATTGGAAGGGACCTCAAGGATCATCTACTCCAAAACCATCTTAGAAACATCCAACTGTGGAATCCACATCTTTGCTGCCCCCACCCTTGAAATATGGTGGTAAAAACTCCCCTAAGCCTTCTTTTCCCAAGACTGAACAAATGCAGTTTTCTCACTTTTTCTCAAATGACAGATTTTCCAGTCCTTTGGTCATCTTTGTGACCCTTCTCTGGACCCTAATGAATTCTCTGAAACTAATATTTATGCCTACAATAATGCCCATTGTGAATTCCAGTGAGTTCAGAGGAAATTACTTAACATCTTCTCTGTTCCTTGTAGTGTAAAATAGACATAATACCTGTTAATCCACCTGTCAGGTGGGTTTGAGACAAACATAGAGATACCTGGAAGGGAGAGGCTTTAAAAACACAAATCCAGATAAGCTATGCCCAGTCTTAGATACTGTCTAGGTGTTGTGCATGCCTCTTCCTGACTCATCAGACAAATTAAATTTCAGTCACCATACCTTTGACACTGGACTTGTGCCACCACCTTAGCTGTGACTTTCTGGATTTGTTTCTTTGCCCTTCTCACTGCTGTTATTTGTTTTCAGGCATCAGATATGTACATCACATAACTACTTAAAGCTACTACTTGATCATTTTAAAATATATGTTTTCAACAGATTCTGAAAACTTATTTAGAAGAAGAGGAATAAAAGTTAAGTTTTTATGTTATTTCTACATCTTTCAAACATATGCAAAAGAGAGGGAAAGCATTGGCTTTCTGGGTGTGTCATTTTAAAATAGGATCTTAAAATATAATGCAATCTAGAGATTATTCACTAATGAAATTCCAGAATTTTGTTTTTCCAGAAAATTATTGCTTCACGGATAATTCAGTATAATTTGAATAAAACTTCCCTACAAATTCCAAGTATATATTGGTACATAAAAAAACTCCTAATCAGTATAGGATTAATAAAACTCCTTATAAGACATAAATAGATCAGCCAATGGAGATTTGAATCACTAAGAATGCAATAAAGAGATGTTCATCATGAGATACATAGCTCCTACTCAAAAACCAAGTGACTTCAAGGCTTTCATTACAATGACTTGGGTAGATAAATTTTCATATAAGGAATTGATGGATGCCTGCCTGAAACAAGGTGATCAACCCTGGGCTGATAGATTCCTTTACAATCCCAGCCTGAAAAATCCTGCTTCTTGCTTCCTATTCTCTTTTTCCTCAGAACAAAAAAATTAATGGTACAGAAGAAGTAAGGAGCTATCTTCTTAATTTAGCACCAACTTTGCAATTTTTAGAGGCTTTACTACATTTGGAAGGTTACCAAATAATGACTGTTTGAAACTAATATTTTTTTCTCTTGTGATCAAATGGTCAAATTGGGTGGTGCATCACTCCTGGATGGGCTTTTCCCATGCCACTGTCCTGGCACCTTTACTTCAGAGAACTCTTTGAGACTGGGACAATTTCCCTATATGCCCTATTAAGTGCAGCACTGGTAAAATACAATTGCAGCACTGTTACACTGTAACTTCATACATGGTCTGTATACATGTGTGCATCCCTGAAGAGGAAAACCTGTACCTAACTGTTCCATGCTCCTCAGCACAATCCACAACAAATATTATCTGTTCAGCTGTGTCTCTACAACAGACACTCTGTCTGAGTAAAGACACTCTCTGAGCATGAATTAAGTTACCCTCAGTATGAAAAGCACTTTATTGATCCAGTCGCTGATAGATATCCTTTTGACTCAATTTTTACCTACTGTTAGCAAACCATAGAGTTTTAAAGGGAAAATTCAATAACTGCTGTTCCTCTTGGGTGCTGTGTATCTGGACAAGCTAGAGCTTTAAAAGTATATGAACTTGTAAGAGGAGCCCTATTCTGCACTGGGGAAAAAAACAGCAAAAAAGAAACAGAGAGAAAGTGGTACCTTGCTTCTTTGGGAAGATCAGGATTTAAATACTTGCTTTCTCTGAGCCAAATCAGAGAGAAAATTTTAAGTAGCATCCCAATTCATTACCATCAGGCTCTAAGCTATTTATTTTCCCCCCCGTGAATGAAAAGAAGGACCTGTGTCAATCTCTGGACAAACAAAAAAGAAGCTGAAATCTTAGAAATACTTCCAGCTTTAAGATGTGCAACTACTATTGGCATTTTCCTTTGGAAGAAGTATTCTTCAAAAGAACATATTCTTCAAATGAACAATACCTTTTTTTATGACGACAAGCTGTTTATCAAGCTTTTTTACACCAGGAAGATTCCTTCTTTTCTGTTTGCTTTAAAGCCAAGCTAATACTCTTTTGAAAGCTTTTGTGTCATCTTAGTGAGGTGCACTAGCCAGGAGTTGGGACCAGAGCCTCCATTTTTCCATATACAACTTTGTTTTTCCTCGTCTCCCCCATGTCTAGGTGTATTCTTTCTTCAAGCATTGCTTAGGGAAAAAATGTTCCTGTTCTTTCTCCATTCAGATGAAGTGATTAGAACCTCTAATCATTGTCTAATATGTGTGACAGGTTGGACTTGGGCCCTGGTTCTACGGCAGGATCTGGCAGCATGTGTGCCCCTCTGCAGGGACTGGCTCTGGCCTGCTGTTGGCAGCGTGCAGCCATTCACGTTCATGCTACCTACCGTATTTCTTGTGAGTAGCCATTTGGCCTCTCTCCATGTAGTTCGCTTTGCTTTTATGCCAGTTAAACAAACAATAACTACTTTCTTTTCCCTCTGCTTTATTGCTTTCTTGTGCAACAGTCTTCCCACAAATGCCAAAATACTAATTGCTTGCTGCTATTGGACAATATAGTGTTCAAATTCCCAGGACTCATTGCTCTAACACAAAACATAAGGACTCCTGTTAAGACAAATACAACACATTAATAAAAAAGAACAGTCATTAATGATAAATGGCTCCAAGTGCCCATTTTATAACAGATATATGCAGGGGTTTGTGACCTCAAATACTCACATGCACTCAATATTTACAAAGAATTGCATTCTTCCACAATAGCAGTAATACAAGGAAGTTTATTTTGTCATGCTCAGATTTCATAAAATAACATCTTCAAGTATAACTTCCCTATCCTCAATAAAACAAGAAAGCTTTTGTGTATTGCAGAATTAACACAGAATTCGAATCCTGAGGAGCATCTTAAATATATTGAGAGGAATAAATGATTCTATGATTTTAATATGATTTAATACAAAATTCGGCAAAAATTATAAGGCAGCATTTGCCAGAATTTCTTCAGCAAAGTCGTAGTTGCCAGAAGAGACACTTACTATGAAAATTATGCCATAGACTTTGATGAATGGTGAAGATAAATTGTGTGAGTTAACAAAAAACTGGGATCGGAGTATGTTTGATGGATTCAGAACAGAAGTTGAAGAATGACACATCGACAGAAGGAAAGATTTCAGAGTATGAGGAAATGAAAAGCCCATATTTAAAGGAATAGACAGATAGGTAGGAATTTTATTCCCAGTTCTGTGCTTGACTTGCAACATGATCTCGACATGTCTGACATCTCTTGATGTCTCTGTCAGTTTTGGTATAATGGTGTGGTAGTTCTGTTGCAGAAAATACCTATTAAAAAGATGCCTTCCACTGATTTTTTTTGTTTGTTTTCACTGGAAACAAAAAAAATCACTGAATCTACAAACATGTTAAGCAAAAAAATCTGAAAGCTTAAAAGAAAAAGTTAGAAGTTCCAAAAGAATTCTTCCTTTGCATTGCCATCAAGGATTTTCAAGGAACGCTATCACTTTCTGACAAAAAAAAAAAAGGTGTTTGTCAAGAAACACATCTTCCCATTAAAATTAAGATTTTCTAGAAAAAGAGCAAATTTGGACAACCAACGTAAGTACATGCCTACTCATCCATTTATCACAAAACAAGAGCTTTCAGTGCCCTAAAGGATGTGGCTTTCAGTTGACCAGGTGGACTGAAAGACACAGACCTAGCATGTGACGAGCTCCCTGCTGAGGGTACCCTCCATCTCCCATCAGCAGCATGGCATTCCCTTGGATACATCCACGACAAACCTCCTAACAAAATACAACTCAAAACAATTTTCTCTTAGCAAAAACTCAACAAGATTGCTTCAATGACATTCATTTATTTCAATCACTTTGCTTTTAATTAGTCCAAATGGTTGTTCACTGCTTTCTCAGGCAGCTCCCAGTACCTCATGTATAAACTGGCAGGGTAGTGACAAGACTGCCTGCTCAGCTGACAAGATAGAATTATTTCTGGGTTCATTCAAACTGTAGTACATATAATGACACACATCTGATAGGGATGTGATGAACACTTTACAGCCTACAGAGCATTAATTAGCACAGCTTGGGACAAAAAGCATGCAGGACATAACAGCAGATCTCTGGAGCCTGAGTTGTGGTCCTTCACCATAAAGAACACAAAAGCGGCTACCACGTCATAGTCATAAGATAAATAAGGAGGAAACACTGAAAGCTGGTGAACAGAACTAAAAGTTCATAGAATTTCCACGGAGTCTCTCTGAAATGCCTTCCTTACTCCCTCATTTCCTGATGACACCCAGGAAATGTGACTGACTTCTCAGTTTCATCACACATTTGTTTCCGCTTCAAAGCTAATTCTTTGGGTTTTTTGCTTCCTGGCTTCCTGGAGATTCACATGGCAATGAGTTAGTTTTGTTTTGCTAATGTAGGACTGGTTTTTGGTGCTAACTGTTCACACATTCCTCCTGAAGATGTCTGTAGTTTTCAGCAGCTGGTTTGGTTTCAACAGAGCCAAAATTTAGGTTCCCCTAATATTTTCCTGGCATCAGTGGGACCCAAGTTACATTTTGAGAAAGAAAAGAGAGGGAATGTTTGCTGCTTTCACTCTGCCTTTACACCTTTGGTACATAATTGAAGCATGGACAGTAATTTATAGCACCTCTAAAATAATCTGCTTGTTCTCTTTTTGTGCTCATTATTGCTTTTACTGAATCCAGCCTAAATAAACTCTTCTGTCATGCCACAGCTGTGCAGTTACACCTTTCTCATGCAGAAAAAAATACTAGATGACTGTGAACTTGATTCCTGCCTGACTTCCGCAGTCATGTAAGGTAAGTGGATATGATGAGAGATACTTAAATTTGCTTGTTAGGATTTGAGCAGCACCTGCCTGAAACAAGGTGGTCAGCCCTGGCTCATACACTCCCTTACAATTACTTACCTAATTTCTCTGAATATATGCCTTAATCATCAAGTCAAGAGACTAATTCCAGGCCTAAGACTAGTTTTGTGACATGGCTGTCTAGTTTGAACTATAGCTTTTGCAATGATAACTTTTGAACTGCAGTTCAGCAATACAGATTAAGCAGTGTAATGTGTCGTGACCAAGTATCATTCAGAATTTCCCAGCCATAGTTCCAAGGCCTCACAGTTTCCCAAAAAAACCCCTGCTTTTTCTTTCCTATTCTTGTTTTCCTCAAATTGAAAAAACTAATAGTTCAGAAGAAGTAAGGAGCTGGCTTCTTAAATTAGCACTGTATTACTCAGCAATTTTTAGAGGCTTTAAACTCATCTGCTTGTTATTTCATTGTGCTCATTATTGCTTCTGCTGAATCCAGACTAAATAAACTCTTATGTCATGGCCACAGCTGTGCAGTTACACCATTCTCATGAAGAAAAAATTCCTAGATGACTGTGAGCTTGTTTTCTGTCTGTCGTGTGTAGCCATGTATAGGTAAGTGGTTATGAATTGTTGCTTCTCTAATTTAATATTTTGCACTTACTTTGGGAAGACATAAATATAGAAAAGCAGAAAGCATTTTGGAAAGATTAAATCACTGGAGAATAGCTCTATGTAATCTATATAAATTAACTAATCTAGAGCAATTAAATCTATTAGAAATAGCACAGGTCTAAGCTGAGAGCTTTTTAAATACTTTTTCTTTATTTTTCAGATGATAGCTTTTTAAGTACTTTTTCTTTATTTTCTGTCAAAGGTTACCTTTGACTGCTGCAAACAAAATGAATCACGAGTTCTTTAAGAAAATATTTATTATAAAGATGAATAGCCTTTTAGTCAATCTTTTTCTGATTTAAGTCATTATTTAGATAACAGAAAAGGTAAACTTTTTAGGTAAAGACATTATTTAGAAGACAAAATAGACTTTCATATATTGCAATTGGATACTCAAGTTTTTTGAACACATAAGAATTTTTCAGTTTGAGTCTAGCTCTGAAATGGATGATACTGAGTTTTGAAAAGCAGTCCTTCATAATGCTTGTTAACTTGTTACAGGTAGTCATGTAATGGCTGTTCAAGAATCTCAGATGCTGCCATGACATCTCTGAACTTCCTGGACTGTTTGCTAACCAATAAATGTGTCCCAGAATGGTCTCTCTGGCCCATGCTCAGCACCAATAGAACTGAGCAATAACGTGAATTCCTGTCCACACCAGCACTTGTGCTTCTAACAATTCCTTGGTATATACAGATATGAAAAATTATAGCATTTATCAAGGCCAAACTCAAGGGGGTTTTGAGGATTTTTGTCTTTTTTTTTCTATATCTCTGTCATCTATCGCTCTATGTATCCACCCATCCATCTATAAAATTAAGAAATTCAAGGCAAGAACTACTGATGACCTATATGAGCCTATTATTTCTGATCTGAAAATCCTACGATTCAGTCTATCACTACTGATATGTCTTTAGTTTCATTAAGAGACAGTAAAGCAGCATTTCTGAAAAAAAAAATAAATAAGAATACACTTTGTCCCTCATTAGACATGCTTTGAACCATTTTAAAATGCTTGGCTTATGTAATATGGCTTTTACCAAGACCTGGGATACAAGACAGGAGTAAAACCCAAGGACATTTTCCCAATAAAGTCAAAGAAATCTCTGCTTTTATAATGTGATGGGTAGAACCGAGTATCAGCTGGATACATGGTTAAATTATTATATCATTTAAAAATATAATATAGTAAATAAACAGCATAACGAGAAAAGATGTGATATAGGCAATTCACTCAATTTATGAGTATGCAAACCATAGATGAGAAGAAAAATACATGTAACAAACATTTATGTTTAAAATTAGAAAAATTCTCAAAAATGTTTAAAAATATGCTACTAACCTATGAGGGAATAAAACCTTTCCCTAACTTAGAGGTTTCCTAACTTAGGGGCTAAATTAACCTCTTGAAGGTTTGGGGGTGTGCAGAGATGGAAAATCTCAGTTTGAACACAGCTTCGGGATCAGAGAGACACCATGTTGAAATAAGCATTTAGTTGCTATTAACATAAAATTGATCTTTTTAGAGTAAATAAATCTCTAATATAAAAAGATAACCATATGTATATAAAGATAAGATCCCTAAACTACCTTAGTGATTTCCATCCTGGCTTATTTTTTGCTTCTGAAACATTTCCAGTTTGATGGTTTCCTATCATATAATTTCCTGTTACCATAATGAAAATGAAGTCAAATACATGCTGCTTATTATGGTTCCTCACATTTGCTAAGCTTTTACCCATTTTATATTCTCACTGAGGGATATTTTGTACTGTTTTTATATAATCTTATACCATTTAACACCTATAGACTGACTAAATGAATGAACATTGAATAAAAAGGTAGTAGAGGCATAGCAGGAACAAATGCCGCAAATGCAGCCTGCTCTGAACATCTGCTCAGAAAACTCTGCATTAAGAGAGTTGACTTAAAAAAATGCTGCCCTTCATAGGCTCATCCTTTTGTATTATCTTCCCTTATGTTTTCTGTGGTATTTGCACCTTGATCTCTGGCAGGCTTACAGTTCTTAAGAACCACTTTCACAGGCCTCTGGAACTACACAGTGTGTAATGTACAGCATTAATCTCCTGCTCTCAAATCATATTTATTTGTGTGTGTTTGCATGGTATAACTGATAGAAGTTTTTCAGATGTGCTTCAGAGGTTTTCCAGTCATTCTTCACTCAAGTGAATACTCAATATTCTCACTGTGCCAAAAGATAACAGCATATTACACTAAATCATTATGTTTATACTTACAGTTAAGGCCATAATATTACAATGGCACAACTAAAGGCTACAAGCATAGAGTTCTTTAAAAAAATATTTCTACAGATTATAAAATTTCATTACTTCTGCTACTACCTCAGGATCCAGGATTTGCTTTCCTAAGGGCTTCCTAAAAGGCTTCTGTAAGGCTGTTTCCTTTCTATAAGAATTCTGAACACAATAAGGAAGTTAATCAGAACAGTTAATCCGATAACTCAGTGTTTTGCCTTTTGCTATTAACATTCCACATCTAGAAGTCCCTGTCTACTAATATGTAAATTTGGAGTAGTTTCTTTCTTACCTTTTAATTGACCATGATCTCTATGAACATATCCATGCTTAGCAGTATAAATATGTACTTTTTAGGCCTTGGCTTCACAAAAAATTAAACCAAATATTTACAAAATATATACAATAGAATCCTACATTTGTTCATGTGATTCATGTTTAACACTAGTGTGTAACAAATCCATGTCTGTGTTGGCATAACCATTTGCTTGTCCTTCTTAAAATTCTCAGGATTAAAAGCAAAGGAAATTGTCAATCTTCTCTTTCAGATGTGTTACCCTGATGAAAACCAATTTCTAAAAAAGGTTCTGCATTAAAGTTTGAGAACAGGTTGCCATGAGCAAAAATGAATGAAATGTGCGGGAATGTGGAAGTTATGATCAGTCCAATTTAAAAAAGCACAACAAACTGAAAAAAAAACCCCTAAATGTGGCGGTCATCCAGTCAGTGGTGCAGCCGCCNGAGAAAATTCCATCTTTATTTGTTAATTTGTTTTTTAAATATAAATCGTGGCACATCCTCTGCCTGAATCTTAATCTGAATTAGTGCAAAGTGCTTTTCAAATCTGTTAGTTTCTTGATCAACTTTCCTAACTGATTAAAATATCTGCTGGAATGCCCCAGAAGAATATATTATTTTATGGGCATGACATTTGCATATGAATATGAACATAACAAATGTATGAAAAATCCATTACTGATTCTGAAGCAGATAATTAGACTCAAACTGAAAGCTGTTAAAAAAAAAATCCACAACAACAACTTGATTTGTGAACCTTTTGACTGGATATTTCTTATAAATTTAATTATACTGCAAATTCTGAAGAGTAGGATTTCAGCACTTATAGGTTGCCTTTTTTTATATAGTTCCCTCAAAATAGATCACAAATACTAATTTAATAACTCATGAACTCATAAAAAAAATGGTCTCCCTGCCCCTCTTTCCATCTTTCCTTTCAAGAGAGCTCTATTTCTCCTTGCTGCCTCAGCCCTGGAACCAGCATATTGCTGGGCCCCTTGGAAATAACTTCAGCCCTACAGACAAACCTTTCCCTCTGAATAATTTCCACTTGAATATACATATCTTAGAGAAGCTGCCAAATCCTTTTCCTACACTGCTCAGCTGCAAGGATTTTGCTGCAGAGATGGCATCTAACTATACCTCAGGGGACTTTTATGAGAATTTGTTAAGACTCTGAGGATGAAGGCCAACCATAACTGTTCATTCTTTTTTTCAGATCTCAACAGGATCTCAACTTATTGCTCTCTAATCTACAGTAAGATGTGCTCTTTTGAAGTGATATAGCACCAAAATACACATTTTTCTGTACTGAGTGAATTGGAAAATCATGTGGTTTTAATTAGCTGTGAAAGGACAGTACAGCAGCTGGTACTACAAAGCATATGAAAAGATTTGACTTGCTTTGGTTTTGCACTTAGAGAATCAAAGAGTTAAGTGCCTGCTTTTGTACAGTTAATGATGAATGTGAATTATGTGGATTGGAGAAGGCGTGGGGTTTTAAACACAGACTCTTCCCATTTCACTTTGGTGCTGCTGGGTGGCTGCTAATTAACTCCTGCTCTAGTGCCTGTTTCTGGATCGTTACTGAAACTGTGTTAGTCATAGACTCCCTGAGATGTTTTACAACATTTCTTGAATAACAGGCAGCTGGTGTACAGTGACAGCACAGCATACAGGCTCCAGTCGTCTGTATACTCACTTGTATGCTCCCAGGCAGGGGCAGGCAAAAGGGAGAAACCTGCAGAAAAATCTCTGATGGGTAAGAAGGCAGCATCTCCAGACCGGGATTTCTGCCTCCCTGTTCTGTAAACTGCTGTGGTCTGAAAGAAAGAAAACAGGAATTTCAGGTGACACATTTCCTTTCCTAGAATGTCTGCTTTTGGAGAAGCTAAGAGCAGTGCCAAATGTGCTCCATTAATATTTCTTGAAGCTGTATGAATTTGCCTCATGTATTCAGCGGTACTCAGTTTAGGAGAAACAAACTTCTCTCAGACTCCAGCTTCCCAGCAATAGCCTCACTCAGATGAAAAAGGATACTGCACAGGAGCAGTGAAGATTGGAATGTGCAGGCAGCAAGCATCAGAGGCCAATTCATGTTTTCTCTGTTTTGCCAGAGTTTGCCTTTAACCTTTGAAAGTACACACAAGCAACTTTTATAGAATCACAGAATGGCTTGGTTGGGATAGGACCTTAAAGATCATTTAGTTCAAACCTTCCTGCCATGTTCAGGGACACATTTCACTAGATAAGTGGCTCAAATCCCCATCCAACCTGGCCTTGACAACTTCCACAGATGAGCCACGCACAGCTTCTCTGCGCAGCCTGTTCCAGTGCCTCACCATCCTCACACATGAAGAATTTCTTCCTAATATCTAATCGAAACCTGCCCTCTTTCAGTTCAAGGCCATTGTCCCTTATCCTGTCACTACCTGCCCTTATAAATAGTCTCTCTCAATCTTTCTTGTGGGCTCCCTTCAGGTACTGGAAGGCTGCAATTAGGCCCCAAAGCCTTCTCTTCCCCAGGCTGAACAATCCCAATTCTCTTTGCCTTTCCTTATAGGAGAGGTGTTCCATCCCTCTAATCAACTTGGTGGCCCTCCTCTGGACTCTCTTCAACAGGTCCATGTCCTTCCTGTGCTGAGGACCTCAGAGATGGATGCAATACTCCGGGGGGGGGGGGTCGGGTCTCATCTGAGTGGAGTAGAGGGGCAGAATCCCCTCCCTTGCCCTACTGGCCACGCTGCTTTGATGCAGCCCAGGATACATTTGGCTTTCTGGGCCGTGAGTGCACATGGCTGGGTCATGTCCAACCTCTCTCATCCACCAACATCTGCAAGTCCTTCTCCTCAGGGTGCTCTCAACCTGTTTATCCCTCAGCCTGTATTGATACTGGGTTACCCCAACCCAGATTATTGCACTTGATCATGTTAAACCTCATATGATGCCTGTTGGCCCATTTCCTGAGTCTGTCCAGGTCCCTCTGGATGGCATCCTGTCCTTCAGGTAACTCAGCTTAGTGTTATCATTCTCATCCCCTTCTACTTAATTTGTGGATACACAGACTAAAATAGATTTGTACTTTCCCATGGTTTTTTCCCCTTCTCACTATCATTTGCAGATACTGGCAGCATTTACTAAAGCTTGTACAACTTCAGTTCCCTTCAGGATCCAGCATCACTTTTCTCAGTTAGCAATATCGCACTATTATGATACCATGGAAATGGAAGATGTATATGAGTATTAAATAGCCAATATTATGTATTGTTATCAAAATTATATGCCCTTCAAATCTGTGCACACCAACCTTAAGGCTCTAGAAATGGATCACATTTTTTATCATATTTATATAGTTTCATATATCATCTTCTAGGCACTAATGTGAAGAGTTTCCACATTTTGATAGCTAATCTTCTGTTATCACAAAATATTTTGCTGACATGCTAGGATCCTAGCTAAAGTTGCAGTCACATAACCACAGATTTCCTACATGTATACCTATTTTAAGTACACCTTTCAGACTGATTCCTCTGAAGCCTTTTTCTCCTTCTCACAATTTCTGTGCAAATCACTACACTTTCAAAATATTCCTATAGGTTTTTTTTCATTTTTTTTAGCAAAAATAAGGAAAAATGAATTATTTAAAATAAGGAGTAGCAAACACATACTTTTAGAAAAATTTCCAGGTCAATGGTCAAGAAATAATACCTGCATCCTAAAGGTGGAGTTGCATGAATTGGCAGAGTGCTGATTTTTTGCAATGTGAAGAATTATCTCCAGCTCATTTGAGAAATCCCTCAGTGTGTTCTCTGTATGAGAATTGGACTCAATCAATTTCCATTAGTGGGAAAGGTATCTCCGGGGAAAAAAAACCAAAATAACAACAAACCAAACAAAAAGCAACTACAAAAAAACCCCAACAATTTTTTGACTCCCAGAAACAGCATGTAACTTTCTTAACCCTATCAAAAATTAGAATCTTCTTGGCTTAAAACAAACTCAGATGTGGAGATACTAAGGATAAATGAATGGATATTTGTGTGACACTATTCCAGAATAAACTTTTGGTCCTCCAAAACTACTGAACTTTATTCCTCCAAGGTATTTTTCAAAACAGCACCAAATAAGCCACTGCATGTGTTGGCTTTTCCCCATATAGTACATATACCATAGTGGTTGTCCACATAGATCCCACAGTAGCATTGCAAATTCAGCTATAGGGACAATTGTTAACCTTGGACAATTGCCAAACACCTGTAAAGCTGCTCTCTCCTAAATCCCTTCCTACACAGGAAGGGAGGAGAAAATAAAATGGAAAGCTTGCAGGTCAGAACAGAGAGACCACTCACTGAGTACCCTCATAGGTAATACAGACTTGACTTGTTAGAAATTAATTTAGCTTATTGCCAGTTAGTAACAGTGTTGAATGGTGAGAAATAAAGGGCAAAATTAAAACACCTTCCCCCCACCTCTTCCCTTTTTTCCCAGGCTCAAGTTCGCTCCTTTACTTCCAGCTCTGTTTCTTTTCCCCCAGTACTGAGGGGCAGTACTGAGGGGCAGGACAGTGACTGTGGTCAGTATCTGGCAGCTGTCCTCTGCTGCTCCTTCCCTTTGCTCTGCTCCCTGCTCCAGCCTGTGGCCTCCATGGGCTGCCATCCTTCAGATGACCCTGCTCCAGCCTGGGATTTCCACGGGCTGCAAGTCCTGCAGGGCATGGCCACCCGTCACTGTGTGACTCTTCCCCAGGGCCTGCAGGGAAACCATGCTCTGGTGCCTGGAGCACCTCCCATGTCCTGCTAGTCCCTCCTTACTGTTCATTTTGCTGTTTTTCACCATTTAAAAAAATTGTGTTTGGCCCTTTCCAAAACACGTTTTCCCCACAGCAGCAACAAAGCGGCTGCAGGGCCCAGCTGAACCCTGTGGTGGGCACCTCAGAGCCAGCTGGAATGAGCCGTACCCAGCTGCAGCAGCCCCTGCCTCCCCACACAGAAATTTCTGTGGCTCCTCCCTGCCAGCACCTCACCACCGGCAACTGGCAGAGGAGATACGGAGACTCCTGAACCACGGTTTGACACGTCTCACGAGTGCATGGCCTATTCTTAAAAGCACGTGAAGTAGGTCAGATTTGAAAGGGATGCAGCTGTCTAGATACTCTGAGGTAATGGAGCTTGACCTACAAATTTCTGATGTGCATTGGATGTCCATAAAAAACACTGGAATAATATGTACCTAAAGTTTATTTTTATAACTTAGAATCAATTAAAATATGTGCTTCAAGACCTGAATCCTACAAAACTGAATAATCTGAAGGATCTGTTTATCAGTTTTAAATATTCTGTTGTAAATGCTTAGAAATTTATGCCAAGCAATACCATGTGCCTCTGGTTTCTGCCCAGCAGACCCTCTCCCAATCCTTTCATTACCATGTCCCCATCTACACCTGATTGATGGCTCTTCAGGGCTTCACAGTCTGAGATTAATGAACAAGTTCCCACGTCTTGGTCCTCTGATTTTGATGGAAGAAGTGGAATTTGAATTGTGGAGGTTAAGAAAGGAAAATATTTTTCCTGCCTTGCAATGGCTGAAAGGTCATTCTTGAGCTCAAGTTGTTTAAATAATTTATCGTGAGCTACTGAGTCATAACAGAGTTACTGATCTGTCTTTTACTACAATGACATTCTATTTTTTCAACTCTGTATTTTTTTATTCTACGGTATTAAATAGCTCTCAGTCTGCAGTAACCAGAAATGTTTAAGTGTGCTGCAACTGCATAATGACACATCAGATCTGTAGCTTTTACAGTGTGTGTAGTAGAGAAGTGCTGTGGTGGGATTACATGCTAAGAAGAAGTGTTCTGCTTGGGAACAGCATTTCTCTACCAGCTTTGAGTGCATAATTTTTTTTCTAAGCAGCCTGTGCATACTCGCTTTGCAATAGGAGATGATCTGAGACTCCAATGCTGATCTACTTTTTTCATTTCTGCATTGGCAGTAAGAGCCTTCCTACCTCATTAAACTTCTTTTCTTTATTTTGTGTGCTTCAGTGTTCTGTGCCATTTAGGGGGTTGATATACACCTTATTATGGCTTTTAGTAACTCTGAAAAGTTGCCTAGAAGATAAAGTTGCTAGTATTTCAAAAATTTAGTTTTATATTCAAGTTAAATAACAAAGTATTTTTATTTTTCCCACCTAACTTAAAACCTTTGTAAGTACTGAAGATATTCTGCATCACATTACCTGAGAGAATATGGAAATCCAACGCCTTGAAAAGTGTATCTGCCCAAATTACTTTCCAGATTCGAACCACTTTGCAAAATTTTCCCTCACCATAACTGCAAATGCTTCTACTTGCTGTAGAAAACAGAATACCTTTTCTCAAGTATGACTGCACAATCCCCCTCTTCACACTTATTCCTTTTTCCTTGTCTCTTTCTTTGACCCTGAATAATGATTACGGACTGGAGCTATGGCCTCTGCAGGGATATGGGTCTCATTATGAGAAAATGGTTCCATTGGCACAATTTCTGTAGGTCAAGAAATGAGGAGTAGTGTAGAATTGTCATGTAAAATAAAAAGTATAGGAGAAAAAACTACAACAAACCATATATAAAGAAGGAAAGAAAATTCTGGATCCTATCATGAAGCTGTTGGCCTCCATGCAGAGCTAGTGCCTACGCTGGTATTTTGGCAGCATATCCTGGCTGAGGACAGAAATTCAACTGTGTGGGCAAGGGACCCACAGGCTGCCACAGATTTTCACCCTTTCAGCTCTACAGCCCAATTCCTCCATCAAGTCACTGAAGTCTCTCCTCATGCAGTTTCCTCTCACCCATCCTGCACAGTATTCTGCCCAGGCTGATGTGAGGCATCCTTAAGTCGTTTTCAAGCACAGAAAAAGGTGGAAGTTATAAACAAGAAAAGTAAAAGAGTATGGGAATTCATAATGCTGAAAATGAACTATGGAAAATCTGCTTTTAAAGGGAAGAACTGCTGTTAAAATGAGCATACACTCAATTTATACTTCTGCTGGGCACTAACAAACCTTGGGGGAGAAAGGTGATAAATGCATTTTTTTTGCATCACGTTAAGAAAAAAACCTTAATTTCTACTTACCTCATTGTTAGATCTGTTATTGCTACTACATGCATTTCACAATTAGGAAATAATGATATAAAGCTTATAAATGTCTTCAAAATATTAATTAATTGTTTTGAAAGTGTTTCCCGTTATGTGAAATCAAAGTGTTACAAAAATCAAATTAGTATGTTAGCAAATATTTGGCCTAGAACTTGAATTGCAGTCTTGACTAGACCAGCCGTTTGTAGACAGGGTCCCATCTGAACACATTTTTCTGCTTGTATTTGTTTTTCTCACAAACTGTCAGACGTTATATCCAATGGTGTTTGAAATTATCAATTTGGAAAATTGTGAACCATTGTCATCTTTGTGTGACATTCTCTGAAACCATTATGAAACGTGAAAGAAACCATATTCTTTAGGTATATTAAGAAAAAGGCACCAATTGTGTCTCATTGTTTCAGCTATGCTTAGTTGCTGGCTTTAGTGTGTCCCTGATCACCAGCCATTAACATGACTTTGATTTTACTTGCACTACAAGGATCACCTGAGTCTATGGAGTTGGTGTGTGGTTTGTACTGATTTACATGATGAAAATTGGATAAAAAGCAGTTTTAGTAGATTATGCCTAACTTGATCCCTTTTTTATACAAGATAAATAGTTTTCTTGATAAGGGTAATTCTGCCGACTGGATCTATTTAGTACTCAGTAAAGCTTTTGGCACAGTGACACATGGGAAATTGTTAGTTAAGATGAAGGGGATGAGGATTAGTAAAAGAATGTCAATACAGTAAGGCATTGGACAAAGAGGAGACAATGAGGTGTGTTGTGTTGACGAATCACCAGGCTAGATGCATACTGCTGGTGAAATTCCTTACGGAGCAGCAGTTGCTTGGCCTTGGCCAAAGTGAGGCATCTGCCAGCTGAGGCTCTTGGTGAGACAAAGTGTAGAGGTGCTTCCAGGGCTGACTGACGAGTATCTGGTGATTGGACCAAAAAAAATGGAGTTACCATAAGGTCACAGTATGGCACAAAGTGAGAAATACAGTGAGGCAAAACAGAATAGTACACATAGAAGATAAATACAGTAATTTCTGTTGTGAGCTGGGCGTTATCACTTGGAAACAAAAGAAGCAAAAGAAATACTTGTTGATACTATTTGTCCAGAAGGTAACTATTAGTCAGCAATGTGATGGAGTATGGTGGCAGCAGAGTGGACACTGGCTTACAGTCCACGGCACTCTCACCACTCTGAGCTCTTTCTAGCTGGCTGTATTTAGTACCTTGTCCAAAACTAGTATATAATTTCATCTATACTGAAGGAAACTCAACTCAAAAAAAAAAAAAAAAAGGTTATACAAAAATGCAGCTTGGCTAAGGAGAAGAGAGGAGCACCCCATTTACAAAACAAGACTATGAAAGCACAAGTTTAAAATAGCAAGTATGGAGGGGACATTATAAAGACATTAAAACATAGGAGAATGGTGAGCTAGATCAAGTCAGGCTAGTATCATCAGGCAAGACGAATGGGAATAAAGTACTCAGAAATAAATTAAGGCTTAAAATTAGAAGTTCCTAACTATTATAGATGTAAGGATCTGCTGTTCCAGAGGAGCAAAATGGGCAGGAGCAAAAAGTAAAAGATGATCTTTATCATCTGATCTTCTGAATGAAATGACATGATTCCTGATTCCATGTAATGAACGAAACAAGGAAGTGATGTTGCCCAAGAAGGTCCTTCAAGGATAACTTCAAGGAGTGCTCAGTTGATTTCTTAATGAGCTTGTTTGTATATCTTAGCTGCAAATACACAACCAAAAAGTATCTAGAGGATGAATGCACATATTCTGGGAATAGCAGTGCCATGAACACAGGCACAAAAAGCACAGTAGTTCAAAGATGCAGAATCAACATTTCAGTGATCCTCAACAAAATGTGTGTTGTCCATCATTTGTCCAGTCATCCAGCTGCATGGTACTCACCTGTACATCCCCACCTTTCTTGCAGTACTATTCTCTGTGAGGGCTGGCATGCTCATGGTGACTTGGTCTTGATCCTCGAGGGCATCCCACATGCCAGTTAAGTTCTATATTGTTCAGCGAGAGGAAAAATAAATCAAAATGTTGAGAGATGTGCAATTTATGATGACAAATTTGCTTCTTAGTCCCATAGATACCTCATAAAAAAAACCGAAGTAAGATTTCCTAGTTAAAAAAAACCCCAAAACCCACCAAAAAACCAACAGCCTTCTAATTCATCTTTACCTCTGTGATTTCTTAGGAATATAATGTAAAGACCTGTATTATACCTAGGAGCTGTACTGTGCAGGTTTAAACCCCTGGTCTCTGCTCAGCTAAAGATCTTGCTAAAATCAATGGATATTTTCTGTAAAGGGTATTATTTAGCAGTGTCATTGCAAAATTTATTCCCATACCTTAGGCTTCCCTAAACAGTTCCTTGCCTGCCTTGACACTTACTTCTTTATACAGACATTGTCCTATACAGGTTTTCTAGGATCATTGATTTTAGTGTGTATACGCTTGCTTCAAAGGCTCACTTTGCATGAGTCAAGGTTAAATATATTTATCTTACACAATTATACTAGGAAACTGAGCCCTGATTTATAAAGTATTGATATGTGCCTTAAAACATGGCAAATTCAAAGCCAAGCTGATCTCAGCTTGCTTTGAATCCTAAAAAGAATGCATTTTCTAAAATACATTCTGCATTATATACGTAGATGACTTTTGCCGCAACCTCAGAAATTAATGAGGTTCTGCTAGATACAAAGTTATGTATTTTTTCACATTGGTCTAATCTTAACATAATTTACTATTTTGAGTGGTTTTCCTCCCCCTTATGAATGGTCCATGCATTATAAAGATCCCAACCTGAGATTACCTTAGCTATATTTAGTGTGCTTGCAATTGGGAAGCCCTTACACAAATTTAACAGCTAATACAAGCGACAAAGGGGAAAGGATGGTTGAATTTTAAGCTACATCTTCAGTGGCACAACAATAAATCCACTATTTCTAATATAATTTTAAAAGCCAGGGGTGCATCCTGTGAGCTCATCTCTGACACGTGGAGGTGCTGAGCCCTCGGCAGCTGAGGTGCAGAAACACCAAGGACAACCGCATTGTGAAGGGTCACCTGAGACGACTCAGCCACAGGGGCTCGCAGCTGCGCTGAAACCCCAGCTTCCTATTACAGGGGATAGAGCTTTTTCTGATGCTATTTTGAGATGCAAGGTAAAAAGAAAAGCATAGGTGGGCAGTAAAGCAACATACCCAGAGCTCAAAAGCAGGGGAATCTTTGCACACCAAGAGATCTTCATTTTTTCATATGCAAATAGGTTTTTTTTGGGTTTTTTTGGTTTTTTTTTTTTTGAGTGTTGTGAATTACCATTGAATTAATTTTAAACCAGCAGATTAACATGTTTTCTTTCTAAGTGTTGAAAATTGATACCTGGAATTTTATATATTCTTGCAAAGGCTCTGGTCATGGTTACTCGTCACTAAGGATCGTGATTCTTCCTCAGTGAACACACAGGGTGCAAGATAGACCCCAACTTTTTAAAACTTTGTTCTGAAGGTAGTGGATAATCTAAACAATTTATTTATACTATTAATAGAGAATTGGTGCCCTCGAAAGGATACACTTCTGTTTTGTTTATGTCCTCAGAGTGCTACTTTGTAACTTTTCTCTTACACCTAGCCAAGAAACACACAAGCCGGCAAGCAGAACACACCCTGCTCCCTTCTGCCATAGCAACTTGGAGGCCAGCAAAGCAGCCCGCAAAAACAAGTGCTAAATGCTGAACTTCTTCTGTGTTGAACAATTTCCAATTGAATGCATTAATCTTTTACAACAGAAGACACATGGCAGTGTGAGACACCTCAGTCTGATGCAGTAAGCTATCACATACTTTTACAGGATCTTTTAAAATGCAGATTTCTTACGTTCTTCTGATACAACATGTTTTAATGGAGTATAAGCATATATTAATAAATTATTTGGCTTCCTATGAGTTTGTAGCATACCCTGATTAGCTAAGAGGGGAGAATATTTTAAGCAGACCTTTCAAAAAGTTGAGAGTAATGAATAAATACTATATTAATATATGTTATAGAGCTATATGAGGGTATGTGATTTGGTCGATGTTTCATTAAGAGGCATATTTAATATGCAACAGAAAATTATTTACTCTCCACAAACAGGACTGCAATCTTCAAGCAATAGCTGCTCACATGTCTCAATTAAAACCAATAAAAATAGATTAAAGGTGGGGGGGAGGGGGAAGAGAAAAAAAAGAGAAGAAACCACCGCAGACTGACAGAAGGCTTTCCCACATAACCCCATCTTCTATGAGTCCTTGCTACTTCGCAGGTTGTTGGCAAGGGCAAGGAATGGTTTTGGCAACCCTCTGCTTTTAACTCCCTGGATCCCGGGGCGGGGGCTGCGGGCAGCCTCCCTCTCGTTCGTCCCCGCCCGCCCGCGCACCGCCACCCCCGCCATGTCCCACCAGCTCAGGGTGGCCGCGGGCCGCCGGGGCGCCCAGCCTCGCACCCCAGCGATGCCGCCGGGGCACGGAGCGGGCCGGGGTCGTTGGGCAAGCGGGCGGGCCCCGTGAGGTCACGGCGGCCGGGCCAATGAGCGGCTCGGGGCCGCGGGCGGCGGAGCCCGGGTGTCCCTCGTGCGGCGGCTGCATGGCAAGGGCGGCGGCGGGGCGAGCGGTCCCGGCGCGCCCCCG